>OX243954.1:10032500-10632500 GCA_945859745.1 Synanthedon formicaeformis | reverse complement strand
CTGAACTGATCACGATGAAATTTTGCATACATGTCAGGGTTACAAGAAAGGACATAGGGACCTTTCATCGTTCAACGCGGACGAAGTCGCGGGCACCGGCTAATTATACATATTTTGTGTGATCCCTCGGAAGGAGTACTTTTTTTTAATGATGTCATCATCCCCATCATCCAAAAAATCCAAAAAAATCTTCTGTACCCCTGACAACGTGTGCAAAACTTCATGATCAAAGTGTACAATCTCACTCTCGAATTTATAATATTAGTTAGGATATTTTATTTTGATGACATATACGTTATGCCTCATTCTTTTCTGCGCAAGTATGTGATAGGTGATAGTCTGCCACAAGAATCCCTTGCGGATTGGAAGTACTTCTCTTATCATCTAATATTATTATTCTTCAGGTTTCCTCACGGTGTTTTTTTTACGCCAATTGAGTAAATTACAGTACTAATAATATTTCACACAGAAAAAAACCAAAAACATTAATGTACAAGCCTGACCGATCTACAAAACTTTGTCTATCGTAATGGGAAGCGGTTTACACAATCGTTGATATTTCAGAGAGCTCATGGATTACGAATGAGGCTATGTTGTTTTGATGTTAATATATAGGTATCTGGTTTCTTTACATGCAGGATCCTAAAGTGGCTGACTATTTATGGGAGCAGCGAGAGAGAGCAGAGCAGAAGGAAAGATTTATGAGTCAACGACAAAACAAAGCACTCTTCAATTCTGAGAAGGAACAAGATCGTCGGTGGAGAATTACCCAAGTAAATATTTGTATTACTATCTTGCTTATTTGCAGACCGTACTAAGGTCTTAAACCAAGAACTTAACAATCTTTCTTGCATTTGCTACCTCCTTTATACAGGACTTTTGTGTTTCGGCACGTGTGTCTCTGTGGATGACTTAAGCAACTTACATCAAGTTTGCAATCAATCTGACTGACGTTATTATCTACTATGGGGTTCACACATATACAAAAAATGCTAAATGAGGTGTGGCTAATAAGTTTACAAACTAATTTAATTTTCAGATGAAACAGGGTCAGTATAGTGAACTGGGAAATTCTCAATATCAACTAATGACTTCAGTGTCTATGCCGGTCTATGATTTGCGTCATAATGAGGTGCGTCTGAAATTTTATTTTATAGAATACCTAATAGAGTGTTGTCTATGTGTTTATTAACTCCTTAAAGTGTTCAATTCTTCAATTTTTGAAAGGGGAACAAGGAAGACATTATCGATGACCATAGAACAATAAAACACTGCTGTAGAAGTAGCGTGTTTGGAGTACCCCTTGATTTTCGAAAGGACAGAGTTGCTTATGCTTGGAACATGTTTGAGTTAGTTTTCATTCAGCCCTGTTCTGTGTTCGATTAATGAAATTTCAGTATACAATTCGTTGTTCCCTTTTTTAATTGTACCTAAATTTAAATAAAACTATGAAATTCTCAAATCTTCCCTGCATGCTTAACTCAAAATTTTCCTCACGATTCCCTATAAATTGGTTAACACTGACTATAATTGTACAAATTTTTACATGAATGTATTGTTGTCTAATGATTGCCTCTTTGACTATATTTTAATAATACTCTGTTTTGTTTGACGGTTGCCCCTCAGAACATCACAGAGAATGTACTGATAAATGAAGCTTACTGGGTATCAGTTACGAAAGAGGTATTAATTACATTTAGAAGTTTTGATGATTTTAATGTAAAGTTTTTTGCAAGATACAAACGAGTTTTTTATGATTTAGTTTTTTGGATTTCAGTAACGGTAAAGTGTTATTTGGCCCCGTTAGCAATGCATCTGTCCCCGATAGATGTAGACTGCGCCGGTGGAGGCGTAGTCGCGGCCGTAACCGGCCAACGACCGATCTTCTTCGACCCTTTGGCTTACTGTAGTGTAGTTGTATTTTTATAGATCGTAGGCGTAGACCAATAGGGTGTTAACAGTTTTTCTATCAATTATCAAATTCATTTCTCTGCAAGTGTTGATGAACTTTTAACACACTGTCTAATTGACAATAAATTTTGCCTGACCTTAGCCATGTCTTCGTAGAGACATTTTTAATGATTTACCATTTAATTACACGAATTAAATGTAAATATTTATAATTCAGCCCGAGACCTGACTTGTATGGGGCTTTTGTTATTTGAGTATCCATTGATTTTTACAATTTTCTTCAGAATGACGAGATGTTATCAATTAATTTTAGTGTATTACCTCGTTGATTGAGGTGAAATTTTCATTTGATTGAGATAACTTAGTTGAGATTGTATGTTACAATGCATTTACCTTATATGTTATTAATTTTATTGCATTCGTACGTCTACAACCAAACGCAGTCTGTTGAGGAGAACGGCCAGAAGGAGGTAGGGGCAAAATTGAACAAATTTATCTATCTAATTAACTGCGACCTATGTGGACGAATGTATGGCGAAGAACGACCAGGAACTCTTATTGGCATTTGCGTATCACAAACAAAAAATACTTTCGAAATTTTACATCTTACTTAATTTTGAATTGTTAATATTACCTACTTATTGGCAATTGCCAGTAACGGTTTGTATGTCGAAATTACTTTCAAATTGCTTCTTCTAAATTTATTTCTCACTCTTCCTGGTCAGTAATATTTTATTCATCGAACTATGAGGCTCATTTTATTCTTGTCGAATATTTTCTTGTCTTAATTTAAACTCTTAATTAAACAATTGCAAAAATGTCAACAGATTCTAACTACATGGATTCCTTTGAAAGGGTCTTATAGCCCTCGCAACAGAAACGGTAGTTGGTTATAGAATATTAAAAAGTAGAATTTAATTTTTCATACAAATATAAATAGGTAATGTTTTTTGTAGACTTGCTAGAAGTTGTAATGTTGAACAATAAAACTAGAAACAATAAACCTAAGTTCTATAGTACTATATAGAACTTCGCCTAACGGGGCGTAGTGGCTAACTTAAAATTACTTAACTATTGCTAGTTGTATAAACGATCTAACTTACATATTATAGTAGAATATTATCGCTATTACAGTGCCACAGTTATTGATTACGTAGCTAGATTAATTTATGAGCTGTATGGAAAGTAACATTAAAAGTTTACTTGGGTTTGTTTTACATTGTAATTTAAATTTTTTGTACTTAGATTTTTTGATATTGACAGTAGAATTAGTGGATATATTATTGTTCTGTTTCATATCTATATCATTATAACCATTTGACTTAAAACCTATGTTACCATTAACACAATTTAATCTTGTTTTAATATTAGTAGCGATATATAATAAGTATATATAACAGATTACTCATACTTAATGAATGGTTACAGATGCGTATAGCAAGACTGTTAGGAGTGGCAGGAACAGATGTACCACTCTCTGAAATACAAGCTCTAATGACTCCGTACAAGGTGATTTTTTCGTTTATAAGTTTAGGATATTTACTATTGTAATAGTAGATACTCTTATCCTAAATTATGTTAGTATACAAGTTATATAGGTTATAATATAAATCAATTTATTAAACAATTTCAGATCGGAGTGAACGGTTATGCTTTCATTGTGACTAACAACGGGTATATATTGATACATCCGGATCTCAGGCCAGTTGTGAGTACTATTTATTAAATATTTAAATGTAAAAAAAAAGATGGAATGTATAGACGAAAGCATATTAGATAAATATCTCCCTCAGAATTGCCCGTAGCACCGGTAAAAAGCAGCTTTTTAGGTCGTATTGGACATACGACCTAAAGGCCTTGATATGAGCTGTCGTGTATATGTTTTCAATATAATATTACCATTCAAAAGCCTTATTTATTTTTTTATTTTTATATTTTAAACATCTAAAATAAATTATTCAATTGTTGTAATCCCCATACAATGTATTTGATGTGCTAATAAGATTCTTAAATAAGGTATACTTATTAATGATTTTTTTTTAATAAAAGTGGGGTCGAGTTTCGCGTTTTCACTTTTTATTTCTTTATTGTGTGTTTGTTACTTTAAATCAAATAACTGGTTCCTGTGTATTATTTGTATTAAAAATGTTTTTTTAGAAAAGTGAGCCGCAAAAGCGTACGCCGAAATAGATGTTCTAACCATATAAATTTATTTAGTTTCAGCAAATCCTAAAACCCAGCTACAATAGCGTCGACATGATAGAAGTGGAACTTTTTGATGACGACCGTGGGCCCAGAAACTTTAGCAAAGAATTGACCGCGGTAAGTAGCAATTAACCTATATGGATTAAGATACGAGTATCAAGTTCTATTTTTAGAAGTTATTTTGTACTTTGTTAAATAGAATATATCAAAAACTAAGTTAAAGGCAGCATTTAGATTTACTTAGTCTTTATGCTGTTAGGTATATCAAGATGGTATTCTGCAAGAGGGTGATTACTACCGCAAGACGAGCTGTCTGAATGATTGAGAAACGCAGTGTGAAATATATAAAAAAATGCATTTTATTTTATCATTTCAGTTTCGAAAGGAAATTATTGATCAGAAAACGGGAAACAAAATGATGCTGGTCAAATATCATCTCGACGACATGGTATGCGATATAAGTGATAAATATAATTAAAATAATTTAAAAAGAAACATGAAAACAAATTTATAAATACAATTATTTTTCAGAAAAGAGTATCACGCGGAAAGCGTCACTATTACTGGACCGGTATCACCGATTCCCCGTTTACGCTGGTCGTGACCCTCCCGGAGAACTATGGTCGACACAGGATCACTCCTCCGCCAACTGACGACATTCACCGACTGTCGCTTACCTCCAAGAATATTTCTGCAAGACAGTACCTCTCTGATAAGTGGAGTGTACAGCCAGACTGGTAAGTGGTTGGTTTAAAAAAAAACTATAGTATAACGTCGAAAAATTAACTTATTATCGTAGATTGGATTGTAAATTCTAAGTAATTGAAGAATAGAAAGTGTATATGAGCGTCAACAGAAGGTTTAATCAAGCGTAATCGGAATTATTAAGTATCTGTATATATTTATACTCGTATAATATCTGTCTGTATATATTTTTAATAATTATCGGTCTGTACCTATATTTATCTATTTTTAATAATTCTGTAATCTAAACACGGTGTTTAGTGAAACTCTAATGAGTTTGTGTTAACCAATGTTTAATTAAATGTAACATTATATTGTATTAGGGCCTCTTTCACAAACTACATGTAAAGTGTTGATTAGTTACTTTTAAAAATCATTTTCTGTTATATTGAATTATGCACTCGGTTTACTGCATCATTCGATAGCCGATTTTTTTAATTATTTTCTATTTAATGTTTGGGACGTTTACCTTACAAACAAAGGTATATCAGCTCCATTATCCCCGGTTACCGGTAACTTTAAATGACAGTTTGGCCTACTTGACGTTTGTGAAAGAGGCGCTTACACTAATTAATTTATTAATTAAAAAAAAAAGGTAACAAATAGCAGGTAGTTTTTAAACAAAGGCAAAACCGAATATGATTTAAAACATTTTTATAATTATTGTAAAGATTGAACTAATTCCATTAAAATAAAGTAAGCTGCGAATGCCTAAGTAACCATCTCAACCATCCTTCAGGTTGTATTGTCGCCATTACGAACGAACATTCTCATCTCCGGAAGAAGAGTTGCTATATTTCTTGGAGCGAGTGGCGAAACCGGGTTGGCGATGGCCTGCCAAACCTCGACCGCCTGAACACCACAAGAACAAACCTACCCACGAGAGGCATAACGGTAACTGCTCTCAAAATTATATGAATTTTGTAGTGGCAGGTCTGAGCAGTCATTAATTGTGTTAAAAATTTAATATTTTTTGTCTTTATTGAACAGACACTCTTTATAAACAGGTACTACAGAAGCTAAGGAAAGAAACAAAGTTTCCAACAGTACGCCGAAGAACGAATACTATTGTAAGTACCTACAAAGTAGTTACCTGGTTTTCTTTATTAGGTTATATACGGGCTAAATTGGTAGAAATTGGTAAAAAGTACTAAAATAAAAACTAAGTAGGTACTAAAATAGAAAGTTGTTTCACAACAAAACTGTCTTGATTTTTTTCCTATTTCCTACAAGTTTAACTTATCCATTAGGCGCAGTGTAAGGCAAGGTTTACGGGGCCTCACCCCGAGAAAGAAAATGTTGAATTAAAATGTTAATAATATAAATGTTTAATATGTATTTTTCAGGTGACCACGGCTTAATGCAGGCTCTTGTATATGACGCACGAAACACAGCTTGGTTTAACAAAAGCATATCAGAGTCTGCTTCGGACGAGAAAGCGTAAGTATAATTTTTTTGTAAAAATATTTTTTATAGATTTTTTTATGGAAATTTGATATCATGTACATATGAAATAGCTAGGGAAAATCACAGGAAGATTAAAATAATATTTTTAAAGTGTAAATTGTATTTCGTCATCGTCATAGCTATGGTGGCGATCTCTGGTCCAATAAAATCCGAAAACGTCCAAAAGCGAAAGTGACTATTTCAAAGAAGCATTTTCAATCGTGTTTCTACTATATATCAATATTTTTTATTGTGTGTAAAATGCAATATCGACTATTCTAGATAATATGTTTGTAAAAATTATGTTATCTAAAATAACTCATATTATGTGGGGATTTTATGTTCATTTTCGCCTGGATAGCCCATTGACTAAAGTAATTGGATTATTGCCGAGGTAAAGTACACAAAAGCGCCAATCTTCGTTTATTGTATCTTAATGCCTTATTTTATACATTAAATTATAATTACATAGATGTAAGTAATTAATTAGTGTATTCTTTAAAATTTAGGATGAGGATTTTTATAAAATATTTGCTGGAAAATAAAACTATAGTCGTGAGACTCAAGTTAATACAATGCCACATTCAATTGTTTAAAATTTCTTATATAATATTATTTAGAAAAAAAAAAAAAATGCCAAAAAAAGTTAATCTGACTTAGGGTCTCTTTCACAAACGTCAAGTAGGCCAAACTGTCATTTAAAGTCACCGGTAACCGGGGATAATTTAGCTGATTTACCTTTGTTTGTTAGGTAAACGTCCCAAACATTAAATAGAAAATAATAATAAAAATTCGTCTATCGAATGATGCAGTAAACCGAGTGCATAATTCAATATAACAGAAAATGATTTCTAAAAGTAACTAATCAACACTTTACATGTAATTTGTGAAAGAGGCCCTTAAGTTAATAAATATTAAATATTAACTTGTATTTATGAACTACTAGCTGACCCGGCGAACTTCGTACCGTCTCAGAATAAAAACCCGTTTTATAGAATATTATTCACAATTTTTTTTTCGTGAATATTTCAGACGTTTTAATAGTTATTCTGCTATTCGGGGCGGAGAACGGCTGGACCGTTCTCGAGTTATATAGTGGTGTTTCTAACATGACTTTGCTTTATGTATAGAAGATTTTGTATAATTATAGGTACATAATAGGTTGGCAATAATGTGTAGGTACTTTGTGTAATGATAGGCTTCAGTGTTTTTATGTTTTTCTAGATTATGCAACCGAGGATCGTAAGTATGTTGCGGATGGTGCTTTTGAAGGATGCGAAATTAGTGATTTCTTATGATTTTTTTATATGAGTGCAGAAGTAAAATAAATAAGATAATTAATAATTGTATTTTATTCAATAAAAAAATTGCGCAATTAAAATAAATAAGTGGAACATTATATACATAACTACCTATTTAAAAAGAAGTATCTAAATATTGCTTCTCGAGGTTCAGTCTGCTTTGTAGGTACACTGGCTGATTCTGATAAAAATATGGGTGCTATTGTTATCTTAAGTTAGCCCGGTTGTCCAATTTTCACATTTTTTCTCTTCTCGGACTTCAACGAAAATATGAAAAAAAAAATAGCCAATTTGGTCCAGCCGATCACAAGTTTAGGGCTTTGCAAAACATTTGGCAATTAATTTTTAATTATACCGATTACCTATAATTATGTTTTAATTTAATTTAATTAAATAAATTACTTATTTTAAAACTTTTATTGTAAAATCCCTTGGTTTACTTTTATCTCAAGTAACTATATGTTTATGACAAGAAAAACTTTATTGTCATCCTCTAAAAACGGTCCCAAGTATGTAATTAAATTTTTAAAGTTGTACATTTTAAAGTTACAATAAGTATATCATTTTGGCTTTAGGGTGGAATTCATTCAACGATTTGGATACATCGTGGCATTCCTAGCAACGCACAGTGGACTCACGCGATGGCAAACGCATCCGCCGAAAGAACATGACACGGAGAGGTAAAAGTCAAAGAACCATAAGCGTGTATTAAAGTCTTTAAAGCCTAGCCTACTTAAGAGATTTTTTTTACCTTTTGTCATAATTTTTAATAATTCCTCATGAACTTATATCACTACTAAAAAATATCGAACATAACCACTTCTGACTTCATCACCGTCATCTCAGCCGCAAGAAGTCCACCGCTGAACAAGGCCTCCTCCATAATTTTCCAATATGATTTAATATTTAATTCAATTATTCTAAACAAACATAATTATATTTTATAATATTGTTTTCAGACAAGAATTTGGCAAACAATACCCTCGCGCTATAGACGAAGTGTGGTATCGAAGAGCTGTTGAACAACATTATGTGGACCCACTGAGCTACGTGTACAGTTCCGATTTAAATACAGATAAATATCCTTTGAACATTTCTGCTGCGATGGTCACAGCGTCTCATGCTGTGTTCCATGGCGACGGACACAGGAAGGCACCTGCGGCGGTTGTAGGTTTCCAATTTAAACATGAAAGACTCAGTGAATGGTTCGAAAATATCACTTCATCGGTAAGTTGAAAATAATAATACTGTTAATTAATAAGAATACATTAACACGTTGTAGCAGTGGTCATACGAATTGAGTACATTGTAATAGACAAAAGAAAGGGATGAAAAAATAAGTCTGATAATTATTTTAAAAGATATATTAACAATCGTTGCAAAAAACACCGGATACATGGGTACCTTCATGCTCTGTATACCTAAAAATAATATTTACGCGAAATGGCTTTATGCCTAAATATTATTTTAAATGAACGTTTTATCAAACCGCCAATAATTAAGTCAACACGTGTTGTGCTTAAACTTGCCGAACCATATGAAGAAAAATGTGAATTAGTCCTTATGCGTTAGTCCAATAGTATGCATAGGTATAAAAATATAAGTTTACAATTTAGAGTTCATGAGACTTTGTACACACACAGATAAATACCGATTATTTTGAGTGTATTTATTTTGAGGATCGTCATAAAATTAATCTTGGCATCTTTTTTTCGAAACCCTGGTAAAAGTAGACTGACTGACATTAAAAAATGTTTCTTGGAAACCTATTTAAAGAATAATAACAGCTGATTTATTCCTTTATTTTATTAGTGTGAACACAACAAAGAATGTGTGACGTGCCTTTCGGACTACTGGGACTGCTACCTAATAGACAATAATGGATGGATTGTTGTCAGCGAAGATGGAAACCAGACTGGAATGTTCTTTGGAAAAGTAAGAATCTACTCGTAAGTTGGAAGCGCGTGATAGTGAAATTTTATGCCAATTTAATGCCAATGAAATTTCCATATATCTTTCCAGATACGGCCAGATATCATGATGCGTCTTGTCGAAGATCAAGTTTATAGAACGGTGCACATTATAGACTATCAAGCAGTTTGTTTTCGAGAAAAGAAAACGACAAACCCCGCCACTGCATTGCTAACGGTAATATTATTTCTTCATTATAAAATTACCTACTATGATTATTTATGATTTATTAAATAGGAATATAATTGGTCTTATTACCACATCTGCTCTTTACCATTTGCAATTTATAATCAAATATTTTTGACAGCCTTACGAACACTTGCGTCTAGTTATTTCCTGGTTCATTACGACGACAATTTGGCTGTTCAACTCTATAGGGTTGGGCTCAGCACAAGAATCTGGTTTCTCATTGTATGAGGGTAAGTGGTAATGTGTTTTAGAGTGACATTAAATGTTTTAGGGATTAACATAATATGCAGTCTCGGGACAAAATATTGTTGACATGTTATATGTTGTGAATGTATACAATGCAAATAAATGTTGCTCTATGGCGAGATGTCAGCATGTTCTGTGCAAATTTCGCATGAGAACGAGCACTACGAAGTCAATGTGAGTTACGACAAGTGCCAATGTGACGGATATGAGAAATCAAAAAACAGACAGAACTGATTAAAAAAAAGATAATGTCGGCGGCCTTTTTGAACAAAATATAAAAAAAAAAAATTCTGCAGACAACTTTGTGTTTGTCTGTGTTTCTTCTGTGCATGATATTCAGATAATTTTAGAAGAATATAGCAACTATATTGAACTACCTACACCGTAGATCGAGAGATTTTTAAGAATTTCTTAACACCTTTGAAATCTGATTAATAAAATCTAATTCGAGTTAGGTAATCAGAAAATTACAATTAGATATATTTAATAACACTTAATATTTTTTCAAGATGCATGATCTACCTACATCTACTATGACAAAATCTTTAGCAGATGTTCACACACAGAGTTTTTAGTCTAAATTCAAATATGGAGTCTATGATTGGATATTAGTTCATGATTTTTACATCGGTAGTAATGACTCCATCTTGTTTTCAGAGTATGTTACACCCACTGGTGAGTTATTTAGATCGAGCACAGTAGTCCTAAGTCTTAATCCTAAGGCGCATTTATTTAAGTGCCATAATTTGTCCAATATAAAATTTCCGTAGTCTAGGTATTTTGAATGCGCATGATCTTAGGATTGTCAGTAGAGAACTTGTAATTTTTAAAGTACCTTCAGATTTTTATTAATTTGTAAATTCAATCCGGTATCGAAAATCAGAGAACATTTTGATGGATGTTTGTGTTGCATATAAATAAGCTTCAGCATGATAATTGTAACATATTTCAAAAAACTGCTTGGCCTTAAATGTTGAGATCCCATTATTATTTTTTTATTCTTCAGATCTTATAGTTTCCCTTTCATGTGATTTTTAGCTTGTCTTCGTCGACTTCGATCGCCATGGCAAATGAGTTTTGCAACCAGTTTTACTAATTCGAAACTCGTTACGATGTGAAAAAAACTTGAAAATATAATAAAACTCATACCTACTTCTTATTGAAAGTTAACATTAATATTCGGTTAATCTATTTCAGAGATTCGAGCAAAGATTGAGGAATATAACAAACATTCATAACAACATTTAAAAAAACACTATAATTTTTTGAATAGCGTTCGCGTTCGTAATATTTTTATCTTAAATGAAATTATTTTCTGCCAAGTGCCAAGGAAGAATATTAAAATATTACCGCTTTCGCAACTGGTTAAGAAACTCAATAGGATGTATAATGTTATGCATTTATTTTAGTTGAATTTCCTAATTAAAATTTTAATTATTAGGTATAAATGGCTGCTGATTTCCAAAAATATCTTTGAATGTTTCTTTTCTATCTCATTCGTTACGTTACTTGATTCGCTGCATGCTTAGAATATATTTCTTATTCTTTACTGATGATCACTTATGTTTTGCACAGTGGCTTACCAAAACTACGAGAACGATGAGGGCACGGATGACCCGTACATGTCGAAGCCTTCGTCGCGATTGCTCGAAAGGGATTTTGAGAAACTGGTCTTAATAAATCGCACGCGACCTACGCCGTGCGACAGAGAAATGTACCTTTATCAACTGGAATACAATAATTTAGATGAAAAGTTGAACAAGCCCATAAAAGATTGCGAGAGACCATTCTACGCGCAGTTGGTGAACTATACGAATATGCTTCTGATTGTCGTCGACGCGAACTGCGCGAGGGAAGAAGTGCCCATATTGTCTGTACACGCCACCGAGGTTAATTACAACGAGTCGTTACCGTGTTTGAAGCACATGCATCCACTTTACAGGAGACAGCCGAATTCGTGTATTAGGAATCACTCGGAGGTAATCAATTCTTACTCTCAAATATATTATAATACAATAAGACATTTATCCTACATAATAATATGAACAATATTTAGTTAAAGTAAGTACATATAACATTCATTCTTTTAAAATTTTATTAAAAAAGGGTCATTTGTCATCTAATCTTTTATGTTATGAATTAGTTATTGGTTTCATTTTATGACGTTCATCCATATTTTGATACGATAATATCTGCCTACAATCGTTTGGTGTTCCTGTTTTCCTTTTTTTCCTTTCGAGGAACCTATTCTGTTATTTCCATTTCAACATTTTGATTTCAGAGTGTATCGGAGTCTCGGACATTTTATTATTTTCTGATTAATTAATTTATTTTATAATATATTTTAAGTGTGGGTTTATTGGTTAAATGTTTTCGATGTTTTCGTAAAATAATTTACATCATTCGTCATTTTGTGATTTTTTTTTGTATATACGACAATACAATCAGTACGGATGGAGGGGTAAGGCTGATTATATATAGGTAAAGCTAAAGCGTAGTTATTACCTAGGTAATAACATTAATAACTGACACACGAAATTACATTTAAAATTTAATATATATAGTACCTACCTCCTTAATTGGTTGAAAAATTCTATCTTTTTAAAAAGTTTTTAGAATAATTATTAATGTTAAAATAATAATGAACCAAATGAAAGAATAAAGGTACTAAATTTCCTATATATTTATAATACTTTGGTTTTCAGGAAAGCAACATAGACATGTGCGGCCGCGGGAGTCTACCTCATATGAACATGTTCTGGATTCCACTGGCAGTGCTATTTACTGTATGGTATATTTAAAAGGCTTTTAAGCAAATACAGTATAGTTTTCTGTCAAAATTTTGACGATCGCATTCACTACAAAGTAATTTGTATCCTACATTAATATTCAATTTTCATACAAACATTTATCGTCAGTTTACGAGTATATAAGTTTGACAAATATTATGTACTCACTTGTGGGCACGTTAGCCCAACAATATAGGATAAATATTGTCCAAAAAAATAATAAACAGGTTTTCACTATTTCCACAATAAATAATTTTTTGAGTAATGAAGTTTGTAGGTCCATCGGGTATTAATGAATTCTTTTGGAGAAATTAATATACCTTCATCTCTATTGGCACGTTCCTATATATATCATATTTACAAGAAATAATTTAGTCAACTAAGGTTTTATTTACTTAGGTACCTACTTTTTTAATAGATTCAAATTTTAATTAGGTTATTCTGAATATTCAAAAAACAATAACATGTCGTAGCTACATATCAAAGACATTTAAAAAATATATTTTACATATAAAAATGCTCCCAAGGTGCCATTTATTAGGAGACATTTAGTACGCATATCAAAAGTTAAACCTTAAAATATTTAAAAATTATACAAACATTCTAAGTAACTACCTATATGAATCTAATGTCAAACAGTGAATCGATTAATTGGTTCATAAACCGTGTATTGTTTTTAATTATTTAGCACTTATTATTTTAACATAATTATTGTTATAATATAAAAGAATTGGCATTTCCAAAGGGAAAATGGGATGGTCTCTTCTTTGGCCATCAATATCAAAAATAAAAATTATTTATTTACAATTTTATTTTAATTATTAAAAAGCTCTTCAACAATACACAGTTTAGGAACTATTTGTGGTAAAACATCAATTTATTTATCATTACAACCACAACTAGTGTTCTTTTACAGATCACTGAAGTAATTTTAGAGTCTAGTAATATTATGTTGATATTCATTAGTTTTATTTTAATTGTTATATTGTTACTAGTTATATTTCTTGGTGTGATTACAATATTAAATTTTATTTATTGGATAGTTGATTTTATTTATAAATAGCTGTGCCTCTTCTCAAAGTATCAAATTAATATTTCATATTATAGTGTGGATTGCAATGTTATTTTAATATTTGAATCTGTATTAAGACCTTTAACATAAAAAATGTTTATGTGCTAGTTCTCTCTGAATTAATGCAGATATAATTAAAAGAAATAATTTATATTTGATTTAGTACAAATAAAAAACCTTTTTAAAGCTAAATGCCTTTTATTGTCAATAAAATAACAATATAATCATATTTACACTTTACACAAACACTATATAGTCTATACTAATCTATACTTCTATACTAATATTATAAAGAGAGAAGATTTGTATGTTTGTAATGAATTAACTCAAAAAGTACTGGACCGATTTTGAAAATTCAATCACCTATAGAAAGCTACATTATCAGCAAGTAACATAGGCTACACTTTATAACGTTACGCAGGCAAAGTCGCGTGCAACAGCTAGTATTAAATAAAAGAAATATTAATTTAAATGTATATTATATTTTTATGCCAACTTTCAAACAAACCTAGACTGATTCATGTCTCATGAAAACAATATAATTATTACAGTATCTTTTATAAATTTATCTTAAATTTAGATTAGATTTAGGTAGTACATAGGATGTTGCTTGGAGCTTTTATTGGTGCATGCTGAGCTTCCTATAATTGCGGCGGCATCCACCTTGTGCTAATTATTTTGAACAACGTGTTACAGTTGGATGTCTGCCTCGTTGGGGGCCTTGTATAATAAATAAATGAATTGTATCTTGTAGAAGTTTTGGAACTTTGAAAAAGTAATTCTAACTGATGATCTTAATCTCATGTTCCTACCCCAATATGATAGTGCCAATACAATGTAAAGCCTAGATAGGCTAGATTTAGCCCAAATAAGTGAGCATTATTGTGCAATCCAATCTTAGTATTAATCAAATAATTATATTACTAATTCCCAATAATTTACTCCACATTTAAGCATAATTTTCCAACGATAAATTTTACACAGAAGGCTCTATTTTATGTTTCTTGATAAAGTCATGAATTTCATTCATGACCTCCTGATGCCTGTGCTGCCTGAGGAGGTTTTCCTGAAGCTGTTCCAACTGTTTCGTACCTTCCATAAATACTTTGAGGCTTAGATTCTTTCCACAGTGTTCTGATACTTCTCTATGTTCCGTCACTCGATCCTGAGGATAGTTGTATGTTCTAATTTTCTCGTTTCTATTTGCAGAACCAATCTGAAAAAATATTTCCATTTATTAAATGAATACGACAATTTATGAGTACAGAATATATAGATTTAAGATTCATCCCATTCAAAAGCCTACAATGATGTTAAAGGTAACAGAGATACACAAGTTATACACACACCTGTGACTTTCTTTCCTGTTTAATTTTACTCGTTTGATCCTCATACTGTCTTTGTAACAATATAACCCTCAATTTTTGTATGGCGATTTGTCTATTCTTTATTTGCGATCTTCCATCCTGACATTCAACTGCGGTTCCTGTCGGAACATGAACGATTCTGACAGCACTATCAGTAGTGTTCACATGTTGACCACCGGCTCCGCTTGCCCTCTTTGTCTCTATTAATAAGTCACGTTCAGGTATATTCAGCTCAATCTCTGTGGGTTGCGGAAGAACGGCTACTGTTACAGTACTTGTGTGAATACGGCCACCCTTCTCGGTGGCTGGTACCCTCTGAACACGATGCACCCCGGCCTCCATTCTCATCAACTCCGGAACTCCAAAACCTTGGATCAACATAGATGCTTTTTTATAACCTCCAATATCGGATTCCTCTATACCTGCCACATCCATTTCCCATTCTCTATATTGAGTGTATGTAGTGTATAATTGGAATAGTTCTCTGGCAAATAGCATTGCCTCTTGACCGCCGGCACCAGCACACACTTCCAAAAGAACACCACCCTCTGTCAAACACGGTGCGAAGAGAATCGTTTGCAAATCTTCATCAATTTCTTTCACTCTTTTCAGATATATTTCTGCCTCTTGTTTTATCATGTCCTTCATCTCGCTGTCTTGACTATCTTTTTTATTTAACTCTTTAAGGGATTCGATGCTGTCGTACAAGGCTATCCTGTCTTCAAGGACTTGAACAATAGGTTTGATTTCGCGAAGTCTTCTAATCTCATTTTCGTCACGTTTTGTTTTTATAAGAAGACTTTCATGCTCTAGCATCAAATGTCTCAAGTAAGTCTGAACGGCTGGATCGGATAAATTTACACTGCTCTGGGAATAATGTTTTAGTGATATTTGTGGATAAACTCTTTTGAAGTTGTTTACGCACCGATGAAACAGAATTCGTGTAAAAGACATTTTGTGAATCTTTTTTAAAGTTAGTGATTTGTATTGGATTTTATTTTTATTTTCACTTAATATTCAAAACACCATTTATAATAATAATAATAATTTATTAATAAGTAAGTAACCTAACCTAGTATTTTATTTTTGATTAAAAAAATATTTTGACACTTACTTTGACTTTGACACTTATGATCTTGACAGTTACCTACTTTTTTCATGTGGGATTTAAGTTAAGTTTTAACTTGGTTTAAAAAAAAATGAGAATAGATAGAGATTATAAAAGATATTGTAAAGAGGATATATGTTAGTCTATGTGTTTATGGTATTTACGTTGCCATGGATATTATTAGAAATATTGATTGTTATCTGTCTTGTCAACAAATGTATATTTTACTTTAACTAAAATAATATTTGGCTTTACTTGTTTAATCTTTTATTTAATTTCACATTAAAAACTTAATATGGTAGCAGAGCGTTAACTGATCCCTGATTTATTTATTATTTTTGTCTTTTACGTGGTGTTAAACTCGTGCACAAAAATGCCGAAAACAACATTCCACATCGAACCGCTGGATAAGGACAATTACGACACATGGGCGATTCAAGCCGAAGCCGTGCTAATAAAAAACAAATTATGGAAGTATGTGAGTAATTCTTTACCTACAACTCCTAGCACCGACGAACTTGAAGGCGACAAAGAGGCAAAAGCCGAGCTCATCCTACTAATTGCACCATCCCAGCTGAAAGACATCAAAAAGTGCACTACTGCAAAAGCTCTATGGGATAAACTGAAGGATATTCACGCAAGTAAAGGCCCCGCGAGAAAGGCTACTCTTTTAAAGCGGCTAATTCTTACAAAACTCGAAGATGATAACATTCGTGAGCATCTTAATAAATTCATGGACACTGTTGATAAACTAGCAGAAATGGATGTCGACATAAACGAGGATCTTCTTACAATCCTTATGCTCTACAGTCTGTCCACTGAATATGAGAACTTCAGAGTTGCTATGGAGTCACGCGACACTCTACCCAAACCTGAGGAACTCAAAATTAAAATAATCGAAGAAAGTGATGCTCGACATCGTGACGTCGAGGGCAGTCCACAACATGAAGATGAAAATGCACTATACGTATCTTGCAAAATCTGTAAGAAATCGGGACGAAAAATTTTTCTAAAGAAGAATCACAAGATTTGTTCGAAATGCTGGAAGAAAAATAAAGACACAAACTCAAAAAGTTCCTATTACGCTGAAGAGTGCAACCTCACTACGAACCAAAACGACTGGGTTCTTGACAGCGGCTGTACTTCACATATGACGCATGAACGCGAACACTTCAAAAATATAAGAACAGTTTCAAGAAAACTTAATTTTGCTTCAGAACAGCACTCAACTGAAATCAAAGGAGAAGGCAGAGTAACACTGAAAAATAAATACGGGAAAATTAATCTCGAAAACACTCTGTACGTACCGTCTCTTTGCAAAAACTTACTGTCAGTGCCTAAAATGACTGAACATGGAGCTTCTGTCACTTTCGTTAAAAACAAAGCACTTGTACATAATATTACAGGAGATATAGTTATGACTGCAGAAAAGTCTAAGAACAGTGGACTTTACTATGTAAAAATGCAAAAGGTCGAACAAAATTATGCAGCTTCGCCTGAAGCAGTATCGATCAACACAAATAAAGGATCTTTACTAGACTGGCACAAGAAGCTTGGACATATGAACGACAAAGATCTCCATCTAGCGCTCAACAATGAGACTTATATTGGATTAAATTTCAACAAAAAAGAATCACTTTCCGACTGCGACGCATGTATTCAAGCGAAAATGACTTGTGTACCAAGACCCCCACAGCGAACAACTCCTCGAACAACTCAAAGACTGGAGATTGTACATAGTGACGTGTTTGGTCCTGTCGCAGTTTCATATGGAAAAAACAGATATTTCGTCACTTTTATTGACGATTATAGTAGATATGGACGTGTCTACTTCATGAAAAATAAATCTGAGACACTACGCCATTTTAAAATATACAAAGAAGAAATGGAAAATTTTACTGGAAATAAAATTAAGCACTTGCAAAGTGATAACGGCACAGAATATATCAACGATAAATTCAAAGCTTATTTACAGGAACAAGGGATTGCAAGACGCTTATCTGCACCCTACACAGCACACCAGAACGGTCTTGCTGAACGCAAAAATAGAACATTACTGGAAAAAGCAAGGGCAATGCTGATTGATGCGAATGCACCAATGCACCTATGGGCAGAAGCTATCAACACGGCGAATTATCTATCAAACAGAAGCATAAACAGTTCTATAGAAAACAGAACGCCGTTTGAAAAATGGGTACAAAGAAAACCATGCATCCATCACCTCCATATATTTGGAACAAAAGCATTCATACTGCTAAAAGGCCATGCCAAAGGCTCCAAATTTTCGCCTAAGGCAATTCCAGGAGTATTCGTCGGATATTCTGATAATAGCAAGGCATACAGGGTGTATGTTCCAACGAAACGCAAGTTATTTATATCCAAAGACGTTAAAATTCTTCAAACAAATTTTTATTCAGATTGTAGTGGAAGTTTAGAACAACTTAAACAGTCCGTTTCAATTCCAACTACAAAAATTGAACTTAATGTTGAAAATACCGAAAATGAATCAATTCCAGATCCAGTCTTCAATCAGGAAGTTGCAATTACAAATCAAGGTCATGAAACAGATGATGATCAACAAGAATTCTACGAAGCCCCTGATCATGAATCTGATGATGATGTAGTCGAACCTGAACATGAACTGGGTGAACACGAAATGAACGAAATAATTCGACACGAAAACAAAGAAGATACTCAAACAGAACCTGATCCTGAGCGATATAGTTTGAGAAACAGATCAGCCATACAGCCACCACAACGGTATGATGATTTCATACTGGCAGCTGTAGCTGACGTAGAAAATATAATAAAAGATCCAGAAACTTACAAACAAGCCATGGAATCACCCTACAAAGAAAAATGGTTAAAAGCCATGTTAAGTGAGATAAATTCACTACACGAAAATCAAACTTGGGACTTAGTGAATTTGCCTACAGGACGCAAAGCACTACCTTGTAAATGGGTTTATAAAATGAAAACGAATCCAGATGGCTCTATTGATAAGTTCAAGGCAAGAGTTGTTGTTAAAGGTTACTCTCAAAAACAAGGCGTGGACTACGACAAGACGTTTAGTCCTGTGGCTCGCCTTAGTACCATACGCGCAATCATAGCAATTGCAGCCAAAGAACAATTAAAGCTACGACAATTTGACGTTGCAACAGCCTTCCTTAATGGATCGGTAAAAGAAGAAATTTATGTTAAACAACCTGAAGGTTTTCACGATGGAACCAAACGAGTCTGCAAACTGAAGCGCAGCTTGTACGGATTGAAACAAGCACCGCGATGTTGGAATTCATGCATTTCTGATTTTTTAAAAATAAATGGATTTCAACAAAGTGACGCAGATCCCTGCCTGTACATTAGAATTAGAGGGCAATCCAAAGTCTTGATCGCATTATACGTTGATGATGGACTTGTAGCGTCAAATACAACAGCTGCAGCGGATGAGTTCATCAACGAACTTAAAACAAGGTTCAAGATAACTTTTAAACCTGCCTCCTATTTCTTAGGCATGGAGATTAAAACTAAAAGTAAAGAAATAATGGTGAACCAACAAAGTTACACAAAGAAGGTTCTTGGGAAATTTGGCATGTTAAATAGCAATTCAGCACCGACACCAATAACCAAAGAAAGTGTGAACAACTTAGAACCAAATGTAGAAAGAAGCTCATTTCCCTACAGACAGGCTGTTGGAGCTCTAACATATTTGGCAGTGGGTACGAGACCCGACATAGCATACGCCGTCAGCAAGGCATCTAGAAACTTGGAGACACCTACAGCGAATGACGTCATACTAGTCAAACGGATCTTCCGTTATTTAAAAGGAACCATTGACAAAGGCCTAGTTTATCGTCACAACAAGGAGTCATCCACAAAATTACTATGCTATTCTGACTCTGATTTTGCAGGAGATCAATCAACTGGACGATCAACATCTGGGATGGTCTGCTTGCTCTCAGGAGCTGCAATCAGCTGGAGAAGTCAGAGACAAAAAATCGTGTCTATTTCATCCACCGAAGCAGAGACTATCGCTGCAAGCGAAGCTGCTCAAGAAATATTGTGGTTGAATGGCCTATTTAAAGATTTAATCACCTTAGAAAGGCCTGAACTCTACTTGGACAACGAATCGACTGTGAAGCTTTCTCATAATCCAAAGTACGAGTACCACAAACGTACAAAACACATTAAACTCAAGCATCTCTTTGTACGTGAATGTGTCACAAACGGAGAACTGCTAGTAAAGCAAGTTCCTTCCAATAATCAACTGGCAGATATGTTCACAAAGCCACTCTTCGGTCCCAGACTAGAAGAATTAAGTGAGAATATTGGCTTGAAAAGAATTTCTAAATAAAATTTACAAATTCTTAAAAGTTCCGAGGATGTAAAGAGGATATATGTTAGTCTATGTGTTTATGGTATTTACGTTGCCATGGATATTTTTAGAAATATTGATTGTTATCTGTCTTGTCAACAAATGTATATTTTACTTTAACTAAAATAATATTTGGCTTTACTTGTTTAATCTTTTATTTAATTTCACATTAAAAACTTAATAGATATGCAGTGGAAGCATAATATTACTAATAATAAAATTTTATTTCATACGTATTTCTACAACCATTTAACTTTTAATTGGTATGTCATTCTTTACAGTATTGGGCTTGATCACAGTACACTTCAAAAACAGTAAATAAAATTTATATATATTAAAAAAAATTATAAAAAAAATAAATTAAAACTAGAAATGGTTAATGGTTTCACGAGCAAATGTAACGCCAATATTTTGTAATTGAACGCCCCGCCATCTCTTGACGAGTAGTGTTATTAAATTCAGAAAAATATTTTAATATGAAACTAGATGGCAGGGTAAACCTCATTTCAAGGAATAATTATGTACCTACGGTCTGTTTTTTAATCTCAGAGACAAAAATGACACATGCAAATGTCAACTTTGCATATAGGTAATGATACCATGAAATGACATGAAATGTATGTAATGCATGTCAAATGTAATGTCATTTTTGTGTCTGAGATTAAAAAACAAACTAAACCTTATTTTGTATATTATTTTTGAAACAATAATTGATATATAATAAAATACCACTACAAAATACTGTTCATTTTTTTAAACTGTGGCCAACCTATTTTTTAATGTGAAGGTCGTCAGATTGGCTGACGGCCACTTGATGGTAAGTGGCTACAGTCGTCTACCCATAGGTGCTGCAAGCGCGGCGCCGACCTTAGTACTCTTAGTAGGATTAAGAAAGGATTGGAAGGCATCGGGGAAATATGCTCTGGAACAAAGATTTAAATCGAAAGATGCGGCGTAATCTCCTCGCGCCATACTAAAAACACACCGAACATTCTTAACAATGGGTTGGGCGCAGGCGCTCAACCCAACTACAGTTGCACGCCAGCTACAGTGAGTGACGGTCGCTTGTTGGGAGCGTCGCTATCGTCACAGTCACGTTTGAAGTAAGGAATGTGTTGTCTGTGTTTAAAAGTGTGTTTAGACAGAGGTATATGTATTTTATACTTTTGTCTTTAGTATAATGTATGTTGTATTTTGTAACACACTTTCGCTAGTAATGCCGCATCTCTCGATTTAAATCTTTGCTCTGGAATCCCTTAATCAATCACCGAAACACATAGTGAAATACAGCAAACATGCTGTATTTCACTATGGTCTTCTATACAGGGGTGGTTATGTACCTACTACCGCCTGACGAGCTGCTCAATTTATGACTGCGAAAACGCAGTGTACGCTGGCACTACAAAAACGCACTAGATCCAACTTAGAACAGTTTATTTCCGAAGTTGGTTGTGGTTTAGAGAGCTAAGAGGGTCGCTATTAAAAGGGTTCATCAAATATTTTTGATGAGTTCTATAATAAAAAATATCTACTTTTTTTTACGAATTAGTTATCTATAAATGCGTACCTCCCATATTAATTTTCAGTAGGTAGGTAATATTGGTTCAAGCAAAGAGGGGAGATCTCAAGTCAAGATACCTATTATTTTTTGTAAAAAAGGTGGCAGGCAAGCACGCGTTCTACTTGATGGTAAGTGTCTACCGTCTTCTAAGGATACAAGCTACGAGTATATATCAGTTGCACTGCCGGTCCTACAAGAAATTGTTTACAATACGCCTGAAAAAGCCTATAACACAGTAGGTAAGTTCGATGCGGAAATACCTCACGAGACAGTGTTTCAAAGTTCCTCATCTGCAGAATTTACCTACTCATCTAAGGGCCTCTTTCACCAACTACAAGTAAAGTAAAGTTTTGATAGAAGTAAAGTAAAAGTAACTATACTTTTAGAAATAATTTTATGTTTTATTAAATTATGTACTCGGTTTTGTGCATCCTTCGATAGGCGATTTTTTTAAATTATTTTCTATTTAATGTTTGGGACTTTTACCGTACAAACAAAGGTAGGTAGGTATATCAGCACCATATTCCCCGGTGACCGGTGACTTTAAAATATGACGGTTAGCCTACATGACAGATTGTGAAAGAGGCCCTAAGTAAATTCCGCGTCAGTCTGTTTTTCACTAAAATCTTTTAAACTACCCAACGGATTCTGATACGATTTTAACTAATGGGAAAAGGGATAAACGAGGAAGCTTTGTCTATATATAATTTTCAGAAAAAAAAAATAATAATTGCATTCTTGCGGCTATCGTGTCGCCTCCGGCTTAACAAAAAAAAATTGAAAATACATGAATATAATAAGAAAATTACAAATGCGAATCAGTGCTGGTCACTCGGTACTAGATCGAGCTCTTTATGCATTTGAAAAATCTCTGCATACAAAATCTCTGAAAAAAATTTAAAATCTCTGCATTTGACACAACCTCTGCATGCATCTTGTACCTACCAAATATCTAAACAGAAATACGAATATGCTTTGAACTAATGTTCATGTCTTTACCACTCGATTACACTTCCTGTGCCAATTGGTAAAAGGTAAAATTAAAGGTAAAAGGGAGACAAAGTAGCCGGCCACATACCAAACATTTTCCTTAGAGGCACGATTGCCACGTCGACCGCAACTGGCGCACCTATTGATAGAATTATTAGGGAAGGCCACACGACAAAGAGCTTCCTCCGTGTAACCACAAGGACGTCACTTTTGCCTTATTTTATACATTCTCGCGGCGCGTGTATGGAGTTATTAGTGCTAATGACGATCGGACTTACCTACGAACGGACGTACCATTGTCTCGCCGCCACACCGCAAAGCAACACACTTCCTTTCTATTTTGTAACGTTTGGTGAAAATTGCAAAGATCATGCGATTAAATTTTTTTGTGGTACATATTTTAGAGTGGCAGGCAGGTTGACGGTCTACTCGATTGATTGGTGAAATACATACATCGTAATACAATATACATAAAAACACAAGAAATTTCTGAGATATAGGTACCTAATATGAAGTTTGGATGGAAACAAAAAACTGAAATTACTTTCATATATCTAGTATAATAAATTTCTAAAATCTTGAATTCTTGTAATTACTATAGTATAGTTATTTTGCCATGCCGTCCTCCAATTTGTGCTTGCCTAAGGGATGTCAAAATCTAATTAAGTTTTTTCATGGGCGAAGCCGGTAACGGGTCTCTAGTCAAATATAATCATTAAAACCAACCTTTGTATTGCAAAGATGTACCTAAATGCCACTTTACCTAATAGGTAAGTAGGTAACGCAGATTCAACGTGATACATAGGCGAAACAAACGTGCAAATTATCTAGTAATTACCAGTGCCGTAAATAGGGCAGTGCCACCGGTGCCCAGGCACAGGGCGTAGACCCTGGGGGGGCGCAAGAATGGACAGACTAGGCAGGACTATTATTTTTTCGGTTTGCTCCTGATAAGTTCCCACTGCGCCCCTATAGTGCTCGATTCCAACACATACGTACCTACATGCCAGTATCATCAAAAACGTCTATTAAATTAGACAAAACATCGAGCTAATTTTTTTGGCAGACACAGTAGGTGTCCACTTAACATCAGATGGCTCGTCTGCTTGTTTGCCCACACCTACATCAGTTCTTTAAAAAAATAGATTTTTCTTCCAAAATATTAGATAATTGGTCCACCAACACCAAGTTCCTTTGTGCTTTATTTTATCACCCTGAATAAAATAAAGTAGGCCTATACATTACTCCAGGTTACCTATAATATCTAAAAAAAAAAAACAAGGGCGCAGTTATAGAAGCTCGCACAGGGCGCAAAAAAGGCTATTTACGGCACTGGTAATTACCCGTACTGTGGTATAATTTATTAAGGTACCCATCTACTAATTTTTTTTAATAGTCGCTTACATCCTATAAATTACGCCACAGAAGTGCTAAAACTAAATTTCTTGGCTTTCGACCTTCGCCGCGATCCCATTGTGTTGTGTAAAAAAGTAGGTAATAGATAACTTCTTACAAAGGAGTCAAGATAATGAGTCGCATTTTGTTATAATTATTAGGTAGGTACATACCAGCTACTTGTTTCTGTTTGCGCAGGTATGAATTACCACAAGCTACAAGGGTATACAAGAATAAAGGGTAATTAAATACCCATGAAAATTAGGGTTAAGCATTGAAACCTATAAAAATTATAATTTTTATTAATTTGATTAGCAACGACTTTTCTTGGTATTTATAAATTTAATTTAAATGTAACCATAATAAACCATACCTATCTGTCTAACTAAAAAAATCCGGGAAGGTTCGGGATTCGGAAGCGTAGATATAAAAATTCTGTCGTGTAGATATAAAAATGTTTGTGTACTTATATAATACTAGTTGGTGCCCGCGACTTCGTCCGCGTTCTGGATGAAAGGTACCCTATGTCCTTTCTGGTGTCCCAGACAACGTGTATGCAAAATTTTATGGTGATCAGTTCAGTAGTTTTTGCGTGAAAGCGTAACGAACAAACAAACTTACATTCACATTTATAATATAATATTATAATAGTAAGGAAGTAAGGATAGGATTTGCTTTTAAAATATAGAATATTAATACATAAAAATAACTTTTTGTTTTTGTCAGTAATTTTTTATGTTGAGAGCTGTGGATTTTGAATAAATAAATAAATAAATAAATAAATAAAATTATCTAAAACGGTAGTGAGTCATTCGAAGAATCATAATTGCTTTTTTGTGTAGACAAAAATGAGATCTTTACAATTTCAGCGGAAATACTTTTTAATTATTTTATTTTTTATGATGCTTTTTATTTTTTTATAAATATATTTTCTATAGGTATAAAGGATAGCTGTGTGCTAATTATGTCTTACATATTAAAGCAAGAAATGGAACAGTAGCCAATAAATTGTCTTCAGTCGTTTGCTCAAACGGCATTGAATTAAATTGATATAGCATACTGTATGCGATAATGGAAGCTAATGCTGCGTAATTATAGGCAACGTGTCCCGACGTTTCTAGTACCCGTACTTGCCTACACTCATTCATTAACTTAATGAATAAACTTGTCGCTACGCTGTAAATGCATACAAAGTAGCGACATTCAGATGACCGATAAACTATGACTCCTATATCTGTGCGTCTTCTATATTTAGATATTTAAGTACATAATTAGAAATTGAATACGCTGTTCCCATCTGTCCGTATCTCCGCTAACTTCTTTTAAACCGACCATCGGATTTTAATATAGTTTTCATAAATGGAAATAATGATGAACGTTTGTGTACATTTATAATTTGCAGAAAAAATACATCCATGCAAAGCCGAGAGCGGTTTGCTAGTTCATTATAAGGTTTATCGACAGAAATATTATTAGGTTACAATATTCTGTAAAACACTAAGGGCCTCTTTCACAAACTACATGTAAAGTGTTGATTAGTTATTTTTAGAAATCATTTTCTGTTATATTGAATTATGCACTCGGTTTACTGCATCATTTGATAGCCGATTTTTTTAAATTATTTTCTATTTAATGTTTGGGACGTTTACCGTACAAACAAAGGTATATCAGCTTCATTATCCCCTGTTACCGGTGACTTTAAATGACAGTTTGGCCTACTTGACGTTTGTGAAAGAGGCGCTTAACAAAATATGCGCTAACTAGCCGTTTCGGATTTACTGACCTCTTGAGCAGCGGTTAGGTATTCGTTATCAATACTAATAATAAATCTGTAAGTAAGTGTAGGTATTGTATGTATGTACTAGTATGTTCCTCCATAACTTTTAAACGAATTAACTGATTTTCATGAAACTTGGTAGATAAACATTTAGACATACAGGACACAGGATAGGCTACTTTTTTCTTTTTCAACGCGGACGAAGTCGCGGACGCCAGCTAGTAATAAATAAATATATTTAGCTAAATTATACTAATATAAATTATTTATAATATCATATTAGTTATGTAGTCACCTCTACTAATTATTACATATTATAAAAACAAAGTCATCCGCCGCGTCTGTCTGTCTGTGTCTGTTCGCGATAACTCACACTACTGCATCGATTTTCATGCTGTTTTTACCAATGGATAGAGTGGTTCTCGATGAAGGTTTTAGTATATAATTTACAAAGTGACGCGGGCGAAGTCGCGGGCAGCACTTAGTAAAACTATAAAATGAAGTTAAAATATTTTTTTTAAGTTTCCCATAGTTTCATCTATATGGAAGGACCTACTAGCTTGTTCGAAAAGTAACTCGTAAAAAAAGTACCTACTCGTAAAATGTGTGCAAAGATATTGATGCCGGGCGGGCAACCCCGCATTAGTTCTGGCCCATTTCGGTCCGGAGTGCAGAGTTTGCGTTGCCAGGACTAAGAGCCTCTTAAATAAATACCGCACGTTTGCACAATAACCACTAACAACACTTCACACTTTACTTATGCCCGCAATCAAATTTATTACACCCATACAAATAAATCTCTCTGTAACGTAGGAGAAACTACACTACGTAGCTACTTTTAACAGTAGTCCAATAGTTTAACGAAATCGAAATTTGATAAAAGGTTTAATCCGCTATTTGACTAATTTTAGAAAATCGTTTTAAATTATTCTTTATTACATAATAAGCACACTACATTGATATTTCCGGGAGATCTACTGTATTATTAAGTAATAAAAATCAATGTTAAAGTTTAAATTTCCAAAACCGCGCCAAAAACGCTGTTTCTGTAATGGCGCTGGTCTTTAATACGTGTGACGTCACATGCTAGTAAACAACTACAACTATAAAAAACTACAATCAGTCGCGGAAGCAATGTTTACTTGCGTATGACGTCATCAGAGTTGCAACCAATCACAGAGCGTTTCGGTCGCAGATGAAATTTCAAAAATTATGATTTTTTTCACATAATTTGCAAAAAATGTACATAATTTAGCTTAAAATAAAGTGACATATGTTTTTTTACGCTATTTTCTGATAGAATACCCACAATTTGTAGTATATTATAAATCTTGTAAAATCTTGCCAATTGCCTACTGCCTTTCACTGTAGTTTTTAAAATGACATTAGTTGTAGACAGTATTAGTACTATTAGATTCATTAAGATCCCATATATTCTGCCCATCCGACATGGCCTCTACACAAATGTAATCAACAAAGAATAGTATGCACCGATAATCCAGGTTGCGTGTCTAGTCTGAAGTATAGAGGCGTGTTAGCATAGCAAACCCGACCGGCTAATGGCCTATTACCGCGCCATGTAAATAGGCAGATTGTTTTCTGTCGTGCCGGACAACTCGACTTGCTCGCTCGCATCACTGACATGCTAGTGTGCAATCACTTTAATTCTGTTTACAAGTGAGATGCCCACTTAAAAACACATCTCGAGATATTAGATATTAATACAATATAATGTTTCATTTAAATCTAAGTTAATATTATAGATTATAGGCTGCATTACCTCGTTGTATACCTAGCTATGGTAATAGCCAGCTCTAGAATCGCCAGTTTCGTCGACTTATTGAGATTTTTATTTTTTATTTTTCGAGATATTAAATTTACGTTATTGTAACTATAACAGTAATTATCCGCGGCAACGTATGGGGTTGTTGAATTAATATTTTGGGCATATTTGTTTTACGAAGACACGTCGACCACATCTTCCCCTCATGAGCTTATGTTTTTTTAACATTATTATAGGTAATTTTAGTAGAAATTGGTATCATATGAGGTAAGCGTTTTGATTTTGGATGCTGCTTTTATTTTATTTTTATATTCTCATAATAATACGTTAATTTGTCACTATCAATACTACATGTTTTCAAATACATTTTTTTTGCAATAAGGATAATGTCCCTTTTTTTTCTAAATGGTAACAAAAAGTTACAATACAATATTTTGTATAAAGAATTTGTCTTCCCTTTGCGGGATGTAATACGATTTATTTATTGCTTACCGAAACATTTACTCTCATTATTGTTGTGTTGTTATGAACGTATTAAAATGCAATAAAATTTATGATGCTATAGCAGATTGTGGCTAGGTTTGTGAATTTTATGAATTCACAACTGCATAAATGAATTTCAATTTTATTACAGTCTAGTTACGGCCTGATTTCGTTTGAACGAAGTTGAGAAAACTGTTTCGAATTGTTTGGGGTAAGATGACAAACGCGTAACGTCCCCTTCAATTAGAGGGGTAAGGCGACAAGTCGCGGTGACACCGATTCAGCATATTGTGGCTTTGGAAGGGGACAAATGAATAAAAGGGTTGTAATGGAAACAGCGACACAAATTGATTGTATTATTGTACAATACATTGTACTAAATTGAATTAAATTTTGTGTCATCAGTGGTGTAAAAGGTTTGTTAGTTACGGTTGAAAAGGTTTGGGACTTGTTATATGTTTTAAATGTTCATTTTTTATTTAAAAAGGGCGCTAGGCGGTTTACTTGATAATTTTAATTTTTTTTAATGCTTTATTTTAATGCTATAGGTTTCTATGACGTATAAACCGTCTCGAAGATGTTCACCACAATAAGACTTCGCTAACTTTATGTGGTTCATGTGGTCTTAAGACGACTTTAAGACATCATATCTCCGAAAGTACTAACATTTGACCTTAGGTTTATTGGTAACTCATGTTCTGCTTAAAAAGCCCTATCTAACGGTATATCACATGTTACTATTGAGGGGTGGGCCCAGACTCCATACATTTGTGCCCATTGTCCTTTCGAATACAAAAAATATGTAATACGTAAGTGGCATACAATAAGTGTACAGCCGATTCGGATGGGATAAAGGATTAGAGATCGACTTTCAGGTACGCCGATGTTCTCTGACAGCGCTGGATAGCCATGGTAGGGCACCGATGTCGTGTCATGTATCGTAACGTCCCCACGACCCCGCCCATCAACGGCCGCGTTAGAAAGTCGTTGGGTTTTAGCCGGAAGAATTCGGCATAACCCCACAGTGTCCCCTACACTGCCGGGTATCCAAGAGATTTCCCAAAGTTAAAAAAAAAAGAAAAAAGGGATATCTGACATACCGTTAGGGTAGATGAGGCTGGCAGTGGATGTAGTAGGTACGTGGAAAGTGATGAAGAACTGAGTTTTGTGTAGCTTAAAAAAAAATAGAGAATCCTTTATCCGCATATGAGCTTATGTTGACTAAACCCATTAGGAGGTAAGTACCTCTATTACTTGTACCTAAGTACCTCTATAAATAACAAATAAACACTATGGTTTTTTTTAAAGTAGTTACATAATTACATGTAATCATTGGATTAATAAATGCAATAAAAACTCTTTTAAAAAGGTTATTAGTGTCCAGACACAAATGAGACTGCTCAAAGCATCTAATCAAACAAATTTTCAAATCTCATCCATCATGTCAAACGGAAAGCGTTAATCTAAAAAGAACTCATTAGGATCGGACGGATCAACGCTCTGAAATTTCGTTTAAGCAGCGGTTTACGCTGATCAACCTTATTTAAATCCACTTTTCATTGGGTAGTTATTAAAACAATATTCAAAATTAAATCTCCAAAAAAGGGCTCGAGTGTGGTGTGGACTGTTTTGTTTATTTTTCTTCTCTCACTTGATTATATTGTTGTCTCTCTCTGGCTGCGCCGACACGTCTGCGGAGTGCATTCGTGTTTAAAACAACCTCGGCTGCGTTTTTACGAAATATAATTCAACATTGTGAATGCTTGTTACTTTTTTATGCAAAAACTATCTAGAAGAGGATTTAATGAAATTTTAGAGCAAGATAGTTTTTACAACAAAATAACAAATGGCCAAAATAACATAAGATTAACATATAGGTATAAATTATACGAAGAGGCCGGCAAAAAATTATGTGTCGAGTTGTAGATTATTTCGCTACATTTTTCATACATAAAAAGTTTGGATAAGCAATTGTATTATATTTTTAAATACATACTAGCTGGTGCCAGCGACTTCATCCCCGTTGGAAAAGAAAAAGTAGCCTATTCTGTGTCCTGTACGCACAAATGTTTATCTACCAAGTTTCATGAAAATCAGTTAACTCGTTCAAGAGTTATGGAGGAACATACATACATACATCCAGAAAAAAATCTAAAAATCGTCAATTTAGTTTCAGTATCATGTATAGAGCCTACAAACACGATATCTCTGAAAACAAAGTAACTTACCCCATGACCAACCCTTACAGATTTATTATTAGTACTGAATAGGAAGGGCTTAGATATACTTACCTAAGGCTTGATTTTAGTAAGGCAGGCTGACGGTTCACTTGATAGTAGGTAGCTACAATCGCCTATTTTTTCAGGGCTGCAAGGAAAGCTAAAATGGCTGTGACTTTGATAGGATAAAGAAAAAGAAAGAAAAACAAGGTAAAGATATGCCAATTCTTATTCCATAACTTCAAATGAAAACAATTTTATAAAACAATTTTAGGCATTCCTAAAGTTCACAAGCTCAATGATAGTGAATGTATGTGTTGAACAAGGCTTAGTAATAACGCGTCCCAGCTAAAGTTAATTATGTTCAAGTTAGTGAAGATTACGGAGCCGCGTCCGCATCGGGCGCGCTAACACGCCAATTGTGCACCAAGCACTATACGAGTACACACCGCCAAACACTACCTTACTTATTAACATTTTCTGCTCGCTGAAAACCCGTTTAAGTAGGAAAATTGTTTACCACGAAGAAACTTTATGTACTTTACATGGAAGTGTCAATTATACCTTTTATAACTTAATTTTTTTAGTGAAATTTCTGTTTAAATGGACTTATCTTTAAATTTAAGAAATAATTATAACTATACTAATATTATAAAGAGAAAAATAAAATAAAATTGATCAAAAGTTTGCGTGCCTAAGTAATTATATCGTTATTAACCAGATTGTGCTCTAAAATTTGGTTGTATTATAAATATATGTTTTGTTTCATAGGTTACATATATGTTTTAGTATTAAATTATAATTTTGTTACCGTTCTTGTGGCTAATGCTGCATACGCCTGTAATATATACGTATCAGCCGAAATACGCTGTATATTATTATATTATAATATATTATTTATTAATTTATTTATTACAAAAGGTAGGTACACCAACAGCCCAAACCAAAAAACTTACAATAGATATAGGTAGGTAACTAAAGGCAATTTTAAGGTCTACACATATAAAACTAAAATAATTAATTCGTGTAGGTACTGTTGGTGTATCTTAAAATGAATAAGATTAAGCACTAAAAACAATTGACACACTAATATACTTGATATATATTAGTGTTATTACGCCGTACATAATGTAAATTAAAAGTGAAGTAATGTATGTCAGTGGAGTTTATTCCGCGTATCGTTTTCTCAGCGCGGCCGGTCCCTCGTTCGTTCAATTGTTAACCGCCGACACTTTCACCCGAAGTTTATGACGCCGTTTAAGTGAAATAAATAAATCACTAGCCGACTAGTATCGGCTCTTTACAACCCGCAGTGTGCGGTGTAATTTCTCAAAGATTCGCCTTTAAACTTATTGATGTACGGCCTGCCTTGAGCGATGTTTAGCAGGACTTCACTTATCTTCACTCAGTTGCCTATACTATAGCCCTATAGACCTACAATATAGTTATACATATAGTTTTGTTTTCCATACAACAAATTGGAAGATACATTTAATCTTAACTAATACCTAACTGTTTTTTACGCTTTCATGTCTTAATTAATCAACCGAAAATAATGAAATTTTGCATACACGTTATCAGCCATAAAGAAAGAGATATCTTTCATCCATAAAAAAGTACTGTTCCCGAAAAATCTACTAGAAATAAAAAAATAAAATTCAACGCCTGACAAATATGTTCAGTGGCAGTGTTCATTGGTTTCACCGGGTTACTTAGATAATCTTTATTTAATCTGATCTCTACAGTTTTTCTAAGTGTAGGTAGGTTAATTTATTGGACTGTCTGCTTGCCTGTGAAACTTTCATATAAAAAAACGGTATATATATATTTATAATATAGTTAAATAGCAATTACAAGTATGTCGTTACATCTTATGGTTGCATGTAAAGTACGCCTCAAATTAATTTTACGCGTCGAGGTGTGATTTTTCACGTTTTCTCCCAAGACGCTAACGTGACTCGGAGCTGGATCCATTTATGATCGGTGTACCGAAATGGCCGACAAATGAGAGGCTTCGTCCGCCGTTACCGGCCGCAGCTCCTTTCAACTGCCCGCTTTTTTAAAACACACTGCAGCGATTCCTCGCTTAATTCGTGATCCATTGACGGCCACCTCTTTAAATTTCCTTTAACACATGTATCCAAAGCAGCAATGTATTGGCCTCCTTATGATTTAGTTCTGTATCGGCTGAGGTAGAAGGTGTCCTGAGGCACATTTGATTATACGTTGAGAGAGGGCTAATCGCGCTCGACGGGCGAATACCTCGAGATCAAACACGAGGCGCGCCGCCAGATATTTTTGTTTCTATTAAACAACACCCGACGTAATAATGTTTAACAATCGTGCAGCGATAATTCGAACAGAGATTATTGTAGAGACGCCTTCAAACAATAAATATATTAAGTTTTAAAAGCTAGAACTAAAATAGGTATTCCACTCGTTCTCGAAGTTCAAACTACTTGACTTCGACTAATGACTAATAACTATTGGATATTTAACTAATGACGTCAGATTTTAAGACATATATTTTTTGCCGCATTATCCATAAAAAAAATCAGTGAAATATTTCATGAAAATATATGCTGTTCTTCCTAAAATAGAATTAGTCAAGTTAGACATAAATTTCACCAAAACCTGTAAAGAATAAAATATTTTATATTAATTTATAAATTCAAAAATTGTTTATAGTTTCTATTCATGTCACTAAAATGTGCTGTGCATTTGTGTTATCACATTATATTATTCGTGTTCTTGTCATATCATTACTGAATAATGTGACAAGGTCGCATTAGGACTAAATAGGGAATCTATTAAGGCTATGGCATATTCAAACGCTCTACGTCTACGGATCGTAGCAGTGCGATGCGTTTCGTAGCAGATGGTGAATAATTTTATTTAAGGGATTTACTTAGGCAAACTTCATTAACGATTTGACCTTCAACGCTTAAATGAAATGCCGCAAGCTAGCGACGAAGAAAATTGGTCATAACCAAAGGAACAATATAATATATAAAAAATACAATTTTTTAAACTGACAGTAACTTATTACCTAATCGGTATCAATCAATCTCAATACTAATACCTAATAAATCTGTAAGTGTAGGTATATATGTATGTATGTTTCATGAGACTTGGTAGATAAACATTTAGACCTATATACAAGACACAGGATAGGCTACTTTTTTCTTTTTCAACGCGGACGAAGTCGCGGGCGCCAGCTAGTATTTCAATAAAAGTGTCATTTTTCTTGTGTTCAATTTTTTCTATTACTAGTACTAGTAGAGTTTCTATTACTTTAACAATTGTATTTGTCTTTCACATGTTTAAGTATCATATTTATTTTTCAAAGCAATCACGTTGTCTATTTGTAGTAAATTCTTCATTAAACAATTTAGTCTGTTTCCACCTTAAGAGCGGGTATAAAGAGAAATAGCCAATCCTAGATTTAAATTTTATCTAAGTAAGCAAAGTCCAATTTAATTAATTTTTTTTAAATAGATAAATACATTATAAATGAAAGTGACGTCTGTAACAGAAAACATAATATAATGAAATTTTCTCGATAGGAAAAAATCACCAAGTGAGCTCTCATTAGTCTCATTTCCATCGATTTTAGTTTTATTTTCAAAATGACACACATTACAAAGCTAAAAGTGTATCAGTAATTTCACTTCACATATCATCTAAGGCTGTATGTAACAATTTTTCATTTGACATTGTAGTTTACGAATAATTAATATTTAATACTTTTGGTACTTATACCTAACCTTTTTATTGAGCGAGTTGTGCTATCTTCCGTCGCATGTTGTGCGTAGTTCTACGTACATATTTTGTGTCACTGTCATGTCCAAGGGGCCACGTGGGTGAAATTACAAATTTTGTTTGCTTTATACCCACTCTTAAGTATAGATTTTTCAACGCGGACGAAGTCGCAATCACCAGCTAGTTCCAAATAAAACAGACGGCTCTCCTGCGGGTTTATAATCGATGGAAATGAGAGCTTCATTTCCATCGATTTTAGTTTTATTTTCAAAATGACACACATTACAAAGCTAAAAGTGTATCAGTTATTTCACTTCACATATTATCTAAGGCTGTATGTAACAATTTTTCATTTGACATTGTAGTTTACGAATAATTAATATTTAATACTTTTGGCACTTATAACATTTTTATTGAGCGAGATGCGCTATCTTCCGTCGCATGTTGTGCGTAGTCCTACGTATTTTGTGTCACTGTCATGTCCAAGGGGCCACGCGGGTGAAATTACAAATTTTATTTGCTTTATACGCATTCTTAATAGAAATAAGTCGCTGACGCCACTCCATTACTTTTACAAAGCGCGACGTTGAGATAAGTGGTCGTCTCAGTGGATCTCAGATTGTTATTAAATATTTGTGTTGTGGTGCGATTAGCGAGCGGCAGCCTACTGACTGGCTAATTTATCGTCCATCTTCGCACTGCAACAAGTCATTAACTAATACCATTTAACTACAGTACTGATGAACGTTCACCAGTAAAGAAATTCGTGCCTAAGTTGGCTTTGTAAATGTGAGTTTACCTCTTGCATATTATGTGGGCTATCCATAGGTATCAGAAATTTATGTCGGAGAAAAAACTTTTTCATATTTTATGTACAAATTTGAGTTATTTTTTATTATAATTTATTTACATTTGATTATAATAGGTATATTATAAATTTGTCTTTCGATAACTTTTGGCCATTTTTTAGATAGTGACACAATCCCATTGTTATAGAAATTTTGGGACTTCTGATCATAAAAGTGCTACAAGTAGTTTTGACAATTCTCTATTAATTTTATGGTAATCTATTGTACTATTATGGTATCCTCTATTGTACCTACTATGATATTTTTTGCCTTAACACTACGTAAAAAAAAACTAGCACTTCAAAACCAAGCTCTCCCATTATTTGCTGAGTGGATAAAGATGTGCTTTCAAGCAGTACAAGAATTTTTCAAATATAGATGCAGTTTTTACGGAGATTAGGTAGGTATTATCTACATATAAATAAATATACAAGTTCCTTTCTATCGCCCTCTTTCTGTTTATAATCCTGCTAAAAAAATTAACTGTAAACTAATGCTTAAAATTCATCAAAACATGTTTCTAAGCGCCAGATTTACAACTTAATTATGGTATATTTAAAACTTGAACTTAACTTAGTAGGTATGTAAACATTTAAAAATAAGCAATTTGTGTATCGGTAAACTGGTGTAGCAATATTTTTAATTTAGCCGCGCCCGAACGTTTTTAAAACCAGTTTAGAATATTAAATTATAGGTAATAATTGGTATCAAGTTCAGTATAAATTAATTTAGAAGTGGCTATTTACAATATCGGCTACAATAATCGCTTCACTTGTTAATATAATATCTAGACTTAGTATAATTTTGGCTGTGCGTTGGTAGTCATCAGGACAAACAATTTTATAAGTGTATAATATTTTGGAATATAAAAGATTAAGATTAAATTTTCATCAATTTTCATCGTACTCTTTATTTATGTTCTTTACACAGCGAAACAAGTAGATATGCATTTCTGAGATTTCCAATATATTAGTGTTATTTATGCCATCTCATGTCTGCTTGTCCATCGCAAGTAGGTAGTTATATAAAAGAAAAGTAGGTAGTGTTAACTGTCTCAACAATTTCCAATAGCGATGATAAATATGCTGACAAATGCATTAAAACACAGTCATTAGCGTTGTCCGTCGGTGTAGAACAAAAACAAAGGCCCGTGTTGCCATTGCATTAAGCGGTTGCGCGTTTCATTGTGCATGATTTAGCCCGATCCATATATCTCCCGCAAACCGTAGCATTGTGTTACATAAATAAAAGCGCTAAACGTTTGGCTCATTGTCTATTAAGAATTACTTTTCTCGGCCGCGGCGCGGGCGCGCACAATGGTCGGCGAATACAAAGAGCCCGAGATGGTTATCGTTTGAAGGTACATTAATACGCAATAGACACGCCCCGCTCACGAAATACTAGATCCGTTTGTGTTGTGATATGATATGTATTCACGGTTCGCGTTGTCGTCTCTCGGCTCAATGTTTTTACATTCAATTGATATATTAAAAAAAAAAACTAACTCTATTCGCGTCTTTCCCTTTGATATGCTTAATTATTTGAAACTCGAGATGAAGGATGCTATTTTTACAATCATTTTTCTTTATAGTTAAGGTATTATACAGGCTGACGGTCCACTTGTTGGCAGGTGGTTACCGTCGCTTTAACTACCGACCTACCGGCTACCGACCGGTAAGTTAAATAAAATTTATGTAAACACAACTGTTTCTAACGTACAATTAGTTACCGTTAATTTGAGGTTTATTGAAGTAATTTTTGCTAGGTAGGTAGGTATCTCATTTTCGTTACATAATATAGGTAAATCAATGTTTTTTAAAAGTTATTTAAACTGTATCAAGTTAAAACTGAATCGGGTGAATGTAAATTATATGTCTTCGTGTTATTATTTACGTAAGTATACAATTTTCCTTGAGACAGATTTTAATGTAACGTCCTGCGACATAGCAATTTTATCAACAATTTACTGTATTACTTATACGCTCGATTTCCAATTTGAGAGAGGTTTAATGCAAATAATTGAAGTCTGATGACGTGACTACAATTTTACAAAGTTCTCTTGCCTTATTTGTGTTTTGTTATGACTCAGGTCCAGCAAATAATCTAGGCCAGTCCTAAAAATATTGTTCAATAGGTACCTATATCGAACTGAATAAGAGTGGCACACTGTGTTTCCCAGTGATTTGGGCAGTAACCACCCCTTACAGAAGAACAACGTGAAATAACAGCACGTATGCTGTTTTGTTTTGGCGAGTGAGTATCTGTGGTGTTGCTTGTGTTATAGGCGACAGTAGCCACCTACCATCAGGACCCGTCAACCGTTACATAAAAAAGTAAATAAATTAATAATTATTTAATAATAATTACATTTTGTGGATGCAGTTTGTGAATCCTGTATAAAAAAAGGTCCATTCAAGATTTTTTAAACTTTACTGTTTAATTGGTTGGGTTTTATAACGATCCTCAATGAGTGTTCCTAGAATTAGGAGCAATAAATATGTAAACGATGCCAGGGAACTTCTGTACGACAACATAATTGAAGTAACATACAATGCTGTTTAGGAACGTGTGCCGTGTTTTTAAATCGTCGGAAAGCAAGCAATGAATACTAAACAAATCTTTTGAATCGCCTTTTTAAACTTAACGCTGGTGTAAAAAATATGTTAGGTGTGTTGTAAGCAGTTTATGGGTTTATGAGAAATTGCACCTCGATGTTTATGTTAGGATACACCCTTGCTATTAGTTGATTCATGAAAAATAATTAACGTTTTAATAATTGTACACAGAGCACAAAGGCACATATATAATTAATTAATTATAAAATGAAATTGTTTTAATCGATAGAATCAATATTAAGGGCCTCTTTCACAAACTACATGTAAAGTGTTGATTACTTACATTTAGAAATCATTTTTTGTTATATTGAATTATGCACTCGGTTTACTGCATCATTCGATAGCCGATTATTTTTTAATATTTTCTATTTAATGTTTGGGACGTTTACCGTACAAACAAAGGTATACTCGTATCAGGTATATTATTCCCGGTTACCGGTGACTTTAAATGACAGTTTGGCCTAATTGACGTTTGTGAAATAGGCGCTAAGAGTAGATACCTACCAGGAGCCCCAGGAGGTTACCTACTGAAAATGAAAATGTTTTTGGTTCCACTTCCACCAGTAGACAAATTTTATTTTTTGGCTCTAAATAAATTATGACCTAAAAAATAACAGAAAAGAGAATCTATTTCTGTCAACTTAACACTGGTCAGTGACAGTCAGTGTCAGTGGTCACTGCTGCAGTGCTGCTAGTTTAATTACTTTTTAATTTTTATTTGCCTTGCCTAAAAAAAAAACAGGCATGGCTTCAAAAATTTGATTAGGACGTCCTAATGTTGAAAACAAATAGATATAGACACCAATTCTCGAATACGAGTTATCAAACTGATACACATGCGAATCTCTATAGCGCGATATAACCTCGCGATGCAGCGACATCTGTTAAACTTTTTGGAACTACAATTTCAGATCCCCGTTCTCAATTAGTTTAATTCAAAAAGTAATACCTATTCAATTATCTTTTTAAATATAATTAAGATGGTTATTAACTTTTAGCGTTTGATTCTAAATTATACAAAAGACTAACCTATTAGATAACTATGTCGTGAGACAGACTCCTATAATATTGGTCCATCTTATGTTTGTTTTCCTTTCATATTATGTAATTTATCATAAGGAAGCAAAAGATAAAAACGAATAATATTAATATCTAATATTATTTATTTATTCAAATTATATGATCCAATTAGTAAATCAGTGTTAAAGTTAATTTGAAATTGTCGTCAGCACAGTGTAATCCGATCAAATTAAGCCAATAAATAACAGTGAAGGTACATAAATTAAGAACAAGCTGAAAGTGAGTATAGTTGTTCTAAACATAATTAAAAATAACATATTAAAACTCCTCATCGTTCCGGTACAGTCAAAAAAATGGGATTTTCGCGATTTTCAGCTAAACGGTAAGTTTTATCATAAAATTACCTGAGTACCGGACTGAGTACAACTTTACTCACTTTCAGCTTGTTTTTAATTTATGTATCTTTAAAAGTTTAATTTTTCCGGGCTAAAAATATTACAAATTAGCAGAGACCTCTGTTGATTCACTATTATATTTACTTACTCTCTGTACTGTTTTATTAAAACGTAGTTCAACTCATTGTCTCAATTTTCATTTCAAAATAGCTTAAAATAAGACAACAACGAACTTACGTGATAAATGTGAAAGTAATCCTCTGTGTCTGTAACGTTTTAATTGTAAAACTAATTTGTGAAAATATCACCATGCACATAATTTCACATTAAATTTGAATTTGCTATTTTTAACTGGACTTCAAGAGAAGATTATATTATATTATATTATATTATATTATATTATATTATATTATATTATATTATATTATATTATATTATATTATATTATATTATATTATATTATATTATATTATATTATATTATATTATATTATATTATATTATATTATATTATATTATATTATATTATATTATATTATATTATATTATATTATATTATATTATATTATATTATATTATATTATATTATATTATATTATATTATATTATATTATATTATATTATATTATATTATATTATATTATATTATATTATATTACATTATATTTGTACTTTTTTTTAAATTAATTATATTTAATATTAATTTGAATTGTTAGTAAAAACCTAACGTGAAAGGTTGTGAGGAATGGATGTTTGTTACTCTTTCACGCAAAAACGGTTCAACGGATTTGGATGAAATTTGACACACATATAGTTTATTACTAGGATTAACACATAGGATACAGTATACACTAGCTGCTGCACGCGACTTCGTCCACTTAACTTTATATAACTTTGTTTTCTATGGGTGAAAGAATTTTTAAAATGAGTCCAGTAGTGTTTAGGTAATTCATTACAAACGAAAATACAAATCTTCTTTTTATTATATAATATTAGTATATAGATGTATCATACTTTTCCCAAATTATCAATTCGGTACGAAGTGTCGACACAACAATAAATATTTAAACACGTTAGCAGGTGGAACGCAATGCAGCTTAAATGGCTGCTCAAATAACAGCATGCGATCGAGCTGAAATAAAAAATAAAAAATGGAGAGTGGACCCTGAGTGGGGCAAACCTGCAATTTGAGAATTAATTCTATCAGATTTTGCCGCATCTCGACCGATTCGCCGCCGTTATTGCTTTCCTGACACCGCAACAGCTGATTAACTATAAAACAGTCTCGCCGCCCGCAATCTCACGATATTATCAGCTTAATCAACATTCAACCTGTGTAAACGCTCTTTGCTATTTCTTGCAATATAAATATACGAGTATTATGTTTATGCGCAACTTCCTAGGCGCGGTTTGCGAACGCTCGGTATTTCGATATTCGGTATATACAGCGTGTCCCAAAATTCAACGATTTAGATTCGATTCAGATGGTGGGCCTGCTCATAAGTCGAGAAAAATACTCGAGAAAAAATAAAGAAAAAAATATATATACATTTTTTTTTAATTACACAAAAAATTTGAGATCCTTCGAAAATTGACATCTCTTAAGACATTTTTAACTACCGTCACCACAATTTTTCAAATATTTCTGTTTTTTTTTTGTATCGGAAACTTAAGTAGCACTGCTATCCACCATAACCCTTAAAGATCCCAGAATGCCTGTAGCTTTTACACAAAAAATCAATCAAAATTATATTTACCTAAAATTTTGAAAGATTATTACTTTCAGTCCACTTTCACTCATCGTGGTGTAAAAAAAGTATGGTCACTACTATGGCAAGTTTTTTTAAAAATCGACGCAACTATCCAAGATCATAAAATGGTATACTCTAGGAAAACTAGCCACCAAAAAAATATATATAACATTCGGGACTTATTCCATAGCCGTCACATTTCTATACTATAGCCTTTTTCTTTTGGTACCTACTCCTTTAGTGCCACATATAATATCTAATTCCCTAACTGGTGTATCTAATACCTGGGGTAATATCTACTGAACGCTCATAAATTTACATTTTTTATTATCTTTACAGAATATAATTTTCGTTATTTCACTAAGGGCCTCTTTCACAAACTACATGTAAAATGTAAACTCGGTTTACTGCATCATTCGATAGCCGATTTTTTATTATTATTTTGTATTTAATGTTTGGGACATCAAGGGACAAACAAAGGTATATCAGCTCCATTATCCCCAGTTACCGGTGACTTTAAATGACAGTTTGGCGCACTTGACGTTTGTGAAAGAGGCGCTTAATATAGTAAAATAATGAAAATGATACATAATTGCTATTCTATATAGGAACATATTTATGGCTCATACAAGCTATAAATAAAATTATACTAACCCCCGGGTTTCTATTGAGACCAAACACACTAACAACAGCTCATACACAAAAACAAGTTAATATAATACCAATTGGTAATAACATTCCAATCTAACGTGCTTGTCGTTAAGGATCCAAATCGGTACAAGGCGTGTCTAAGTGCGATTCGTTGCAAAGGATTAATTGAATCAAATCCAACTTCCCACGTGAGGTCAAGGACACATCTAAAACAGTCTATACGACTGAACATATTACGTAGCTCATAAATTATATCATTTGATTGGTTCCAATCAACCACGGCTCGGTTCTGATTAAAATATTAGAAAATTTGAGGTCATATAAGATTTTATGGATGCTACGATCAATTTAAATATCTACAGTGTTTTAATCTTATTCTCTTTTTGAAATTCCTCGTTATTGTAATCAATTCGTAGAATATTTTACACATACTTTTGTTACTTTAGTCATACTACAACGAATATTTAAAATAAAATCTATTCCTAAGTTATATAATATATTCATAGATAAATATAAGTTTGGAGAAGTTTAAGTATAGGCTAAGCTGCGCCGGCTCGTTATACTTATTTGTAATATTTATACGGTCCATGAAATATTTGCTGTCTTCATCGTCAACTTAGTTTAAACTAGCGTTTGCTCTCGAGTTCGTCCGCGCCTTTTTTTTCTTAAGTGTTAAAAAAAATCAATCTTTGTAAGGCGTCCAACTTTTTTTTATGTAGCTAAACAGTATTATTTTCTGGATAAAAAGGATTCTGGATTAAGATTATTATTCAAAAAATACCTTATGTCTTTTTCTGAATAATAATCTTAATTCTTCTGTATAATAAGTAATTAAAAATCTTTCTATCATTTATGTCACCGACTTTATAAATAAAAATGAATATTTAAATGTGTTAGAGAAAACTAGAGAACGACTGGATTTCTGAAAATTTGCAATTTTCATTTTTATTTATTCGTTAAGTTAAAATAGGAAAAAATGCCCTAAAAACGTAATAATTTTTCTTTTCTCCTCATCAATTACCAGTTTTCCCCTCAATCCACAGTTCTTATTTTACAATTCAAACATTTGACACAACGGTGTCTGGTCAGCTATAGTAAAATACAAAATTTTTAGAACCTAGATTTTGCCGATATTAATTGCATGTTCATATGACAATCAATTTAAGGTACTATAGTTAAACTAATTAATTGATAGTTACGCGTAATCAGCACATAAGTATATGTACTGTTGTAGCCAATTAAGTATAACAATAGACCACAGAACACAACGGAAGCTATGGAAGTGCTAATTCGAAAAATATAAACCGCAGAGTAATGAGCGCAGAGACGTTTCTCATACTGTGCGATGAAATGACTACGGAGGGACCTACAATTAGTGGACGAAGCAAAATGGCTGCCTATACGACCGTTATAACAAAGCACACCTCGGCTTCAATACTGACCTAAACTGGATCGTTTTAAATAAAGTTTACACAAACCGATGGGTCATCGTTGACTGGTCGTCGACCCTCAATGAGTTACACGATGTGCGTGTATGTTAATTTAATTTTCTACTTGCAATAATTGCAGTGTGTGGCCCCGGGACAGACGAGGGTTACTCCACATTGTAACGAGTTATTTGTATATTGATATTTGCATGTGTTTTTTTATGTACAGAGGAATTAATGGAGGCCAAACAGTGTGAGATTGTCTCGACGAACATAATTTGCTTGTTATTCTTCTCTTAATAGGCTCAAAGATTAAGCGTTATTTAATTTTGGTTTGTATATTATCATATCGTCATCAATTCAGCCGTAGACTGTCCAATGCTGGACATTTTATTGCAATAATATAGAATAGAATAGATGGTTGATAGATAGTATCCATGCATTAAAATTTGAACTATTTTCAATATTAAAAATGTTTGCATTACTTGACGTTATAACTAAAAATTCCTCTTTTCTTTTTCTTTTTGGAATAGAAAACACAGAACTTTACTATATTATATCTTTTTTTTTTAATCTTACAATGTTACTTGAAGTAAATACACATTAGGGAAAAACCTGTCATTTTAAATGCATATTTTGTTTTTATTATTAGAACAATATTATTCCATCGTGTAGTAATTTCATCACAGTTCCGCCCACATAGTTTATAACATAGCATTTACTAAATATTTTACCGTCAATATCCGGTTTCGTTTTGTACAATGTCAAAAATAGGGGGAACACTATCACAACTCTTACTATAAATTATTAAACATAGCCACCTATTACTGTAATTCATAAACAAATTTATATACCTATACCTCTCATAAATGATTTGTGAAATACCTATCTACCGTAATGAGGCTTTTTTAAAGGTTTTTTTGTATGATATTTTAATATTAATTCTTTTAGCAAAATAATTCATATACTCTCTTTTAATTGGAAGAAATTTAGCTGCAACTAGTTCTGATTTTTTTAGTTAAGTAGGTATATAGGTACACACCGTCTCTTCCCAATTCTTAATCTTACTTTCAGGTTGCATCATGCATCATCTGTGGCGTTGCTTATTTCTAACATTTTGTGTATTGTATGTAAAGGATGTTCACTTTATGGCGTTATACTTGTGTTATAGGCGACGGTAGCCACCTACCATCAAGTGGACCGTCAGTCTGTCAGAATCAGAAAATGAAGCTAAACTATTTACAGCCAAGTACTTATGTTGCTTAGGGCCTCTTTCACAAACTTCAAATAAAGTGGTGATACCTTAAGAAATCATTTTCTGTTATATTGAATTATGCACTCGGTTTACTGTATCATTCGATAGCCGATTTTTTTAAATTATTTTCTATTTAATGTTTGGGACGTTTAACGTACAAATAAAGGTATATCAGCTCCATTATCCCCAGTTACCGGTGACTTTAAATGACAGTTTGGCCTACTTGACGTTTGTGAAACAGGCGCTTACAGTATTTGAGTATATAGTTAATTCTGTTTTCTTTTTAATATTTAAATTTTTTATATTTTTTCCATACAGGCATTTTATTGAACAGATGAATAATAATTAATGCACATTTTTTATGGTGGTTAAAATTTCACCCCGTAAATACCTATGTGAGTATTATAACAATTATTCTTATGAGCATAGACACCGTGAACATCCGTGAAGTAATTTAGAGGCTAGAGTCCGGAGCGTGGCACGAAAAACAAAACGATATGGGACCGGTAAACAAGATGAACCCCGTATAACAATGATCAAATTTTAAATTCGTCACGGATTAAAATAAAAACATTCCATCACATTTAATAGTCGGTTATTGTTCGTGGCACGAGTGTGATAAGTGCCATGAACATTTTAACGGTACCGATTGATACGATAATACCTTTAACGTGTTTTTTTCTCTTTTGTTATTAAATATGTAAAACTCTGTCGCCGTGTCGATATTGTTAAAACAACTTGTTACCTCGCAATGTTACATGCTACTCGTGATCAACGATTTGTCAAGCATAGTTTCGATTAAGAAAATAATTAACAAACATTTCGTACCGTGCTAGATGTGCCCAGCGACTTCGCACCCGTCTTGTGAAAAAATAATATATGCTAACTTTATAGGCCCAAAATGGGCGAGAGTTGGATGTGAATTGTGCTCCAAAGTAAAAGTAATCGAAGTATGTACAGGCGCATGCTTAGCATACCACATGAGTGCAGAGGATGTCTAACCAAAATTTAAGTTTTGCGTCGAATGAGAAAGGAAATGGAACTACTAAGAACGGTAAAGGGGACGAAGCTGCAATATTTCGGGGATGTAAGTAAAGAGGCACGAAAAATACTGTATTCTTCAACTAGTAATGCAAGGAAATATACAGGGTAAAAACTAGCAGAGGCAGGAAAAGATATTTTTCTTAAAAATTTATGTCTTTCTTTCTTTGCATCGCGTGTACAAATTTAATTTTTAAACGTCGAATTGGTACGTTCATTCGCACCGCTGGCAGCTCTATTGATTTCGCGGCACATTGCCCGCCTGAGTTACGATCTCTGCGGTAACCCCACCGCATCCTCCCGATTTATTAGATCGTTATACCGCATCGGGGCAGAATAAATTCAATTCCGTTCGACTCTTGCCCCGTATTTCACGCCGTGACAAATTCCACACCGGAATAACTCGATGCGGGTTGCCTCTCTCAGAGTAGGTATGTGTCATTTGCCTACGTTGGTAATTTTTTAACAGAATATGCAATCTATCGCTTCAGAAATTGGAAAAAGTAACTTTAAATATCCATAATTAGGGCTAAATTGTTAACGTGATCCTTTTACCTACACTAGAGTCTTAATTGTCGCTTATTAGGATAAACAGTGACCAGAATGGGGGTTGGCTTTTATGATTTCTTCAAATTATTATTTTATCCTAATTTATTATCGTATCCCACTTATATTTCAGCGAGGGTTAAAAAGGACATATATAAATTATTTCAGGCACAACATGCCATTGTGAGTCCATAGACCGTTATTTTTCATCGCATGACTATCAAATACCTTCACATTTCTTTGCGGTTTATAATAAAAAGAATATATATATTTTGCCATTAACTGGTATTTTATTTGTATCAAAAAAATTTCTGTAATACCTAAGCATCTATTATTATAAATTATTTTGACATTATGATGAAAGTAATCATGAAGAATGCGAAGAATAAAGCCCTTGTAAATTTATACCTAAATACATAGACATAGACTCGGTTATATCTAAAGCTAATAAAGCCTTAGGCTTTATAATGCGAACATGTGCTAATTTTAAAAATATTAAAACGCTAGAAATTTTATACTGTACCTTTGTGCGCAGCCATCTAGAATATGCATCACAAATATGGAATCCGCAATACGAAACATATATTTCGCGTATTGAGAGGATACAGAAGAAATTTCTTCGGTACCTCGACTACAAATGTCATCAAAAGTTGCAGGATTACATTCACAGATGCAGGTGCTATCATTTCCTACCTCTTCAATATAGGCGTAACATTAGTGACATTTGCTATTTGATGAAAATTGCAAAGGGTCAAATTGACTCATCTGAATTATTATCCAAATTATATTTAAATGTCCCTCATACTAATTTGAGAAATCGTTCTTTGCTGCATGTAGCTCCTAGTAAGTCAAATTATAGGAAAAATACATTCATGTCGCGTTCATGTAGACTCTTTAATGAAGTGTTATTAGAGGATACAGATGTTGACCTGTTCCGCAGTTCTATAGTTAAAACAAAAAACATTATAGCAGATAAATTTTTCAGTGGCCTACTATGACTTTTATTTTCATTTTGATTTTATTCTTATCTTTGTTATTAGACTATAGTTTGTTATTTATAAGTGGAAATTTTTTATTAGGTTTAAGTTATTTACTCACCCATGTTATTATGAAATTATACCTGTAAATTTCCCTACAATAAAATAAATAAATAAATAAATAAATAAATAAATAAATAAATAAATACCTACACTAGCGACCGGCCACCGACATCGCACGGATGCAATTTTTTTCTGCAAATCATATGATACAGACCTTCATCTTTTATGCTCGCCTTCCACTGCGAGCGGAGCGGACCCATTAAGGACTCCGTTTAACTCGCACGACTAAACTGCATACTTGTGTTTCCACCAACAAATAGGTGAGCGCAAGGAGTCAGCGAGCAAAAAGAGTCGTGCGAGTTAAACGGAGTCCGCTCCGCTCGTAGTGGAAGGCGGGCATTATTTCTCTTTCTATTAATGAAAACCGTATCAAAATCAGTTGAGTGACTTAGAAGAAGTAGAAGAACTTAGATCCGTAAAGGAACTTAGAACAGAAAGCAAGATAAGTAGATTACTTAAACAGGTATACCTACATGTACAATACATAAGAATTGTATAAGGTATTTAGTATTTTTTAAGAAATTTCGTTAACGTGTTTTATATCGAAATTATAACCCATAATATTGTATAACTGTTCAACTTTCACAGCATATATATTTTGAAAGAGTAATTTCAACAATATGACACGGCCATTAAACTGTTTACTACATTGTTGTCTGAAATAAATGTACATGTTTTGTGATGCGGGAGCGCTGTCACAGCAAACATTATTATACTTTATGGCATTTTAAAGCGCCTTGAAGCAAAAATAACATTTTGATCGCCCCTACTAAAAAGGTCCTTTGCAAAATAATTTTGTTTTCACAAAGCTTTCGAAACATTTGATATATACTTAGTTATTGTACCATTTGTTCTTATACGTAATATATTTCGTTGTAAAATAATATCTAACTACATTGACTAATTATGAAAACCACTGGAAAAATTTGTAGTTTTTTTTTTTACATATGGAATAGTTTTTCGATTAGCAAATTAGGTATTATAATGCAACCTAAATTACCTAATTCCTAAGATGATGGATAAGATAATGGACGTTATGGAGAGGTTTACTTATATGCTCGGAGTTTCTCTAAAGAAATGAGAAGACCTGTAGTCAAAAGAAAATCGCCTACATAACCCGGCACAGAAGTACGAGTATGTTGAAGTAGCAATGGAAAGGGCAGCGTAGGGTAGGATATCCGCCCATAAGATGAACTGACGTCCTAATAAGGGCCGCAGGTCGACTCTACATTAGGATTTATTACGTAGGCTACTTCCAACTGGTCCCATTGGAAAATTATGAGAAAACCCTATGTCTATCAGTGGACAACCTCCGGCTCTGATGATGATAATAATAAAAAATAATTACAAGTGTTAAGTCACATGAATAACATACTTCCTCTAAGAATTTTTTTATTATTATGGTCTCCTTATTTTATTAGTTATTTATTTATTATTTTATTAGATTTTTATTAGTTTATGGTCCTACTTAATTGTATCTTACCTACTTAATTGTATTTTTTTACTTAATTAAATTAATAAATTTACTTCATTAATTAGTTTTTAAATAAATAATAAATAATAAATAAATAATAAATTAGTTGTAGATAGGTATACCTATTTATAGATTTTAACATAGGTACTTACTACACCATTGATTCAAGGAAAGAATTTTCTACGTGAATTAATAATGTTTTGGCAGCAATCAACAATAAATCACTATCGGATTACAAGCTGTCAATACTGAAGTGATTTCGAGCGCGATTCGAATAAACTTAATGGAAACACGCCGTGTAATCAAACGGCAAGAACAAGCATAAATTTATTAACGACGCTGAAATATCACCGCATAAATCGCTATCTTACCTGTCAGTTTATCGACAATTATTCTTAATTGGATTATGAAAGCGGTGCACAGTGTCGTGCCGATGTGGTCCAAGTGACAAGCGAAATTTACTTAGAATTTTAAACTTACATACTTATTTTTGTTCATATTATCTTTTGAATCATATTATATCTTTATTTATAAATTGTGTAAAATAAAGTCCCTGTCTGCTTTTATCTATCTCTCCGCTAACTTTTTCTAAGCCCCCCAACAGATTTTTATATGGTTTTCACTAATTGAAGGAGCACTAAACAAAAAAAGGTTTGTGCAGGAAGCAATTAACAGAAAATGTAGGAAATAAATATTTTTTTGATATAAATGATAGTAATGCTGTGTTATTCTATGTAACGCTAGGTAATTCTACTTCGCATGATTATATTTTTGCTTACTTTTTCGTTTTAAATCTAAAGATCTTAGATTCTCAATCTAAGATTTCATATGGAAGTTACAAATTCATTAAATTAATTAAATTAAGTATATTTTACTCAATCCTATTAGTATCCTATTAGTATGGATTTTCTAATACTAAATCCATACTATAATAATATGATAAATGTGAAAGTAATATTATCCATACTAATATTATAAGGTGAAGTCTGTTACTTTTTCACGCTTTAACTATACTCAGTCGATCATCATTAAATTTTGTTGTCATCATACATCATAATATCTACCTACATGTTGTCACGAATACAGAAAACGACATAGGGTATTTTTCATCCACAAAAAGTACTGATGTCGAGAGATCATCTAAAATTTTTGAAAAATGTGGCGGCGCCACTGTCTTCACAGCAATAAAGATGTTATATTTAGGTACCTACTTATATATTTTCTCATGTGTAGTTTATTGTTCATTGTTCAACGCAGACAAATTTGCGTGCACCAGTTAGTTGGTTTGTAAGTGTGTTTGCCCACATATGAACCCGCTATCACTTGTGAGTTACTCCGCATTCTAATCCGGTCTTGCTTTCTTGCTGATGTTGTGGAGACAGCGCGGACTCATCTCATTGGCGGAGTGGAAAGGGGCGGCTCCTCTGTGCCCGCCTTTATACTGTATTCATAGATTCATAGACTAGCAGATTAGCAACGACACAAACAACTGTCACATTTCATAAATACCTACTATTTTTTATGACATACTTAACCTACTATAGATATTGACACAAACAGAAATAGGTATCTGATAAGTGTACATTTTGTGTATTACAAGTATTACAACTAGTGATGTGCCAGATATCCGTATCCGTATCGTTACTTTTTGGCGGATATTTTGATGGATCTTTTACCTTATTAATTTTTAATTCATTGCTGAAATTCTACATAATAGGTATAGGTAGTAATGAAAAACTATTAAATTTCATTCAGATTATTTTTTATTTCTTAAAATCAAACATTTGGCACCTTTATAATGCAAGTGTCAAAGTGGCAGGCGTCAACTATCGCGTCAAGGTCACGCGCACCGACACCGATTGAGTAAGAAAGTTAGATCCATATCCGTATCCGCGGATCTACGTTTTTAACTATCCGGCAAATCACTAATTACAACCCAAGGAAATTTAAATACTTACTTGTAGCATTACAAATTATTTGTTATCAATTTATTGTTTACTAGCTGGCGCCCGCGACTTCGTCTGCGTTGAAAAAGAAAAAAAGTAGCCTATTCAGTGTCCTGTATACGTCTATGTTTATCTACCAAGTTTCATGAAAATCAGTTAATTCGTTTAAGAGTTATGGAGGAACATACATATCTACAATACCTATACTTACAGATTTATTATTAGTATTGATTGATTAAGCATAATAAAAAGAGAAGTTAAATTTATAATCAAGGGTTAAGGATTTTACATTTTTGTAATAAATAAAAAAAAAATAAGAAAGAATTTACACCTATGTTAAGTATTGGTGGAACAGCTAGGTAAATAATATTTCGTATTCAGGAAAGTCGATTAGAATAGAAACTTTCTAGTGAATTCCTACTCATTTCCTACCTCATATAAATAAACTTTTTCTAAATAATTTAGAGTAGGTAGGTATCGTTCACAATTAATAGGCGAGCAATAAAACAAAAGTGGAAGGCAGCCGGCATCGTCTGAGACGTAACATTAGTTCACTAATGGGTTATGATTATGATATTTACAACTACATGCAACGGCCTTAAGCCGCAGTTTCACGAAAACAGTTCAACTAGCGATTAAATTCTGTCATAGATTCATTCGTTTTTTAGTTTGATCTATTCAAATTTTCTTGTTTTTTAGTTATGCGAATCTTTAATACCTAGGAAGACCTTTTTGCAAAACAGACTTTTGTTGAAGCCCTTAATTATAATCTGTTTTTTTTTGCGGCATTATAAATCCTGTTTTAACATTATAAAACTTACTTTTTTACCGGAAAATACTTGATAAATTTATCTATCAAATTGTCTGCGATAGGTACCTACCTACATTTTGTAACATCAACTAATTATGAAGGTACTTTCCCATAGGTACTCTTCAAAGTCATTAATGGCAATCGCTGATTTTATTTGGATATCTACGATATAAAGTCGCTGTTCTTTTATGTCTGTTTCTTCGTTACCTTCTAAACCACTCAACGGATTTTGATGCCGTTTTCAGTAATGGAAAAACGATAAACGAGGAAGGTAAAATAATTTTTCAGAGAAATTAAATTTGCGCTTGTAAATAATATTGATCAACTCATATTTTAGGATTGCATTCAACAACGATTAAATATTTTGGTGGTACCTATTTATGAGATAAAAGAAAATATTCTGTCAATGGGATGTTATGGGTAGGATCCTAAAGTCAACTATTTATCTTTTTTAGTCTTATGAGTGGGATTGCACCTTATGCAAATGAAGCGGCTCCGGGCAAAGCGTTGCCTAAATATTAGTTTAATATTTGGAAGATTGTATCACCGCTTCACACTAAAAGGGTTGTAACTCGTTTATCTATTTTTATTACCAAAGAATGGAGCTAAAATATTTTACAAAATAAAATTTGTAAAGGTGTAGTGTTCAATTAGTATTGGATTTAAAATAGAATAAATATCAATTTATTTAATTTTACCGTAATCTGGAAATTAGATTTGCAATACAAAAAGGATTGCAAGCATGAAAATATCGTATATTAAATGATTTAGAAAATTTGTTAAATATTTATCAAATTGTATTTATCAAATCATTTGAAGGAATTATTGGGAAACTAAGTAGTCACTTTTATTCTTCTCTTAAACATTATACTTGTATAAAAATTGCTTTAGTGAGGTTCGTATTAACTACAAAAATATTTTCGAATATCAAATGTGTTTTTTTAAACCCAAAATTAGCTTCCACTATTACCTACCTACCTAATATTGAAAAGCAGTAGGTATAATAATTTTGATATCATATTATGTTGTCAGTCATAATTATGTTGATATAAATCAATAACAGAAAAAGAGATTAGGTACATATTTTTATACTAATTACGAATTATGTGCCCAAATGACCACCAATGATAGAGATTTTATACTCTGTCATACCTAATACCTCCATGTGAAGTTTCCGAGTTACAACCTTTGTCGTGTCAATTGAATAAATTATGTAAATAGTACGAGGCGGGTCTCGCTTTCTTGTAAATGATTTGCCGTTTTACGTGTAATAGCTGGTTTGATCCACGCACCCGAATCTACATATTAGTGCCACAAATTATTTAATTGCTATTTACAGACCTCATGCTATGTTCACACGCAAACTTTAAATGTCGAACACAAACTAAACAGTACATCTATCCAGCTTGATAGCTATTTATACTAGCTATAATTTCATGTAGCTTCTATTATTTAAAAAAACTATTCTACGAACTCGTCAAGTGTCATAATTTTTATCCATTTTTAGAAGTGGCAGGACACACTGCATATTGCAATCATGAATTGGGCAGCCCGTATATGCCACCTTACAGAAAACCACCTTGAAATGACAACATGTGCGCGTTATTGAAATATGCATGGCAGAAATATAGAAATATCAATTTGACTTATATTCCTCGATATCTCTTCGATAAAGGATCTATCTTGTTGAATCAGAACTCTTTGAATATTAAGACCTGCACAATCTTTTTGTAATAACACATTTTAAATGACGTTGAATACCAACTTAAAAAGGTTTCATCAGTATTTATACTGTCAATACGCGGCGAAATGGCGAATGCAAAGTTAACGCGTTTTTTGCGACAACTACCAACCATCGTCCAGTACACGTAATGTGTCCTTAATTTTGATGACGGAATGATTGGCTATGGTCTCAGAGCCGAAACCATTAAGTTTGCATTCCACTCGATAAGAAAAAAGAAAAGTCGTCCAGAGCGAGGTTGGCGAGGTGCAAACAGGGCGGGCCCGCCACTTTGCACAGACACCTCGTTCCGAAACTAGTGACAAATGGTGGCGGCATCTTTCATCTCCACACACCTCACACTACACGACAATTAAATATGAAACTTTTCAATTCGAACATAAAGCCTACTTTCCAATGGCAAAATATTGTGATTAACGAAATGATAACGCAGTACCGAAATTTGGAAATAATCGCAAATAGCCTTTGAATGCCTCGAGGCTCAACACCTACCTGAATTGAAAAGGGCATTGAGATATTACAAATGAATTAAACATTTTTTTTTGTTTTTTGTAAGTAGTACGGATGTATGTCTTCAAATAATAGTAAGTATTCAAATAATTAGGTCCTTAGATATAAGGACCTAATCTCCTGAACAACGCGTGGGAGCCATTAAATCCTATCAACTTGTGAGAGCAACAATATGGTGTTCACGACAAAATCGAATCCCAATTAATATCTATTATAAACGCGAAAGTTAGTTAATTTATTTTTTACACTTTCACGCCTTAAGTAGGTATTAATAAAATATTTTGTGTTTTGTATTATGTTTTGTTTTGAAACTTTGTATACACATTGTCAAGGATAGAAAAAAGAACATAGATACATACTTAGGGTAGCTTCCGTCCAGAAAAAAGAACTATTCGCTAACTAAGAGACTATTATACCTACTATATCTAAATCTATATCTACATAGTATATTGTAAAATACGGACCTAGCTGTTTCTGTTTGTTTATAAGCTAACTTTTTCTGAATCAATCTAAGGATTTTGATACTAATGGATGAACTATAAAAGATGAGGCTTTATGTACCTAGGTATATAATTTTCAGAAAAAAATTGCATCCATGCGAAGCCGGTAGTTAGTATTTATATAAAGTCCTATCTATTGTTATAGTCTTATTAACTATTTTCAGCCTGAAAATAAATGTATCAATCGATATTATATACCACTTATAGGTTTCATTACGGTTAGGTCAATTTGATATGTCATAATCTATCAAACAGTAGCAAGTTCTATGAAGGCTGAATTATATAATCTATTATTCTGTGCGATGTTGTGGATATATACTCGTATCATACAGTTAACGATTATGACATTGTCTTTATATTATATTCATAAGTTAATTCTTCTATGAAACTTAAGGTACAGTCGACTACACGCCGCTAATCAGACTCATGTATCATTCATGAAGACGTTGTTTGCAAAATTCTCAATACAACATAATGCGCGGACCGAGGCTATTGTCTTGGCGATTATCGAAATGGCGACGCATTAAACTGATAGCGAATCATATGCGATAATAGCACCTAATATTATATAATTACAGACCAAGAAATTGTTGAACAGTAGTCAATAAAGACATAATTCTTCTTTGAATTAATGACTGCAATGTCTACGCATGATACATAAGCTGTCGCACTGTTAGTCATCTATAATAACTCTATTATTATTTTAATGCAAATTTACTTGTCAATGATAGGATAATTTATGTCTCTATTGCTTCGATGCGGGTCGTAATTCCGTTGTTAACGGAATCGGTTACATTTTTACGATTAATTCCTTTCGTTAGTTTTGAATTTATAAATAGTTTAGTTAACATTAAAAGTTAGTTGCTTGTGTCCTTGAACTTGGAGCTAAATTAAATTAACTAAATACATTCCAGTGATTTTCCAGTTTGTCTATGAACACACTTAAAACTCGAAACTCATTTTTACTGGAAGTGGGCTGCAGGCCATAGTGGAATTGAGGATAAGATTATTCATTCATTGAAATACAACAGCATACTTACATAGTGTTATTTCATAGTGACCTTCTGTAAAGCAGTTCTGTAAGGTAACTGCTGCCCAAGACCTTCCAGAACCACAGCAGAGCCAACTTTGAAAAGTTCATTTTAGTTCATTTGCAAAGTTGACCTTGCCGGGAGTCTAACCTAGGACCCCTAGAACAGAGTAACCACTCATTCAACGGGCCCGTCAAAAGCCCGAATGTCCACCATTCGGTGTCTAATTCGAGGCTGAGAAGAAATATATAACATTAATATACCTATTATATATACCTATTATACTTACACCTAATTTCTGCTAATATTATTTTTGATTAAATATTAACATCTATTTAATGTGATACTATAAGATGTTTATAATAATCCTTCAAGTCTATGAACGTTGTTTGATAAGCAATAGCCATCACTTCGTTTAATCCGACAAGAATTTCATCTACCGTGGTAATATAGTAAGGCTGAATTCACAATAGGAGCATTTGTAATAAAATAAAAACTAGAAATTACTATACCAGATATAATCTACACATTTTTGAATTATTATGTTGTTTATGTGCCAATCGATTTAAATGAGATGAACTCTACTAAAATTAAAACCAAATAAATTTAAACCTAAGCACTTTGGCTTAAAGAATAAGTTACTTACAAACTATAATAGAAAAAAAAATGTACGTAACACTTCATTTTTATGTTGCTTTTATCGGTAGAATATTACTAAGTAATGCAACTGAACCGAAAAAATTATAATATAACATAGCCCTTTTCATAGGTGAGTGGTCTTTCTAAAGAGGTCTAAGAGTTAGAGACCACGATACATCACCATATGGCATCACCCATATTATAATACATATTGGTCGAAAACTTTTGTTTCAAAGCATTCAGGAACTTCGAATTTAGGATTTGGTTACCTACTTATATTTTATAACAATTAATGTTTTCAAAGAGAGAACCAGATTTAAAGAAGAAAGACTGGGTAAGGGTCATATATCGTCTCTGTACTCAATTTCCTTGTAATATTTATTTTTTCAAAATTTAAAATAATTGTATCTACATTAATTTGAATAATCTAGCAAAAAGCTTTCCAAGGTCAAAGTGAGCTTGAAAGTTTTATGTAACTATTTAATATAAGTTCATCAAAAGTTTCCTGCACATTATGTCCCAGCCCTTAGGTGAGTCTCAACGCGTTGTTATTAGTAATTATTAAAGCCGGGCCCTTTGCCTGGTGTATCGCGCAATCTGCTTGGTAATTGCCGCTTTACCGAAGACGTCGAAATTTTAATTAGTTGGCGAAAATAAGCAAGCGGTTGCAGACGGTCATCCATCAGACGATGGGGTGTCATGTGACGTGCCCAGAGCACTCTGAGTGTATCGCCTATGCATAACATTTTTCTCGATACAAAATAACACTTCTATCGTGATATTAAAAAATACATTTTGTTCGCATAATACATTTTTTTTATTTACTTAGCTTTGAATCTTATTTTAAAAATAATCTTCAACCATATACCTACTTAACCTTATGAAAACTTAAACTGTAAATACAGTTAGTAATTAGAAAATAAAATGACTAAGACACGAATGTCGACATCCAATGAAGACCAATATAGTTACAAATAGCTGCTGCCCGCGACTTCGCCCGCGTAACTTTGTAAATTATATACTAATACATTCCTTTAGAACCACTCTATCCATTGGTGAAAACAGCATGAAAATCGGTGCAGTACTTTTTGAGTTTATCGCGAACAGACAGCAGACAGACAGGCGCGGCGAAGAACTTTGTTTTATAGGTAAATACTCGTATGTCAGGATAATATGTAAAATAAAGACGCTGTCCTTTTCTGTCAGCTTTTCTACTGACTTCTTCTAAACCAACCTTCTTGGGATTTTGATACGGTTTTCGCTCATAGAAACAGCAATAAGCAAGGCTTGTGTAAGTAAACAATTTGCAGACAAAAATTGAATCTGTACAAAGCGGGGGGACAGGTTACTAGTCTGATACTAGATCAGTAAGATTAATACTAGGTAAGTATGTAATCTAAGTACCTAGTATAAAACAAAGTCGCTTCCCGCCGTCTATAAATTGAAATAATTTGATAATATTTCAGGTGACACTAAAATAAATTACAATACACTTTAAGAAACATTAATTAATTATAGTTTCTATTTGAAATTCGCAGAAAAGCCAGCGTGGAATACCAAAGACATTAGCATGATGGAACTGGCATACACCAGCCACACCTGTTATTACTAAGTGTTCATTAGCTACCTGCACAAATGGTTCCGCAAGTGTTCCCTTGCCCTACGGACATCCACTAATAAATATTACGCCTTGCAGCTCCTAAAGGCAATTAACTTTATCCTTTAAACAAGCAACGGGCCCACACTTAATAATTCACCGCGACGCGATGTTGCCTATGAATCTGTAATGCATATGTTAATGTTATTGATGGTGGACATTATTCGCGCTTCAAGAATCTAATAATAACTTCGTTTATTGCTGTTCATAATATAATAAATCTTCATAGATAAACCCGCAGGAGAGCCGTCTGTTTTATTTGGAACTAGCTGGTGATTGCGACTTCGTCCGCGTTGAAAAATCTATACTTAAGAGTGGGTATAAAGCAAACAAAATTTGTAATTTCACCCACGTGGCCCCTTGGACATGACAGTGACACAAAATACGTAGAACTACGCACAACATGCGACGGAAGATAGCACAACTCGCTCAATAAAAAGGTTATAAGTGCCAAAAGTATTAAATATTAATTATTCGTAAACTACAATGTTCAATGAAAAATTGTTACATACAGCCTTAGATGATATGTGAAGTGAAATTACTGATACACTTTTAGCTTTGTAATGTGTGTCATTTTGAAAATAAAACTAAAATCGATGGAAATGAGAGCTCACTTGGTGATTTTTTTCTATCGAGAAAATTTCATTATATTATGTTTTCTGTTACAGTCGTCACTTTCATTTATAATGTATTTATCTATTTAAAAAAATTATTTAAATTAGACTTTGTTTACTTAGATAAAATTCAAATCTAGGATTGGCTATTTCTCTTTATACCCGCTCTTAAGTCGTGTGTGTGTACATAAAATAATTTATTTTTTCACAAACACGTTTTTACACGTTGTACTTATGATACTGGGGTAAAAAAATAGTTTTTAGAATTTTTGTCTGTTTGTCTGTGCGTCTGTGCACGCAAATCTCAGAAACGGCTTAATGGATTTGAATGAAAAGTGAAAAGACCGTTTTTGCGTGAAAGAGTTACATGAGAGTAGGTACACTCATATATCTTCGTATGGATTTCATGTAGATAGTTTTTCATAATTCAATCTTTGTTTAAACATAGGTTAAACAAAATCAATTCAGAAATCAAAATCTTTTTTAAAAAAAATATCCAATATATTAAGTTATTCGCCAAAAGTATTGTAGTTACTACACAATGAGTATAATAACTTACCTAGTAGATATTGTTTTACATTCAAATTAATAACAGTTATTTAGATTCATCTGAAATTAATTAACGTCGAGACGCCTTTGTTACGCAGAAAGAATGTATTACGACTTTCAATTTATCAATCTCAACGAAACAATGGAAGTGAATAATTATATACGAGTGCAAAAAATCGTGACCGCGTGCTGCCGCTTATTTAAAAAAAATCTTTCTGTGCGCGTAATTCGATTACATATCGCTGTAACAAGCTAATTACACCGCGGGCTATCAAACGCAAAACTCTACCTATAATATGATACCGGATCAAAACAACAAATTGATGACCGCTAGATACGGTTAAATAAAGTGACCGTGATTATATTGGCACTATATATATCTCTCTCTCTCTCTCTCTCTCTCTCTCTCTCTCTCTCTCTATATATATATATATATATATATATATATATATATATATATATAAATATATATTATATATATATATATATATATATATAAATATATATATATATATATATATATATATATATATATATAAATATATATATATATATATATATATATATATATATATATATATATATATATATATATATATATATATATATATAAATATATATATATATATATATATATATATATATATATATATATATATATATATTATATATATATATAAATATATATATATATATATATATATATAAATATATATATATATATATATATATATATATATATAAATATATATATATATATATATATATATATATATATATATATAAATATATATATATATATATAAATATATATATATATATATATATATATATATATATATATATATATATATATATATATATATATATATATATATATATATATATATATATATATATATATATATATATATATATATATATATATATATATATATATATATAAATAAATATATATATATATATATATATATATATATATATATATATATATATATATATATATATATATATTTTTATATATATATATATATATAAAATCGTGTAACGTTGTTTGTCGCCTATGAACTCCTAAACTATTGAATAAATTTTTAAAAAATTCGCACACTGTGTGCATTTGATCCAACTTGAGAGTTCGGATATATAAATTGCACCCCGGACGAAGCCGGGAGCGGGTCACTAGTATCAATACTAATAATAAATCTGTAAGGGTTGGTCATGGAGTAAGTTACTTTGTTTTCAGAGATATCGTGTTTATAGGCTCTATACATGATACTGAAACTAAATTGACCATTTTTAGATTTTTTTAGAATTTTAAACGAATCAACTGATTTTCATGAAACTTTGTAGATAAACATTTAGACATACAGGACACAGGATAGGCTACTTTTTCCTTTTTCAACGCAGACAAAGTCGCGGGCGCCAGCTAATATTATATAAAGTTATATTTTATAAACAGCTATTATTATTTTATATTGGTAGGTACTACGTTTAGAAGTGAACTTTGTAATACATCAATGCTCATTATTTCTGTGAATATTGGGTTCGCTGTCCCAATATGTATGTTTTGTGTTAAAGAGAGGCAGACAGCCTATATTACTTAGTAGGTAATAAATGTTACCACGAAAGTATAGGTATATCATCAATAGGGGGTCAAGTTAGGGAAATTAGCTCTGATATATGTCATCTCACGCATACTAAATTTAGTAACACAGAAGTGCAAATGCTTTTATTTTGTGATGACCTTCTGTAAGCAAACTGTATTACGATTCCTTCGCCGTCACCATTAAATTTAGTAAACAATATTTCCAAAAAAAAAAGTTATCAGTGCAGTTATAATCGGGATTTGAACCTGCACACCTGCTGATCACAGTCAGCGTTCGTGTCATGAGGCTATCACTGATTTTATACTTATGTCGTTTGTTACGATTCAAACGCGACGATATCATGACACGGTGTCAATCCACGCACGAACCACTTCTGAACGTTTATAGGCAGATAACACGATCGGCAATTTACGTAGGAGCCAAACGCATTTATCGAGACACGGTGCCGCGTCTTAATTAATAGGTATGATTAATGATCCGAAGCAGCGGCGTGGTTTTGAACTCGCGCTATTGTTGTAATCGAGAAATAAATTAATATTATTACTCGTCCTTTCTAATAGAATACCACTTAAATGTATAAAGGCAATTGTGTCATTCATTAAAAACGGAGAATGAGCTCGTTTTATCGCCCCGTTGCTTTTCTTGTGGCACAATTAATTATATTTAATTTATGATACTTCTTTTTTATGCTAAGGTTGACAGACAGGCTGACGGTTTTGATGATAGGTCGCCTACAAAATAAGCAACGCCATAGGCGCTGCAAGTGCACTGCCGACCATAGTGAGATTGAGGACTGATTGGAAAGGGGATTAGTAAGGAAATGTTATCTAGATTCTTTTTCACTCACCGAAACACAATAGCACACATACAGCTATTTCACGGAGGTCTTCTGTAAAGAGGTAGTTACTGCCGCTAGACGCCAAATGAGTGCGAAGCGATGTGTGCCTCAGCTGAAAAGGAATCCAATCTTAACACTACCACCAAAAGAAAACTATGAGATTTATGTCATGTCTTTAAAGTAACTGCTTACAAAATTGTTATTTGTTTATTGATGATTAGATCTAGATCTAATTATGGATAGACAAGAAAATGAAGGTTTTACTAAACACTGGGTAACACAAAACAAATAGGGCCGTGTGCAAACAGCACGCTAAAAACACTTCACGCGAACGTGTTACCTTTTTAAATATATTTTTTTCACGTTTCTAACACTAAAGTTGACGTGTGTGGAGTTGGAAACATTTTGGACCTTGTGGCTTTGCGTTAAGGGTGTAGTTTGGGCGGTGTTTTAATCGAACGTTCGATCGCGCCTCGGGCCGAGATCGTGGCGGAGATAATTAGAGGCCGCAGCTCTGTGGGAGCCATAAAAACGGCAAATTGACCATCGCGCGGCGGGATAACCAGAAAGGCACAATGTGTTAGATAATAATTTCCAAATTATAGGTTATGTTGGTTCGCGAGCGAGACTCGGCGAAGTCTTTTTCTCGGACGCCGGTCGAGGTGCTAAGGGCAGGCTAATTATTATTTGGGTATCAGAGCGAGGATTTTAGTGCAGCTGCTACCTGTATAAATATTTATTATTAAAAGTCCAAACGCCAATTTTGATGGAATCCAATTTCGGTCGGCTAATTAAACTTGTTGTAAACTTTATAATTTTTATTAGGTATGCACACCTTATACCAAACGAATAAACAATAAAATTGTACCATTATATCTATTACATGGTAGGTATGGAATTTAATGCTTTTATTGTTTCGAAACAAGTTTCACTAACAATCTTCATGTTTTATTGTGTGATAGTAAATCTATAACTAGCTGGTGCCCTCGACTTCGTCCGTGTTGAAAAATAAAAGATATAACGGCTGACATTATTGATGCCTGACATTATACTCGTATATGTAGGTACTTACTTACTTTTGCCAATGATCTTTAATTTTACATTGCAGGTGCCCGCGGCTTCGCCCGCGTGGAATTTTTTGCCTAGGTACCTACGTCTATCCGGATTTTTTTAAGTGGTCGTTAAGAAACAATTGTCACATAAAAATTAATTTAAATTAATTTGATTGAAAACTTAGGAAAGGAGCTAGGTTTACGCTAAATGTTGATTCGATTTGCTTTGTTTAAATATTTGGGATTTGATTAAATACCAAAAATGTAATCAAATCAAACACACAATCCAGGTATTGCAATATTTTTTTAAATTTTGTTTTGTTTCAAAAGGCGGCTTTATAATTTTTGCGGAGTCAATTTTATTTTTTAAAATATGAAGAGAATTATAGAAAATTATTTAGATTTCATTTTTGACGCATTCCTGAACAGTCAATAATAACATTTACGACCATATTAATAGAATACAAGAAAACGGTCTCCTCTAGTCTCCTCCAGACTCATAGAACAAGGATTTAACTGCTCCCATTTTTTTTATAACTAATATCTCAGATTAAATTGGAGTTACTTGCTAAGCGCCTCTTTCATAAACTTCAAGTAGGCCATACTGTCATTTAAAGTCACCGGTAACCGGGGATAATGGAGCTGATATACCTTTGTTTGTACGGTAAACGTCCCAAACATTAAATAGAAAATAATTTTAAAAAATCATCTATCGAATGATGCAGTAAACCGAGTGCATAATTCAATATAACAGAAAATGATTTTTAAAAGTAACTAATCAACACTTTACATGTAGTTTGTGAAAGAGGCCCTAATAGGTACTATTATTTACCTACATTCACAATTTTCCTTAAAATACATTATGGAGTTGCTATTCTTGTTGTACCTAAATAATTTGCTCTAGTCCCTTTTTTGATCTTTATTTGGCTCAGATGTAGTAGTTAAAGTTTTGTGTAAATTATTAATTTGGATGGTCGCTCGCGATGCATAACAAACTAAGGTTACAAGACAATCGATGTACACACCTGGCGGTCTAGCGGCTGGCGAGGGGCGCAGGCACCTCCGCGGGTTCATCGCGATTGGCTCGGCCTCCGCTCCGGGGCGGGGCTCCACTCACGCCTCCGACAACACTCGTGTGGGACACCCTGATCCGACTGCACTGTCGCACTCACCTTTTCTTCAAACACTCTCTAACCACTTAGTCTTCCTTGTAAATTGTATTCAAATAAATTGTGTAGATATCCTAATTATAATATAATATCATAAAAACCCATAAAACTAAATAAATCTATTTATTTAAAAATTTAATGCCGTTAAAAAAGATCCTTGATTATGTCAAGGGGTACGGGTCACTCACCTCTCCACCCTCAAATATAAAATTGGCTATTATATATAATAATAATTATTATTAATATTTATATCAATGTAGATAATATTGCATTGTAATCTATTGTTGAATTTTATTATTGTAAAAAAAAATTAATGAAAATAAACTACTCCTGAGGGTGGTGTAATCTTTAGGGGAAATTATAAAAAATATATGTATAATATCATTACTTACCTAGTAGTAAAAGTTTGTAATGTTTAGATGTTTGGACTTGGATTAAGTTTGGCACACAGATAATTTATTACCTGGATTAACATATAGGATACTTTTTATACTAGATTATTTTCCATTATAAAAAGTACCTAGGTTAGGTTCCCGAGGGTTTATCTAGTAAATAGTTTCATTTATTGGGTTATTTTGTTTTATCTACATTTAAGTAATATGGAAGATAAAACAAATTTAAAAAAGTGATTTAAAAAAATAACAGTCATAATATATGATAAATAGCACATGTGCTTTTGTGTTTTGGTGAACAATTTAGTGCCATTCCATTTTCCAATAGAAAATAGAAACTCGGGAAACTTCTGGATATGCCCTTTTCTGTAACCATGAGAACATGTATGCAAAATTTCAAGATGTTTGGTTGAGTAATTAAGGCGTGAAAGCTTACCAAACAAACAAAAGACTCATTTTCGCATTTATAATATTAGAATAAAAATTGTTTCGGCAAATAAAATAATCCCCATTTCTTACATCAAAATAAAAGAATTACACCTCCTTTGTTTACAAGAATGGATTAAATTCTGTGGTTAGCAGGTAAGGTTTGAAGAGTCAAAAGTCCATTAGGTCAGGTAGGCTGGTGGTCCAGGGCTTCGCTGCCAACGAATAGCTCTGAATTCCGGTTTGTTTGTCCACCAATTTCTCGAGCCGTGTCCCAATACAATTGTGTTTGTCAATGATAAATGGTTGCGGTGCTTTTCATCTCGCGAAGTCAAAGGCGCCGCTGACAACGCGCGTCAGGGAGAACTCTACTTTAAAATTATTGACGCAGAGTAGCTTTCATATCGCACCTTTATAATTACAACACAGGACTAAATGATACGGTACTAATCAAAGCTGGGAATAAACGCGGATAATGCGGTTTAATATCGTTTGAAAGGAGGCTTTCGGCGGGTAGTCGTATTCAGCTATAATGAGTTTATTCAGGGTTTTAATCGAATGAATCGTGGTAAGCAAATAGTACTTGAGAGGTGCCGAACGTTGCTTTAGTTGGCTGTCTCAGTGGGGGGTTATGCTGAGTCGTACAGATTTATACGTGGCAACAATAACAGTAAGATAATTAAACAAATATTTTTTTGTATCTCTTTCATTACGTTCTATACAATTAGAATTCTTAATAATAGAAGATAATATTTATTATTTACTCATACACTTACCTACCTACACTGAAAGAAACACAACTTTTTTTGTAACTAGTTTGTGTATCGCGATTTCGCTTGCTTTGGTATGGGATATAATAAAATCTTAAAAGAGCTGTGTCTGTACACATTAAACATTTTTTCAAAAAACAAACAATTTGTATCTAGGTACACTTTGTAGGTAGGATTACCGAGGTCAAATAAATATAATGTTTAGAATTTTGATATATTTGTCTGTGCATAATACCTAGGTAGATCTAAGTACCTATATAAGTAGATAGACGTTTAAATTTTAATAGACATTTTAAGCATCAATGCTAATAATAAATGTGTAAGGGTCGGTCATGGATTAATTTACTTTGTTTTCAGAGATATCGTGTTTATAGGCTCTATACATGATGCTGAAACTAAATTGACGATTTTTAGAATTTTTTTCTGTATGTATGTATGTTCCTCCATAACTCTTAAACGAATTAACTGATTTTCATGAAACTTGGTAGATAAACAATTAGACGTACGGGACACAGGATAGGCTACTTTTTTTTCTTTTTCAATGCGGACGAAGTCGCAGGCACCAGCTAGTTATTTAAATAAATTCAAAATTCAAAATCATTTATTGGATAGTAAGTAACAAAATAAGTTATATATTTTTATTGCATTTTAGATGCAACTTTTTTCTACAAATTAAATGATATACACAAATTCTCCTTTATTTATCACTCTTTCCATTAGCGAAAGCCGTATACGTAATACGTTTTGTCGTTGAGAAGAAAATAGCAGAAAAATGGAAGCGGACATTGCACAGTGCTTCATTATATAATATAATATTAGATATACCTAATATAAAAATATTTCTGTCGCTGATCGTCTGAGAAGCTTTTAATGCCAAATTATATTGTCATGCAATAATTTTAGAGTTTTTGCTAATACTCTGAATAAAATCACGATTTTAACATATTAAACATACATTAGCAAATCTGAAATTATTCTCACACATCACGGAATCTATTGTGACAATTCCACATGCAAAGCGAGGAAGAAATTAGCGGTCACATTAACAACAAAAAGTTCTCTAAAGCCGTGACACTTTAGTAGGTAATGTATGTATTCTGAATCAATGCATGAATTATGCTTTTATAGAATACAATAGCGACAAGACATAGTGACTGCGTAGGAAACGATCGATTGGCTACGGGTCGACGGTACTGAGCGATGCACGATGTCAGCATACTTAGATGAAAGATTAACAAGACCACCTATTAAGAGCGGGTATAAAGAGAAATAGCCAATCCTAGATTTGAATTTTATCTAAGTAAACAAAGTCTAATTTAATTAATTTTTTTAAATAGATAAATACATTATAAATGAAAGTGACGACTATTACAGAAAACATAATATAATGAAATTTTCTCGATAGAAAAAAATCACCAAGTGAGCTCTCATTTCCATCGATTTTAATTTTATTTTCAAAATGACACACATTACAAAGCTAAAAGTTTATCAGTAATTTCATTTCACATATTATCTAAGGCTGTATGTAATAATTATTCATTTAACATTATAGTTTACGAATAATTAATATTTAATACTTTTGACACTTATAAAATTTTTATTGAGCGAGATGCGCTATCGTCCGTCGCATGTTGTGCGTAGTTCTACGTATTTTGTGTCACTGTCATGTCCAAGGGGCCACGCGGGTGAAATTACAAATTTTGTTTGCTTTATACGCACTCTTAAGACTGTATTAATTTTTTTAAGTCGATAATGTGACGGACATGTCGATAGCCCACTAAATGGGATGTCGCCTATAAAAGTGTGAAACATAATAGAGTCACGATAACGCTATAACTAAGGTGTGGGGAGATCGTTACTTAGCAATGAAAAGAAATATAAATGTAATAAAAAGTATACTGTAGGTATATAAAAATAAATCATTCCGTATATTTCTTTTTTTAAGATATTTTGTATACCTATTTATTTATTTATTTTTATTTCTTTATTTTTTTTTTCAAGGAAAACTTACAGTGATATTTATAGAAAAATATAATCCTTTATTAATTATTAAAATAATTTTATGGCGGCAGCCATAAGAAGGTGATCCCAAAATACGTTCTTCTCTATATACCTACATTATTATGTGATCGACTAAGCCATAATTAAACTCCCTAGCCTCAAACTCAAAAAATATTATTAGTCATATGCAAAAGCTGTCTTCCTTACTCTTTACATTTACACAAAACAAAGCCATATGTATAGGAAAGTAGTAGTTGGTATTTCTTAAACATCTTAGCGCCTCTTTCTCAAACGTCAAGTAGGCCAAACTGTCATTTAAAGTCATCGGTAACCGGAGTAAATGGAGCTGGTATACCATTGTTTGTACGGTAAACGCCCCAAACATTAAATAGAAAATAATTAAAAAAATTCGGCTATCGAATGATGCAGTAAACCGAGTGCATAATTCAATAAAACAGAAAATTATTTTTAAAAGTAACTAATCAACACATTACTTGTAGTTTGCGAAAGAGGCCCTAAATCTTACATTACCGCCAATATTTACTTGAACAAGAGACATTGTTTGTTGCACATTCTAACTAAACAGTCATAAAATGTAGTCAACCGAATACAGTAAAATATTAAAGGACTGTGGAACCCGCATCTTTGACCACAAATACAAGGACATTAAATTTTACCATCTTCAATTTGTAACCATATATTATTATTATATTATTTCTAAGATCCCTTTTCGAAGAAAGGCAATGTTTTATTCAATAAACAATTATTTTATTCTACAAATACTGCAAGTGCGCAGAAACCATAGTAGGATTAAAGATAGGGATAAGTCAGCATAAAGATATTTTACTTACTTAACAGTTGCTTAGAAAAAAAAATAATTACCTATATATTTTAAATGTGAATGAACCTTTTATAATTAGAGCGCTCCCACTACATCCGACCATGAACGCCGCCAAATGGTCTGCCGGCAATCAATTAAAACAATATTTGAAATGGAAGTGGCTTCAAAAAATTTAAAGGGAATTGCTCAAGCTATAAACATTCCGTATTTTGTCCGAAGGTTTATTGTTGTCTCGCTCTTATGACATGCGCTGTCTCGCTTACTCTGCGCCGATGTGTCTATAAAGACTATAAACGTACTTTTAGGCCTTGTTATACATAGTTTATTTATGATAATTAAAAACAATAATAATATAATTTATGTTCATTATATATTTAGAATTTTATATTAATTATCGCACTTCATTATTAAAATAATCTATATACTAATAAATAAAAGGTTATCAAGATAACTGCTTTTTATTAAAACTTATACAGTAAGTATATAAGAACAAAACAAATTAAAAAAAAAATTCTATCTGTTTGTCTGTTTGTTTATTACGACTAATCTCCGAAACGGCTGTACCAGATAACTGATGTTATAATGAGTAACTTAGGCTACTTTCATTTTTTAAAAAATCTATATAAGCAGTCAACGACCATGCAACCCAATTGTCGTTGTAAGCAGTGTTTTAAAATATATTTAAAATTAATATACAGCAAAGTTTAAGAATAATTCGAAAAGCTGAAATTTTAATTACTTGAAATATAAAATGTATTGGCTCAAAAATTTAGACATACGAAGCTATAAACATTTGAAAAAATATATTACGAAGACGATGCGCGTTTAAATGAATTATGACCGAGTCGAATTACCTCCAAAACTTCTTGTTTGAGAAAGCCGAAAAGTAATTAACTTCGACTTAGACCATTGACCAATATTCAAGTATTTTTTTAAAATATTTGTTTCAAAATATAAACCTATAGTATTAAACTACCTACAACACTCATAGTATTTAATACTATAAGCATTAACTAGGTAGGTACCTAATAGATAGGGTTACATTTTCTCCAATCTTATATTCAAATAGAAATTTCAAAACATACAGAAAATATGTTGGAGGAAAGAGGATTTAAAAAAATTCTTTACAGCATATAACTTACAAATTTTATTTAATTATGCTTACAACATAAACTTAACCTTTCGTAGCATCAAACGTAGCGCGTAGCAAATTAAACAAAAGATGTAGGATGTAATAAATTCATTCTCATACTTTATTTGCATAATTAAATATGAAGATATGAATATATTATATAAACCTAAAATAATTGTATGGATGATGTCTTGTTAGATATTCGTAGCTCATAAATTCGACAACAGTCGGTAACACCTTAGTGTTTGGTGTAAAGTAGAAGCGGGAAGCGATTTAACAATATTTGTAGCATTTTTTTAAAAACAAAAAAGACACTTTAATAATAGGTATGCTTATGTGACGTAGGGTGCTGTGAGTAGAAAAATGAACTTCGCCGTTGCTTACTCACGCTTGTAAGATAATTAGATTTACCGATACATTTCTGATTAGACTTTAAACAAAATAGTTTCATTGGAGCGAGATATTCTTGCTGTACGTGAAAATGAATGCTACAAAACTAAGTAACGTTTTCTCGAATTGTTACCAAACATGACAAGCAGACGATTGCTTTTGGATACATACGTTGGGTGTCCAGTAGTTACACATATAATTAAAAGATACAGGCTTCATATTCCTAAAATACATTTCACGAAATAAAGATTTGTAAATTATGTCAACAAATAGTTTTCAATATACCTGTACATCGGTTTGTTCTTATATAAAAGAAACTTACTTGTTTAAAACAGTTAAAATACGCTAAAATATATGTTTTGATATTTAAAATTGCACATCCATTTTATGTACATTTCACCTTACATGGAATTCCATCGATTTCCTGTTTACTAGCAGTAGATAACTTCCACTTAATTTACTAAGATTTACGAGTAGATTAATAACTAAGGTTATTGTTAGTATTTTGAAAAATCAATCGAAACAACATTAAATAAATCGTACGAATTATTTTAATTATACTAATACACTAACATTTCTAACTTAGACTACACCTAAAAGCACCACTCGAGCCGCTAATCGAGTTTGTCGGTTGATTGTATCTCTAAACCATACGTTAATAGTACCACCGTCTTCGTTCCCTTGGTTCCCTTCCCTCCGCACTTCACTTCTACCTACGTCCTACTCTCGATGGACGAATAAGAAACCAAAATAAGCTTTCACTCAAACTACTGATATAGGTCTGTATATCAAGGAGTAAACATACTCGTATCTACTTTATAGGTGTTTGCTTCTCATCTCATCCTAAATCTCTAAAGTGCAGGGATGACGAATTTTCTTATATACTATTATAAATTTTTGAACTTTCTAGAATTTATAGAAATTGTAAACACTTGATTTATTTATTGTTAAAATACAAATACAAGTAAAACAAAAAATCCAAGAGGAAAATTTCCGGGGAAGTACACTATCAAAGGTTAAATCCGAAAGAGAAAACATTAGATAATAGACATTTTATTATTAATTAATATAAAAAGAAGTTATGTTTCTGTGTAGCATAATTAAAATGGAAAAAAATGATGTATGTGGAAATGGAAAATAAAATAATTATTAGTAGTCCACAAAAATTTTAAAGAAAAATATTTTTAAATTTGTTCTCTTTTATTTTAACTAATGTTGAACTAAATAAAAAGAGCTTTCTCTTTTTTACATTCAATATAATATCACTGGTTTTGAGAACAACTTTAAAATTTCTCGTTTAACGTAACCTAAATAAAAGTTATATTTATTTAGGTTACGTAATTTAGAAATTGCTTCAAGATTTTTTTTAACGTAGGCACTGTATCTTCTCAATAAGACATAAGTAGTGCTTGAATTTGTGAAACAACTACCAGTAGGGCATAGAGCAGCGAAGTTTAATATAAATAAATAAATATAACTTCCTGTAACAAAAAAATCTCTTGCTGTCGGAGCAAAACACATGTAATTTTTTTGATCTAGAATTTCAAAATTTCTACAGCAACAGGATTGTCAATCTACCACAAGACAATCTAAGTTGTCGAACTAACCAATAATTAGTATATAAACTTTTACCTGATATACAGTCACAACTTCTGAAACTTATGTGTATGTGTTATAACAAACCAATATTTATCTTTGAAAAGTTTGCTATGATACTATTGCGATATTAATTACTTGATTTATCAAAACCTTTTATATATTACAATAAATACGTACCAAATAAACATCGAAAAAGTAAATTATTTCCACATCAATCTTAATTAGATGTAGACTAAAAAAAAATCACGACTTTGAAATAGTTGAAAGCGGAAGCAACGCTTTACTGTTATGGCCACAAAAGAGTTGGTTTGCCTCGAACATAATAGCCATTGTTCTAGCAGTTACAATAAATAATAACTCAGAAATGCTACCTTCATATACAGGCTGTATATGGGGGCCATGAATTGGAAAGCGCAGTGTGGGTCACCCTGCGACCAGGTGGACAGATAACCTTAAAGGCTTTGCAGGAAGCCGCTAAATGCGAGGGTCAGAAGACCGTGTGTTGTGGCGAGCTTTGGGAGAGGTCTACTCGTACATCCAGCAGTCGAGAGATAAGGGTTGATAATGATGATGATCATGATGATACAGGCAGGCTCCGTAACTAAAAAAGAACTGCCTTCGTTGACAAAATTTCTTACTACAAAAATGGATAATTTCTGTATCACCAAAACTGTGACGTCTCACTTTTAGATCATCAGTTATTATTTGCGCATACAATTGAATTGGGAATTTCATCTTTTCTTAAATTATTGAAACATACTGTATATGGTGTTGGTTCGCAGAATGCAACGGCATTGATAAGTATTAGGTATTATTATGAGTACCTACTTCTATGTGGTTTGATATTGTTAACTGACTTCTAGTAAAACTCTTGATTTAAAATATTATAATCAACTTCATTGTATATATGTATAGTCATTGTAAGTGTATTACCAGTACATAAGTAAGTAAATACCTAAGTAAGTGCAACTAGTGTGACATAATAACTTACCCTTCCTTTAAGATTTTGAGTAAAAATATCCCTTTTTAATTGATAACTTGTAAAAATAATAATATAAATTAAGTTTTATTAGTCCAAGTTTTAAAAATTCTGTCCGCCTCTATCTATGTCTCCACTAATTTCTTCTAATCCACTGAACGTATATTGATACGGTTTCCACTAATGGAAGGAGCGATAAACTAGGAAGGTTTGCATATGGGGGTGGATCGGAGTTGTTGCCTCGGCAGAGCCCGGTCCACCCCCGCACAAAGGGCAAGGAGGCACCGGGGAGTTTTAGTGGGTAGTGGCCGGGCCCGCTATGACTAGCATAGCGCGGTGCGCCGGCTGACCCCCACAAACCCCTACCGTCTAGTCAGCGGTAGGGAATCTGTAAACGGATTTCTCCTCGTCAAAAAAAAAAAAAAAAAGGAAGGTTTGCATATATCATTTGCCGAAAAAAATTGCATCCGTACAGTCGGGAGCGGGTCGCTTGTAGACTGCTACAATTTTATTTTGTCGTCATATTTTGTCTAACTTTAAAGCAGGTCACATTTTATATGAAATATTTAAATTGTGATTGCCTCCATTATTCTTTTCTGTTCCTCTGTTATTGTTGGGGTTGAAAAGGGAGAATAATGGTTAGACGATATCGTAGCTTATTATTCATTGTTCAAGAGAAGGGGAGGTGTCGACGATTGAGAGCTTTCCGAGGCCTCCGTGATTTGGCTCGATTTTAAGTAATAAAACAAGTAACCCTCGGTATTGAGTTTTATAAAAGGAATAAAAAAAAACAAGAAAGGAAAACGTTTATAATGGATTTGGGTACTTCCATAACAGCACAATAGGCTCGTTCGTTTATTACACATTTTTCCATAATAACTAAAACCAAGTGTAAATTTATTATTTTAGGCTTCCTTAAGACGAGCCCGTTGGACTAATGGTTAGGGTCCTTACCTTAACATGAGCCCTAATGCTCTGTCTCCAAAGTCCCTGGTTCGATTCCTGGCAGGGTCAACTCTGAAAACGAAATTTTCAAAGTTGGCACAAGTGGTCTGGATCTGAAAAGTAGTGCACACTGCGTTTCGCAGTCATTTGGGCAGCTCGTCTTTCGGCAGATCACCAGGAAAAAACAGCATGGGTGCTGTTATGTTTGGGTCCAGAGTCCATTGCCCTGTCCCTTTTTTCATGAATTTTTTCATACACGTTGCCCGTAGTACAAAAATGACATAAGGTACCTATCATACATCCAGAAAAAAGTGCTATCTCAGAGAGACGCTAAAAATAAAAATATATCTACTTATTCTAATCCAAATAAATCGATTCAAATCGAACAATATGCGATCAAAAGTTCATGCCGTAATCAAAGGTTCATGATGCAACAAAAAAAAACTAATTGACAACAATCAACACTAGAGGCAAAAAAACAATATTTTCTATCATTGTCATTAATAATAATGGTTAGAAAAAAGTCATTCACACCTTTGCCGTGCTAACATGACAAATGCGGCGGCCGCACGGCGCGGTACAAAGGCAGGCGGTGCGATAGCGCCGCGGGGCGCCTCGCTCTGCCTAAATATTAATTATCTAACTCCACCGACACCTTTTGGGAGATTATCGCGCGCTTCTATACCATCATGCCACTATCTACACATCTAGATAGCGCCGGCTCAACTTGAAATTACTTCAATCTGTATTAACTTGCTACTTCCAAACCAATTCTATCATCTATTACTCATGAAATCGTTGAAATTACTTCAACCATAGTCGTATCTACTGACTTTGCTACCTTCAAATCAATTAGATTATCTATACCTACTTAAAATAAAATGTCCTGACTATATAACTTATCAATACACAGTCAAACTATCAAGTTTAGAAAAATTTAGAATGTGGAACATACCTATTTTATATTATTTTATATGTTTATTTTATAAAGTAAGCATCCGTTAAGATCTATTTTTAATATGTCGCTAGTTCGTCATACAGTACGATGTACGATAATTGATTATTATTATAATGTATTACCTATATGTATATACTTGCTATTTAGCAAATGCTAAGGCTATAGGTACCATAAGATAGTGACAGGTTAGGGATACCGCAAACAAACCGCACAATAGAGAAGCCTATAAGTATTTTATTCTTTTTTGCACACATTTTCATTGTTCCCAATGCTTTAGCATCATTTTGTTTGTAACGTCTAAAGTTATACAGAAGTAATAATTTAATTTAAAATTCGTGTGGCCTCAGGCGACAGCGCCATCTGTTGCGGGGTTCAACAAATTATACAATAATGCGATATAATAATGAATATCGCTTCGGGGTCGATTATCGCCTTGGCGGTTGTGTCCGATTAATGATCAATGACAAAATGTTTCATAATATTCGATATTAACTGAAGGTCAGATGTCGTTTGTAAACAGTTGTTCGTATTTCGTATTCAATTATTTTACTCAAATGATAATTGATCAATGTTTTTATTATTTATGTGTTTATTACTATCATCGTTACATAGTAGATATAATTTGAAGTCGCTTTTCTCGTCTGTCTGCCTGTATATTCGCTAAGTCCTTAACCACGCAACGGATTTTGATTTTTCAACATCAATTTTTACCATCACATAATATATCATGGAAGGTGATACCATCCTAAGTGCCATAGGTTTTCTTGACGGTGATAACTACCAATTTATTTTCTAGCCTACTTCTAGTTTTATAAGCTTGATAATTTAAAATTTGTATGGCATTAATAAAAAACTTCTTTTAGCAAGCAGACCGGCTTTGCGATATTTCAATATTAACTAATTGGTGTACCTATAGTTTAAGGTACCAGTAAAACAAAGAACTGTCGATACAATATCTAATAAGAAATCGACAAAGGTTGATTGGAAACATATGGCTTATAAATAGAGATTAGCGTGTAAACAATGAATCCGTGCACACCTGGCCCGACTCCCAAGTAAAGTTATTGCTTTCAATATCCCTCCACATTTTATGCAATCCCTTTTACTGGCTTGACCAATTGAAATCGATGAGAGACGCAGGAATGTAATCGCAGATGGCAATACGAATACTATAAGGCTCGGTACATACGAGTTGAAATATTGAATTTTATCAGAAGTGTGCATAATAATAGCCTCTTTAGACTTAGCGCCTCTTTCACAAACTACAAGTAAAGTGTAGATTAGTTACTTTTAGAAATAATTTTATGTTTTATTAAATTGTGCACTCGGTTTAGTGCATCTTTTTTTTATTATTTTGTGTTTAATGTTTGGGACTTTTACCGTACAAAGGTATATCAGCTAAATTATTCCCGGTGACAGGTGACTTTAAATGACGGTTAGCCTACTTGACATTTGTGAAAAAGGCCCTTAGTATGTTAGTGCACTTCGTTGGTGCACTATCGTCATAATGTTGCTGTCGATAGAGATAAAAAACACTGCAACTCTACTGACTAGAATATGCGGAGCTCTATCAATCAATACTAATAATAAATCTTAAGTGTAGGTATTGTATGTATGTTCCTCCATAACTCTTAAACGAATTAACTGATTTTCATGAAACTTGGTAGATAAACATTTAGACGTACAGGACACAGGATATGCTACTTGTTTCTTTATCAACGCGGACGAAGTCGCAGGCACCAGCTAGTTTCTCTATATATCCATTTCTCTATCTATCCCTTCCTCACTCCCCTTATCCTTAATCCAAGGTCGGTAACACACTTGCAGCATCTATGATGTTGTTAATGTTATAGGCAACAGTAGCCTATAAGTGGATCGCAAGCCTTTATAATGATCTTTTCATTTAAAAATAGTTATAGAGAGAATCGCCAGAAACTTTGAAAGATTGGTTTGATAAATTTTGATGATTTGGTCGTAACTTCAAACTATCTAAGTCTAAAAATATAAAAAAGAATAAAAAAACAACAATGTCCATTTAATACCACAGTTATGCTACAAAACTTTATGATAATATAATCCTTTGTGTAGCTGAAGGATTAAAGGTATCAATCTGACAACACTCGACGCCGAACTGTAGTAAAATAAATAATCTTCAACAACAAATATTGTAATAACCAAATTCTTGGTTCTATATAAATATTATGTCTTACGAATACTTCAAATAAAAATGCGTCCACGCGCGATCGTTTTAAGGACGAATGTCGTTTTACGTAAATCGATATAATAAGAAATCTGTATCTTAAATCCGTACCAAGTGATACACAATTATTGTGGACGTTTCAATTTGAGTTTTGACTATGTGAAATAAGGTTGGTTTTCGAATGTTTCGATTCAAATGTAAAATTTTATGAGGACATTAAAGTTAAGTGGGAAATCCGAAAAGGAGTGTTAAAAGTCGAGGCGGCAGATGGCGGCTCGGCACTGATACCAACTCAATTATTTACACTCTATAAAATGAACTTTATACGAGCATTAGAAAATAAACTGCTAAGCAGTCGGTTAAGCCGCCGCCTTAAGATGCCTGTTTACGATATAACAAATTTAAAGTAACTGATATCCAATTAATGCACCTTTATTGGTGAAAGCCATTTTTAGAAGTAAAAATTCTCATTTTATGTAAAAAGACGGCAGGCAAGCTGACGCTCCAATTGATGGTGGCTACCGTCGCATATAAACATCTATTTGGTACTATCTATTTGACAGGGCAGGCAGGTAGAGTACTCGTATAAGGAAGAGATAGAAATGAAGATAGAAGAATGGGCTGTTGCATTCCCAAATGTCCATTTTGTGACTGTGTAATTGTAGTGTGCCTTACCACTACAACCTCAAAATATATTTAAATGTAACTGGGAAAAATATATATCATAATAATCATAAAAATAATGCTTGCATTTTCATACTATAAATACCCAAATAAAAATAAATCTAGTGTTGCTAAGCGGAAAACTCGAAAAAGGCTGAACCAATTTGGCGTTTTTTTTTTTCAAATATTCTTTTTAAGTTAAAAGAAAGAAAGTTTTTTTATGAAAATTTAACGGGAAAACGTGTAAATTCCATTTTTCTTATTCCCATCCAAAGTTCCTAGCAGACAATTCAAACATATTGACGTCAAATACATCAATCAAATATCCACAAGATAAGTAATTCTTTTATGGGTCAAAGTGTACGGTTTTATAATAAACTACCTCAAATAATCAGAGCGTTATCTATAAATAAATTTAAATGTGTCATTAAAACTAAACTCCTCTCGAAAGGCTATTATAAAATCACTGATTATTTAAACGACAAAGAAGCCTGGATTTAAGCGATTCGGAGCTCGTACTATGTTTAGTATTAAAAACTGTACCTAATTGTATATATATAGGTTTAATTTTGTTAAAATTAAGTGTATTGTGTTATTTTATATTTTAATGATGACAAAAAGAATAGTATCCTGAGTTTCTTTCGGGGTTTCTTCTCAGGATCGTCATCTTGGCTTTTTTCCGAAACCCTGGTAAATTTAAATTAATAATGACGATCATAAGAGTTTCTTGTAGAAACCTAATTGATAAATAAATATTTTGATTTTTGATTTTTGAATAGCATTTAACAGAACGACGTCTGTCGGGTTCAAATCCTACACATATTACATCGAAGTATGTACTGTACGCATAGGATCAATTGAAAGAACACTGTGTATTCCTATCATTGCATGAGTGAGTATAGAATTAACAGCTTATGTTCACTTCTGTATGATTCCATGATATGATTTTATTGTTATGTAACGTCACGACGAACCTACATCATACATAAGGTGGGAAATGTACATAAGATGGGAAAGGGGAGTGGGAAATGTATCCTGGGAAAGGAAATGTACTCGTGCAACGATGAGTAACATCTTCTTCTTCTTTTTCTTCCTCTTATTCTTCTCTTTTAATGTCTTGGCTCCATAAGATCTTCTCCGATGTCATTTGTAAAAATAGCAATTTAAATAAAGGCAAAATTCAAATTAAAATCAAAAGTAGCCAATAAGGTCAAGTCGGCCGAAAAGTAACGTCACGTGTAGAGGTACTTACTTTAGAACAAGTCTACAACAAAGTACCTATACTGCCCTGTTTACTGTTGATATCTAAACGATATTTGGTTCACAAGACAAAAAAAAAGTTTATAATACGGCATTTATTCGTGGATTTATAATTTACAACCGTGTTCGATTCAGTTACGGCAAATGTTACAAATTCTAATCAAGGCGCGTGCAGGTAGACGCAAATATTTGTGAACAATTTGTAAAATTCACACTTAATAACAAGATGGGGAATAATAAAGGATCGTTCGTCGGGCGGCTCTTTCAAAGGACAATCATTAAGGCAATATGAGTGAGGTGCTATGCTATGATTGCCCCTATGATGGTATCGGAGATGGGATACTTCAACAGGTGACAGCTATTTCGAACCTTGAACAATTAAGAACAATTTTTTTTTTCTGAGAATTTATATATTATTTTAATAGGTATTTTTTTTAAATGTGAAAGACAAAATACAAATAAAAAAATAAACAGAAGATTTGAAGCAAACACTAAATTCCTGTTTTGAATTTTATAACTATACTAGCTGGTGCCGGCGACTTCGCCCGCGTTAAAAATAAGGGATGTGTGTAGCGCTTGACTAAATGTGTAAAGCAATATAACGCCTGACATCTTTGCTGTTATAAAATTTTCAGGGGTTGTATCTTTATTTTTAGTAGATAGCTGTTGCCCGCGACTTCACCCGAGTAACTTTGTAAATTATATACTAAAACCTTCCTCTTGAATCACTCTATCAAAAAAAAACCGCATAAAAATCCGTTGGGTAGTTTTAAATATCTAAGCATACATATAGGGACAGACAGACGGGAAGCGGCTTTGTTTTATACTATGTAGTGATTTTTAGGTATATTTGTCTTAGCGTCTATTTCACGAACGTCAAGTAGGCTAAACCGTCACTTAAAGTCAGCTTTGTTTGTACGGTAAACGTCCCAAACATTAAATAGAAAATATTAATAAAAAATCGCCTATCGAATGATGCAGTAAACCGAGTGCATAATTCAATAAAACAGAAAATGATTTCTAAAATTAACTATACAACACTTTACTTGTAGTTGGTGAAAGAGGCGCTTACTCTAAAATTTTATTATCCCAGAATTCGCTATATAAATAAAATTCTAATATATCTTGTACAAAAGACGCATCTTCTTTCAACCATTTAATGCTTATTTAATAATAATGTGTTTTAGTTGTACAAAATCAGACATGGGCCGCGGTGCGCTATACCTAAATATTGAATTTTACATTTTGCTAACGCGGCATGAAGCGTGTGATGTGGAAAAAACGCGTCGCTCGTAGCGAACCGACCACAATAACATCCGTAATTGTGTCACAAAACACTGCATCGTACACTAAAAACATTTATCAAGGCCTATTTCTAACTGAACAGGCCAAATAGAGCTCTATACGTACGGCGATTAAGTATAATTTTAATTGTATTAAAAGTTGAAACAAAAATTTGCTATTTTTAACTGTGACATGGCGACAAAGCAATGCATTTTTGCTCTGTACAAATGTAAATTTAAATATCGTGAGATTTCTATAGCGTTTTGTGATTTACGGGTGCATTTAGAGAATTATTCTTATTGCGTTATAAGTAAATGAAATGTTAGGTACATTACATAGATAATTTGAAGTCGCTTTCCGCATCTATCTGTATGGCCACTAACTCCTCTTAAACCTAGCAAAAGATTTTTAATGCGGGTTTCACCATCAGTTAGATAATTTTTCACTGAATTTTTGTATATGTAATAAAAACTAATTAAGTTTTTCCCTGGGCGAAGCCGGGAGCGGGTCGCTAGTTCATGATCATATAAAAACAAGGTTACCTACCTATTTTAGAATCGAAAAAGTTTTACTTATCTACTTAATTAATACAGACTGTAACTGTTATTTAAATATAACAGGAAAGGTAAAGTTATTGTAAATTAAAATATTATTGAATTAGGTAAGGTCTGTTGATTATCCCCCATAAGTGGGATATCAAAACCACTTTCAAAGCAAATTTAAAAAAGTATGAGGTAAGTAATCCAGACTATTAAGTACTCATACATCTTATAGCCTTAAACAAGACTATGGCAAATTGAAAAGTAAATCACCAAAACCAAGTACAACTTATATTTTTTGCAAGAAATCAAATCTTTTGATCAATATAAAGCTAACACAATCGACCATTCTTAAATGGGTAGATACAATAATGTAAAAAACGAATGAATGGTCTCATTTGCTACGGCCGCAGTACTGTACTACGCCTCGTAGCTATGCTACGTTATTTAATGCTTAGGTAGATATATATAATATTTTTTGACGATAATAAAGTAGCTTTCAAACAATGAAAGATTTTTTCAAATATGTGCAGTGGTTCGGACAGTGTCCACATGTAAACAAAAATAACCCCTTAGTTATGAGAGATTCAATTAGTTATGAAATCCATGGCCTTTACTCATTGCACTGAGTAAATCTTTCACAAAGGAGAAGCCACAGACAAAAGTTAGTATTAAAACATTATCAAGCACAGAAATCTTTGAAGTGAGCGATTTTTCTTTGATATTTTCTTTGACAACGCCTCAACATCGTTTCAATAGGTACCTTATTACAAAGAATAGACTGGACGTATTTGGCGTATACTCGTAGAACGCCATATAGCACCTTCGGCAAGACAAAGGCATAACGGCCCTTTTTGTAATTTTACAGGAGAGCCATTTAAAGTTATTTTTTTGCATTGAATGTCGTATTCTTCTGCTTATATTGCTTTCAAACAATTCTTCATCAAATAAACCCCATAGTCTTCTAAATATTTTTTAATTTAATAATGTTTTTAAGACATTTCTGCATATATTTTAAGTTTAACTCATTTTAAAAAAAAATTGTAAGATGCCCTTGTCTTACCGAAGGTGCGATATAACACAAACACGGGACTCTCTTTCTATGAGTCCTATGAGTTTTGAAAGCCATGGCCTTTACTCTGAGTAAACTCTGAGGGCACTGATGCACTGAATAAATTTTTTTCAGAGTCGAAGCCACAGATAAAAGCTAGTATTAAAATATATTGGAAACATTATCGAGCACCAAAATCTTTGAAGTGAGCGATCAGTCGGTATTTTTCTTTGACAACGCCTCAACATCGTTTCAGTACTATTACAAAGAATAGACTGGACGTATTTGGCGTATAAAACGCCACATAACACAGCCCCGTAATGCGATATGTTGCGTTAATATCTCAAAATTATACGGTGGAAGGATAAGTGACGCTTCTGTCCTCATGTACCGCGACCGATTGAATTTAATGAGCCTATTTGCGAGAAGCCGACAATTTAACGCGACGTGTCCGGGGTACAGATAAAGGGTTGGAATGCTCACCCATTTTAGAGTAATCCTAGCAGACTTTAGTTAGTATATATTATTATAGTTCACTCCTATAGCGAAGATTGGATGTCCAATCTTCTTCGGGATCGAACGTAAATGATTTCATATCGTCGAATTATTTTACAAACATTTTGATGACACTAGATTACCAACTAGAATTTCTATATCAACGCAACGAAGGAACTAACTTTTTTATGTTAAAGTCGTCAATTTTACCAAGTCCATTAAAGGTAGGAATTGAAAATGCAGCGCTTTGTAAGTGGATAGGTGTAGGTACTCTTATCATGTAAATTAATTTTAATAAATGTGCAATTTTGAACTATATCTCCATGTTAAAGATAACATGGAATATATAGATGTAAATTATGCAATTTACGCGTTTCAATCACCAATGTTTGACACTATACATAATATTATTTAAAAAAAGATTTTGCACTGGATAATTAGGGAGAAAGCTTTTAAGATATACCTATTATTTATTTACCTATTCTTACAAAATAGTCCCAAATTCTTTTAAATTAAGAAAAAATAAAGAAGAATGATGTTAGAGAATAAATTATTAATATTGTGTAAGTGTAAAGTAGCTTTAGCAAGTGAAAATAAATCAATGTCTTTTTTTGACTGCCTTATTAAACTTAACTTTTAACTCTTATTTGACAGTGTTCTATATAGAAGACTGCCAAATCTACAAACGCCTACGAGTATATCGACTTGGTTATGCTATTTAGCGATACCACAAAAATCTATTGTATGAATAAAGGAACGTCTAATGTGACGTATATTAAGTCAATAAATCTCTACAAGTTTAGCAAACACGAATGTGTACGTATCGGATCATTAAACGCGAACAAGCGAGCGTAGTTACCACTCCCACACATTGGATATGGACGATTTACTGTAAGAGTGCTCATAATGCGCCTTTATTTATAGGCAAGTATAAATTGCATTATACAATTTCTTTATACCTAAGACTTAGTTTCCTTTTTATACTTATCTTGCCTTCTTATTGAATAAACTATGTCTGTTATCTTCAATAACAATTTTTTCTACTTTTTCCACATAGATGGAGGTAGAAGGTGGGCCAGAGCGAGTATCATGTTTACAGATCAATCTGCCTGTCTTAAGTTCAGCTGTAACTTGCTTCAGCAGTTTTTCAGCAGTGCAGCTGCTTTTCAGGTGTAAGCTAGAAACTCAACTGAGTTTATAGTACGCCTTAACTGTGTACCATCTATTGTTTTTTGTGTGTAAATAAAAAAAAATTAAAAAAAACCGTGGAATAATATAGAGCTACAGTCTCTGGATGTCATAAAAAAATTCTTACGTAGACTTTTTTTCGTAGACTTGATTAGGTACAGCACGCATCTAATTTTTTTCTATGATTTTTTTCCAAATTGTTTTACACAAGAACGTCTAAACGAAATTATTAAAACAATTGAAATTTGGTGTAAAAACATGTCATAATGACATATTAAATTTTAAAATACTATGCATTTCTAAAAACTTTTCTCGCATGTATAAAAGTTGTTTTAACATTTTAATCCCTTCAATTGTTTATTTTCAATAGTATAACAATAGTGGATGTTCAGCGCCAATGAGTATCTACCTAATTTTCGTCACCAATGTTAGACGTCATACATAATATTATTTAAAAATTTGTTTTTGATACTCTCTTGTAACGAGGCAGGACAGCAATAGTTTTGCATCTAAAGGCTAAATCCATCTGTAGAAGCCATGCTAAACAGCTTCGAAATAGCCGTTGTAAATCTAACCAGATTACCTACACAGTGGACGAAACTTGTAAAGCCTGTTCTATTGGCGAGTTAAGCGTCCATTCTAATTTATATAACACGTCGTCAGTCATATCTCGACGTCTGGTTTCATGCCCGATAGCTACTCGTTGCGCTGCAGAATCCTTAGCATTTTCGCTCGCCTGAAGCGCTGTCGACTCCAGTGGAAATCACTACAAAAACCTCCATCCATTGTCATATTATTATCATCACATATCAGTTTCACATAAAACTAGCGACCCGACCGACCGGAAGATGAAAATTATCTTCGAAAGGAAACAATATAAAAATGTCTTACACTGTTTCGTTGTGTTTTGCAGATTTTTCTTGCCACAAGAAAAGTACAAAACTTTGTCTTTTATTTAAAACTAGCGACCTTACAATATTTTTGTGCAATAAGTATTTTTGTTACAATATTTTTGTGGTTACAAGGGTATCTACATTGTATTATAATTATATACAATAAACCTTCTTCGTTTTTATTATTATTTTATTAATTATTATTATTTATTACATAGGTATTATAAAACAAAGTCTTCCGCCGCGTCTGTCTGTCTATATGTCTATTTGCGATAAACTCAAAAACTACTGCACCGATCTTCATGCTGTTTTCACCAATGGTCACGAGTGGTTCACGAGAGGTTTTAGTAGGTATATAATTTACAAAGTTAAGGCGAAGCCGCGGGCAGCAGCTAGTTTTATCTATAACATTTCTATTGCGTATCATTTCAAATTTAAATTTTTATACCACTAAATGGCTGAAAATAAACAAGTAAAGTAAAGTATCAGCAGTGGATTGGTGACTAGGCTCGGGATGTGAGTACGGTGGGCAGTTCCGGCGCTTGCGCTTGCACTAGCTCATGATTGCAGCTTGTCGAGTGATCAGTGATCGCGGATAGCTAGCCTTTCACGGCTTAAATAGGCACACATACATATAGTGTTAATGATGCATTTGAATGTGCATTCATCATAATTATTTCGCTACATACCTACTTATTAAATAAATTATTGGAAATTACAGTGAATTCCGTGTCGTAACAATGCATGTCTTTAGTTTATCGCCTCCAAATAATCACTCACTGAGATCATCACTGATAGGCACGAGAACAACTGTCAAATTAGAAAGAAAATTCTGCCACTTTTCTCCCATTTAAACTTTAACGTTCTAATTAATACTTATATTTTAATAACCAATATGTAGGTACGACAATTACAATAAATTTATTACCTAATTTTATTGAAAGACTTTTTCACAATACGCTTTAATTAAACTTAATTATTTTTTTATTTTTATTACCTACTTGTTATTAAATTAATTTATTTTTTAGACGCTGCTAATTCTAAGTATATCCTACGTAAGTACCTATTTGAACACTCAATATCTAAAAGTAATTAAAAATATTGATAAATATGTAGGACATTTTTATAATTTTGAATTATTTTATCCACATTCTATTCTTTTTCTTGGGCTTGCGAATATTATAATATCTAGCGAAGTTTATGTATATTATACTCGTGTACCCAAAAGTAATACTTTAGTTGTTGACAATCATAATTTGTAATTCAATGAGTGTGTACCTTCGTCTTATTAATAAATAATATTTAATGAGCAATCACCTCAACATCAATAGTCGGAGATGCCTCCACCTCAACTTTAATCATTGCAATTTCGAAACAAGCTCAAGTGTTATCGGTGTCGAATAAATTTCGTATAATGTAAACGTGATAACAATTTAAATTCTTCTGTAACGGGTCCGGAGCCGACAAAAACAACAAACAAACTGAACGCCGCACTATTGGTGGATTGTCGAGGGGCGGCGACAATTCACCGACACCGCCCGCCTCTAGTGCGAAGTCTCGCTCACTCGCCCAGTCCTTATCTTCGACTCAGCTGTGAGAGACGTGCAGCCTGAAAATTTTCATATAACGAGGTGAAATTCTCATCAAAAACCTCTCACAGTACCGTGCCGCACTATGCCTCGACCGACGCGAGAGTCTTATGGTGATCAGAAACCTCCGTTCTCGTATATAGCGCTGACAGCGATGGCAATATGGAGTTCACCGGAACGGATGTTACCTCTGTCAGAGATCTATCGGTTCATAACAGACCGTTTCCCGTACTACCGTAGGAATACGCAGCGCTGGCAGAACTCCTTGAGACACAACCTCTCATTCAACGACTGCTTTGTGAAGGTGCCGCGTCGCCCGGACAGACCAGGTAAAGGCGCGTACTGGACGCTTCACCCGCAAGCGTTTGATATGTTCGAAAATGGATCTCTACTGAGAAGACGAAAAAGGTTCAAGCTTCACAAAGGAGAAAAGGATACATTGAACGCAGAATTGGCAGCGTTAGCCAGTTTCAACAGAGCTTTTGTTGCGCGGCAAGCGGGAACACATCCTACATCATCTGGTATGGTTAATGGAGGAATTTATAATCCTACTCTATGTTCGAGGCTAAGTCCAGAGCCTACAGAAGCGCCGGATACAGCGGCATTACTACCAACAGTGGGACCACGCCCAAGAAGAGCGTTTACCATAGACGCATTGCTCGAACCCGAACCGAGACGGTTGTCGCCTTCACCGCCGCTACCACATCCGCTTCCAATGCAACCACACTGTCCCTTGCCATTAGCACCAGCGCCATATCTTCTAGTTGCTCAAAGGTATCACGCGGAACTGTTAGCTGGTCTGCAACAGTCATGTCTACCTCCATTATGGACCTGGCGGGACACCAGTCAATTTTCACATTACACGCTCAATTCATGAATGGTAAGTGCTTTCAACTGGTACCTACTTATATCTGCCTGTGTTAATTTTTGAAGGTCAGCAGTAGAACTGATGTTTCACTTGGTGGTAAGGGGCTACTGTCGTGTATAGGCAAGTTACCCGTTTGGGTTGCAACTTCAATAAGATAAGAGATAAGGAGGGGAATGAGCTCTGACATCCCTTACCCACTCATCCAAACACAATAAAATAGGTATATTTTGTGATTTTACAATGGTCTTCTGTAACTGCCACGTTGGACTGCCCAGTTTATGAAAACGAATACACTATACCTACCTTGCCGCTACTAAGTAATTTACTAATTAATTAATTACTTTTTAATTAATTAATTTAATTTACTATTGCTAGTTTAAGAAATTGATCCAGAATTCGTCAATCATACAGATAAAATAAGTATATGTAAGTAGGTATGTAAATGTTTCGCGTGGCAATAGATGCAGCTAAGTTAACGGTATTAGCATTGCTTTATTTAATTTAATACTTTGTAGTCTATTGTTGAATATATTTATTTAATAAGTTGGTAGCAATAGCGATAAATAAAGAATGTTATTAACGTGTTAAAACAGCAAACAGATTAAAACCGCTCAACATTTGTGAAACTAGATTTAACAAAGTTTGTAATGGCAATCCGGTTTAGCCTTTAGTTGTCTATGATACTCGTATATATCTAGGTACCTGATTCAATAAAGCTTCATAACCATTGCCGATTGGCAAATTTACACTGTACCTACTTTGTAAGTTTGCATCACATGTTTTCCTTTGAACAATTGTTAAGCTATAGTTACAGACTTATAAGTAGAGCGGAATAGTCTGAAACGGGTTGCGACTGCTTGTGAGAAATCTTTTAAAAATTGCGTCTGAAATATAACATAAGATGATCTTTAGTCACAAAATGTAGATAGGTATTATCTTCTTCTGATTTTTTTATACTGAATTTTCGAATAAATTCTCAGAATCTTGCCTGATTCAGACCTAGTCTCAGCAATTCTTCTACCCATTAGAAAATCCTGGAGGCTTTAGTTACGTTTTCGGATTGCATTGTATCATTTTTAAATAGAGTATTTTGCGCTGTGTGTTCTAGTAATTTTATAGCTGTTTTTGATAAGGTGTGGCCTATTTGACACAACACCATTATGGTCCTGAAACCATTTCAGTAAGATTAACCGCCTCTTTCACCAACGTCAAGTAGGCTAAACCGTCACTTAAAGTCATCTTTCACAGTGAAAAATTTTAATAGAAAATAATAATAAAAAATCGCCTATCGAATGATGCAGTAAACCGAGGGCATAATTCAATAAAACAGAAAATGATTTCTAAAAGTAACTAATCAACACTTTACTTGTAGTTGGTGAAAGAGGCGCTAAGAAAATTAAATAAACTTTTTTTATATTTGCAGGCCTCTCCTAAATCCCATCCTCTTCTCGTTGTCTTGCCTCCTCTTTGTCAAGTAATTAAGGTGCTTGCTTTAGCGCTCTGTCTAGGGATCAATGCCTGACATGGCAAACTTTGTCAATGAACCTTTTATAATTGGCTCTGGCATGGATCTGGCAAGTAGTAGTAGTATCAGAGCACACTACGCTTCGCAGTCATTTGGACAGGTCTTTCGGTAATAAGCACCAATTTACAGAACCAACTTAAAATAACAGCATGTGTGCTGTTGTGTTTCGGTGAGTGAGTAAAGGATGCCTTGGCCCATTTCCCTATACCTTCTTAATCCCTTAAACTTTAATCGTATACCTAGTAACATCTTTATTAACACTGTTAATAAGGTCAACTACCTTACTCACCTTATTAACCATATTATTTTCTCTGTTTAAAACCAGTATACAAATTCGTGGAAAATGACGTTGATTGCACTATTATCTTTATTTATGTATGTTTCTCTTTTTTTTTTTCAAAATTGTGTAATTGTTTGTTTTCCCAAATAAAATAAAATATCTTTACAAAGTGCTTTTAGTTAAAGTTTGTAACAAAATGTAAGAAAAATACTTGAATCCCTACTTTAAGTAGGTATAACAATGCAAATCAATGAAGATTTTAAACAACCATTACCTATGTTAGGCATAACCTCAGAATATATATACTAGCCTATAATTAAGGTTATAATAAGTATGATAATTAATCTACAATACAATGACATTCTAAAAGGAACTCGCTCAACCTTTTGTATCTTATACAAATTATTAAGTAAAAACCCTCTTGAAGTTTATAATGTTACAAACTATACTTAATTGTCCCAAAATCATGTTATAATTTGTATCATGTGCGTTTTTTGTCCACAGGTACTTATATCCTTAACGTAGATAAAAATGAAAGATCTCAGAAGTAGCTCTAGCAATACGAATATAAATCTAGAGACAGTTCATGTCGTGTTTAAATATTAAGATAGAATGAGATATCTAAGAAATTTCATATAATAATATGAGTAAATGCCGCAAAATATAAAATGAAAACATTGAAAGATTTATCTACGAAAAGACACTTCGACTGCAAAACTTATCAGGTGAGTTTGAAATTTTTATTTTATTATTTACGTAAGTGGTGTCTTTGAAGTTAAATATATTTATAATTTAATTTTTATACTTGGTAAGTATTTATGAATGAAATTTGCCTATACTTAGCTATGTTAACTTAACATAACAGTTAGGCCTAGAAGTTTATTTAAGTTCAACGCAGGTATAAATCACAAATATGCTACTATTAATAAAAATATACTATATAAGAACTATATAAAAACAAAACATTTACTTTATTTGCCTTTTTTTATTTTAAATGCCCTTTCAGATTATACTTACACTTGAAATATAAAACTAAAATTGATTTTTTTTTTTTTAATTTAATGGAATCTAGGTATGTCTAAATAAATTTATAATAAAATAATGTAAAAAACAAAACGTTTACTAGAACGCATAATAAAGAAACATTTGTATACGTACAAGCTGAAAGATCAAAGAAAACAATAGGGTAGAGTCGCCCAAGTGTGCGCGGTTTAGGTTAAAATGAAATCAAAAAAGGTTTATTAGATCTAGCAACTTATCAACTTTAATATTTTATATTAAAAATCAGCTTATACTAATTCTGTTTTTATTAACATTCTAATTAAGATGGTGGGTAATTGCGCACTCTTGATAATATATAGTCCCAAAGAGTGCGCATTGCACCTTAAGAATAAATATTGCACCTTAACATAAATCAACACTTGTAGATTCTTATTATTTTTAACTGATCGTAGAACTTGTCGACTTGAGGCTTATTAAAGTCCATAGCCCAGACAAAGTTGATTGACGAACTGCTTTCCGTAGAATATAATTTTCCGTGCAAAATCCAACCAATGTCTCTTACGAACAATTGCTTCGGGTGGTTTTTGTTTGCTTAGAATCCATCTAGAAAACAAGAAAATTAAATAAATCCAAATAATTAAGAAAATTTAATGGATCCACAAGTATACCTATGCGTACTCTTGCTATGCGCACTCTTGTAGAATGTCTCGAGTCCAAAGTAAAGGGGTATACAGGGTATACTAGGGCCACCGGTTGAATAATGGCGACATAAACTCGACAATTTATAGGTTAACACATGTTTCACACAATTTGTCTTCATAAAACACGGTCATTGTTTACATATATATGCTATACTAGTTGAAAAACATCATATTATTTTAATAAAATAACGACATTTTAAAAATCTTACCTTATCTCTCCAAAATGAATTATTTTTCTGCGGGTTTTCCGCAACAACGACCTAGTGTGTAAAGACTCTCAGAACACAGCTGAAGTTAACATGTATTGCAGTCAATCGTCGCAAATATCAGCTTTGAGCACTTGGGGACCGCGCACACTTAGGCGACTCTACTCTAATATGTTTTCATAAAGAAACTTAGATCTATATTTAAATCATAATAATTATATACATTCCAGTACCTATCTACATACCTACTTACATTTTTATAGTAAAAAGAATGAGTTTCGATACCGAAGGTTCATTGTTGAAATATAAAGCGTCGATTTTATATACGAAAACTGAGAGAACTAGCCAAGACGCCACTGGCCACTCAATTTGGCGACCGTGGGTAGCCACATCTACGTCGCCAGCGACGTGACCGTGGCGTCCCGGTGAGGTAGTGCTCTTATAATGCAAATACAAAAAGTCTAGGATTGAGAAGTAGTAGCAGGGCACACTGCGTCTCGCACCCATTTGTGCAGCCTGTAACTAACCCCTTAAGCCTGCAATACATGTTGGCCGAGCTAAGGCCAACGCGAGCCTAGGCAAATCGCCACAAGGCAAACGCTACTGTCTAGACTCTAGACGTTCGGCAAGTTTGAATGAACTGCATATAGCGCGCGTACAAACATGTGAACACTATTGGCCGAGCGCGCGCGAGCGCCTTTGATTTGTGCAGAAAAACCGCTACCGCTTCGAAGTGACGCAAGTGATCGCGAGCGACTGCGAGTTGTGACAAGCTACGCCAAATGAGTCCTATACACGTTGGGCCAACTAGGCGAGCGACACCGAGCGACAGCAAGACAAGGCAAATAAACTGCCTAGACGTTGGTATTGGCCTTCACTCGGCAACGCTCGGCCAACATGTAGGTATTGCAGGCTTTACAGAAGACCATTGTGAAATAACAGCAGTGAGTGAGGGATGCCAGACCATTTCCCTTTCCCTTAATCCTACTAACCTAATTTTATGTATCATTTTACCTTAAAGGTACTTCTATGTAACATTTTTGTTTTTGTTACGTCGGCGTCTGTGTTTCCGAGCTCATGCATATTAACCCAAATCTTATCAAAGTTCAAGTAAACCGGCATTTTCTGGATGAGCTCTCTCCATCATAGGCCTTATTTTCACTACACGGCTGGATTGCTGGCCAATAGCAACCCAAGCAGCCAGCAAAAAATGTATTTTATGAACATAAAAATGTATTTTTTGGACATATTACGAATACAAGTTTAACCGCTCTTCTTTTTTTTTTTCAGGACAGTAATGAAAAAAGAAACTTGAATTGGCAATCAACTTACTTGTAAGTTCTGTTATATTTTCCTATTGTACAAATGAACAGTTTAGATTTACATATAGGTATATAACTAGATCTGTTTTTAAAACTGTGATATTTGTGTTAACTATTTTATCTTATGTAAATATGTACAGATAGACGTGTTAGGTGATAATTTAAATGAAATGGAAAATATTAATTTATTGTAAAATGTAAACATAGTCAAATACAAGGAAAGTACTTTCACATAAAATAATTGTTTTAATAAATGTTCTTGGTTGTTTTATTATTTACCTCTTTAAACATTTATTTTAGAATTATAATTATAGGCACAATTGTATTAATATGTACAAGAATTAATGATATAAGAAAAACATAAAACTTGTTTTAGTTATTTATTTATTTATTTTTCAAAAGGTACACCAACAGCACAAACAAAAAACTTATAATAGGTATAGGTAACACAAGGCAGTTTTAAGGTATACACCAAGTATACACAGATAAATTACAAAATAGAAATTGTGACGAATGACAACATATGCATATAACAATTAATATAACATAAACTTAACTTAAATAAAATAAAAAAATGAGAACAAAATGAAAAGAAAAACACTCAGTTAAATAGTATAGCTGTAAATTTACGCTTAATTTCTGTCGATTTACAATTAAATATATCAATATCAGCATCAGCACCCAACTCGCTGAACAACATGTTGAGGTTTCTACTAGCCCGCCAAAGAAAGCTATTCTGCCGATAATTGGAACAAGCAAATGACATTGAAATAGGGTTATATGATCTAACAGATCTAGTGGGTACATTAAAATTCATCAAGGAGAGAATATCAGGGCAGTCTACACGACCATTATGTTATCTTATTTTTTAAACGTTATCTATTAACAATTTTTAAAATTATGTCAATAATAAAAAACTATCGATTATTTTATAATACTAAACGAGGAATTCTTGTATGCCACAACGATCTCGCAAACTAGCGATTTTGACGAAAATCTATATAGATGACAACTCCTCAACAATCGTCACAGTTTATTTTTGTACACCTTTCGTTTTGTTCGGACCTTTTTAAATTACTGCGCTTTACTGCGCGCAACCTTCCTTGTTAACGCTCTTCCAACTTTGAAAACCGTCCCACAATCCTGTATGTGGTTTCGAAGAAGTTAGCGGACAAAGAAAGAAGCGGACAGCGACTATTTTATAAAATGTACCTATATCTATAAATGGGAGTAGGCCCAATCGGGATTTCAAACTACATAATTACTACATATTAGGTAAAGATATGATCAATAAGAGACCTAACTTCTTTTCACTACAATATCTTCGTTATAAATGATTATATCTTATATGAATTCATGCTGTCAGTTGCTTGCTTCTTCTAGGCATAAATCAGATAAATTTATATGGCGAGCCCATTGGCTGAGTGGCTAAGCCCGATAGGACCGACTTTGGTATAACAAACTTTTTAAAGTCGCCTCTGTAGTACTATTACTTACTCTGTGGCCCTGGTCTGGATCTGTCACGTAGTAAGGGATGCTAGAGTCCATTTCCCTGTCCCTTATGATCCCTGGCACGACTCACTGCGCAACCACTTTCAATATAACCTCTTTACAAGACTACTAAGGTGGGAAACACTTACTTATAGCGTGGCTTGTGTTTATAGGCGATGGTAGCCAGCTAGAACAATTAATAATTAAAAAATATAAACTAACCCTAACCTCTGACGTTGCTTGTGTTATAGCCGACGGTATCTACGAAGTACCTACCATCAAGCGGACCGTCAGCCTGTCTGGCGATCTTTACATAAACAAACGAGTCTCTCAAATATGGCTTAAATCAACATTTATAACCCACAAGCCTTCTAAATGAGAATAACGAAATAAAAGGAAGCTCTTATTAAGCTAATGTGCTTTTAATTACAAGCTGCGTGTGAAATATGGAATAAGCGATTATTACCAAATTAGTTACACTCAATATTTAAAAGGTTCTTTTGTTTCCTGTCATATGATTTAAACCGATTCTGACGTTTTACTTTTGGGTGTAAGCGTGCATTATTTTTTGTTGTAATAACTTATTAAATTTAGCATAGATGTTTTGTGGTTCCATCAACATGTTATAAACTACATAGATAGTTTTTATAGTTTATTTAATTTTAGCAAATTAATTAGGGGTAGATAAAAAATCTTCCCTTATCATGACCTAACCGTAACTCGTTGACCAATAAAAATAAAACAAACAAAACTGCTTAAGTAAATATTTTTATTTGCTATTATACCCATATTTACCTTCGTTATAACCTTCGTTATGCAAGGTTTTTATAAACCTTAGGTCTATTTCACACACATGGTGTATGTTTTTTAAATTCGCCCTTAATAAAAATTTAACAGTCGCTACATTTTATTTTTATTTTTACTTTGGCTTCTAGGGTCTACGGACCCAGTGATCCTCGGATCCATTCCAGATTTTGAAATATTGCATTAGTGCATTCGCCGATTCGGTCCTCCAAAAATTTATGTGAATATGAGTATTTGCTATTCATTGCGAAATCTGTTGAAAGTAGATATGAGTACCTCAATACCTACACATCTTTTTGAGTAACATCCGACCAAGGAAAACTTGTGCGTGAAGTATCAAGTGAAGACAATAATAAGCTTTCTAATATACCTGCAAGTATTTTGAAAGAGACTAGCTTATTCAAATGGCACATTAACCGCAAAGAGATTGTGTACTGTGTATGGAGCATCGTAACTCATCGTGTGATTTCATCGGCGGACAGACGATATGTCACGGCGCGTGGTACAATGCAAACAGCCGGCTTCTTTGTCGGCTAGAGTCGGCGCTTGTGATGCTGTGTGCTCGTGTCAAAACAGTCGCAGGTCGCAATGCAGACGCAGAGCGCCGCGACTAATTGCGCGACAATGCATGCTACAGAATGCGACGAAAAAGCCGCCCGCCGCGGTGGCCGACAATGGTGGCTATTGTGCAGACGCGACCACAAGTCCCTAATGGACCGACTCATCTACACCCACAATACAATCTCTCTATACAAAGCAAACAGATTTAATTTAGAACACAGTAAAATTCTAAAAAAACGTTAAAGAAATTTTTTTTTTTTCAAAAACTTCAAGTTGTTATTAATTAGTTTATAGAAGTTACGTACATACTTACAAAATCTTTACATAGTTATCCGCGTCTGTGTGGCCTCTAACTCCTCCTAAAAGACAATCCATAATAATTGCCAAAAAAAATGTATTTAATAGACATACTCGTAGCTACAAGCTACGAGTATGTCGATAGGGCCCAGATAGGGCTCGTAAAATTGCCGCGTGTATAGGCGCAAATGTGTAAATCCGCTACTGAAACACAAGCAATAACTAAAAGGCGCAAATAAGTTGCCAACATTTACAGAATAAAGGGATATAGGATAGATAAATGGCTTTAGGATTTCTGTGTTTGTAATAAAAAAAAGGGTCATTACCTCCATCAGACATACTGTTCACTTTGTGACTACGGGTCGCAGTATGCTCTGCCAATATAGAAAATTCATGATTATAACTTAGTATTATACTAAACTAATATTAAGTAGGTACTACCTATACTGGCGACCTGGCATGACCTGGCGTCTTTACAGAAATGCAATATTTTCTGCATATTATGAAGGTTTGTGCCTTCCTCATTTATGTATCGTTTTTTCCATTGGTAAAACCCTTATTAAAAAACCATTGGATGGTTTAGATGTTAGTGGAGAGACAGACAGGGACAAACAGTAACTTTATTTTTTTAAATGTAAGTATGAATATATAGGTAATAATGACAATATAATAACATCATGTAGAAAGTTATGAAACAACCCTATTTTTATATGGAAAATACTGGACTGATTAATTTTCATCCTTATTTCTACCTATAGTCTACAAGTTATGCTGCAGATAATCTATGAATAAACAATAAGTACTAAAGATACTGGCACAAATGTGATTCGTTTGTAAAGATTACCCACTGGTGCCCATGTGATACAATCTAACTTACCTTAAGTGGACTACCCTAGCCACAACGAGCGTTATCTACTATCGATTGCGTTCGATTGCAAATCGAATTGGATCGACTGTCAAATTCGAAACTACTCTTCATTAGACACCCGTCTGATCTGCCGCTTTCAATTGAAACAATATTTAATGCTTTGCCGCCACAAGAATAAAATAAAACGGTAGAACCATAAACATTCCACATTTATATTCGACCTCTGACGGCCGGTCGAATGCTTCGTCTCGCTCGCACCCGCATCTTGCGTTTCTTTCTAACTGCGCCGGCGCGTCTACGGGAACGGTGCTCTCCTCACTTTAAGATCTCAGAGGCAGATAAAAACTGTATAGCTCATAATGTTTTAACAGTCCCATCGTTTGAGGCTTCGGGCCGAAACCCAATTTAATTTTCCTCCTCGAGTTAGTTATAATTGAGGCGATTCGTTCTAAGCCTATAGAAGGGCGAGCTGACCTATTACGGAGTCCATATAAACGATGCTATTTAAGTTCATTCTATATTCAAAGTGTCATTGGATACAATCATTTTTAAATTACCCGCCCGCTTCACCTAATACAGTAATTTTAACAGAATACAGTCAATTTCAACAGTTAGGTATTTCACAAAGGGGATTGGGTAACTTTGTATGGAGGGTTGGCATCATTTTTTTTTCTAGCGGCCATTGATAAAAACTATTGTCGTTTAAAGTCCTTGCAAAAATATGTTATAATGTGCAAAAAGAATTACTCCAAACTATATCGAACGAGAGATATAAGGATTTAAAGATACGAATTTTACGCCTGGTTGCTCTTCAAGAACAAGCAATAAAATGAAAAAATAAAAATAAAAAACATTATTTTTTGTATTTTTTAATTTAAAAGTTAATGAAAAAAATTTACTAATCATCATTTTCTTCGTTAGAAACTTCATTTTCTATGTCATTCCTTATTATAGTGTCCAAGAACTGCGCCCGAGGAACTATATCTTGGTGTCTTCCCCATCCCATGTACCATATTATTGACATCACATGGGAACAACAACCTAATGTCCGTTTTCCTACGACACAAGAACAATAGTGCCCTAATAATGCATCAGATCCTTGTAATCCTCGTCCCAAGAGAATATAAACATAATACATGATGTACAGACATGATACATAAGATGATACATGATACATGATGTACAGACAGATCAACATAATACATAAGACATGACTGTACAGTTTAAAAAACCAAAACCCATAAAATCCAATTCAGAAGTAAATCAGAAGTAAATCAGTCGGCAATCCGGGCGGTTGCAGGGGCCAGTGGGGTCACCGGCCTTTGCTTGGCTGATCGGATTGTCGCTAGGGAACAAAGAAGACCCACGTGCGTGTGCTCCGAGCGGGCTCCGATCATCGGAGCTCGTGGCGGAGCAACAGTTTGGAGCCGAGGAACCGTACTCGGCCCACGCGGGTGTAGGCCGGTGAGAGATGGCACCCCCGGTCCTTGTGCATCGGACCGAGGTATGGGTCTCGGTTCTGCGAACGAAGACCGGCGCGGGTCGCAGCTGGTGGATTCTCTCGGATAGCTCTGTCGCTCAGTGGTAGTTGGGCAACACACGCGAAGACGGAGCTCTACGGCAGGGTAGGACCGTCTGGCAGAGTACTGCAATCGCGGCTTTCTGGAGGGTGGTGAAGACCCGGTAGCGCGGCCGGCCTAGTAACCACCCTCTGCAGTCGTTCAGAAGAGTGAACACCCGGACTCGCCACCCGGCGTAGTAACTCTTCCGACGATATCACGAGGTGAAGCCTGTCTCGGGCTGCCGCGATTGAAATGGAAATGTCAGGCGGAAACCCCCTTTGGGCCGCCCACCCTTAATGCCGTAGAGATGCACACGAGCAGGGGTTTTCCGAGAGTTTCAGGTGGAAGCGGCCTCCAACTCTGCGGTAGGTTGTGCTGCAGAGAAGAGGTTATGGGGTGCTTCATGAGTGAAGCCCCTCGCTGACTGCCTGCTGCGAGAGGTGGAGAATAGGCGGCCTGTGCCGCCTCGCCCAGGAGCGGCGGACATGGGGTCGTCCGCCGTCATCACAACACCGGGCAACGAGGGGTTTCCGGGTTCCGTCTCTTCACGGCGCGGAGGTTACACTCCGCGCCTTATCGAGGTGGAGCCCGCAAATGTGCGGGCCTCGTCTGGCGGGGGGACACCGTAGCGTGTTTAAACGTCCCCTGACCCCCGCCCATAGACGGCGTGAAGAAACACCGCGGGGTTTTAGTGGGTAGAAGTCCCACATACTGATCTGATTCGCAGATTTCCTCGCGTTATAAAAAAAAAGGGAGGGGTTTGGCTGAACCATTCGTCGATTTGGGACTTTTGTGAACGTGAATCTATTTCTAGGAAGCGTTTTGTATCAATAACTGTTAAATTATGTATTTTTTACATCGAAGTAGTGTACATAGACGATTATAATCGAAGTAGTGTATATAGACGAAGTAGTGATTTAAGTAATATATAAAGCCAAATATCTCAGTTTCGATGTTATTTAGCGGTATAGTTCCATAATAATAAATGCTACTTTCGAACTGATTTTTCAAACTATGCTACTTTTATGAGTGGCCGCCAAAGTTGAAAATGATGCCAACTTTACCCAAACCCCTTTGCATTCGTGTGAAGTCGGTAGCGGGTCGCTATAGTAATATAAATGGCCTTAGGTTTCTCTCTGTGTATATAAACTTTCGTGTCAGTAAGGCGATAAATAATAAATTTAAATGAATTAATTAAAATTTATTGAATGGGGGCTTGTTTCTACGTAATCAGATCATTTATACATTTACAATACAAGTGGTAGATAGGTACCTACCTTTTCCGGCACCGGTGTGTATTTAATGTAGAAGCATATTTAAAAAATCAGTTCCCGCCTATAATGTAAGTGATATAATTGGGAGTAAGTAGGACACTTTAAAATACCATTTAAGATCGACTAAAGAAAATAATTTAACATTGGCAATATTGTAACTTTTGAAAGCTTTTATTTAACAATGTACGTAATGCCATGCACAATAATTATTTTAACATTTATGTCATTTAATGTCCCATTTATTTCTTGCGGCACGTTGTCATAACGCGTAATTTTAACTCAAGTATATAACCATAATATTTCAATAAAAATAAATATTAATGACGACTACATACATTAAAAAATGTGTACACAATACCTATACAATCATTCTTTTCAATATAAATATAAAAATAATAGGAAAACATAATAAAAAATTGTCAAAACCTACAATGCGTAAGCTGTTCGTGCACTGGTGTGATAAACGGTAACTTCTGTCAAGCTGGATCTGTATGGAAAGTTGACCATGTCGTCTCTAGTAGCGGGCGGTGCGACGATTCTCTGCTCTGTGGTTTAGGTTCAACCAAACAAAGAAACTTTTCAGCGCCAGCGTTATTATGTTTAGATCACAATTATTTCTGCTGTATGGTGATTGTATCACAAATTATTAGTCAATGAAAAGACCATCTCTATAGGAAACCTCTTGCCTTGTTCATAATATCAGCATTCCAAACATTTATAGATTATAATATGACTTTAAACTTGATCAGACATATTATAATATTTGTGCCCCACATCACCGTGCGCAACAAGCATAGTAACGTACTATTTATAGCAAAATTCATTTAACTCACGGTATTGTGTTTTCGCATTGTTATAATCTCATACATGAATTAGTCACGGACATCCACAAAGGCGGCGGCGTACAGGACTCGCCACCTACATCAAAGAGAGCCACACGTCGGCAACCATCAAAGCCTCAAATATACAAATAAATAACAGCGCGGAACAACAAATATTTTAATAAGCACCTCTGAAGAATTGTTCTACGTTTACTTACACGTGACGTGGTCTTCGTCGCCAGATGCCTCCTATATATGTACGTCTGAAATACACAAAATTGATCCTTAAACGGTAGGAAAATAGATACTCTTATGCTTTAAGATTCGATGAGTTTGACAGCGTACTCCATGACCAATCGCCGGCGCATAAGCTTCGGTGAGTATGTATGAGAAATAAAGTTTTATTGCGACACAAGCAAGACTCGATGGAAAATTGGAAAAATAAACCGTGACACGAGGCAGATGGTCTGACATAAAACGGAGGGTATTGTCTGGGTACGTGCATAGATCTTGGCTTGAATAAATACACATCTGTTGGGCAAACTCAATCTTTAAATTGTATAGTACGTACCTACTAGCATTAAACATTGGCGTCACCTGCATTCTGGAAGTTGATGCTACTGACTGATGTACTTAAGGATGTATAGGTATTGATGTTTGTTACCTACTCGCCAGCCGTTCAGCCGTTTTTGTACCTCACACAAAAACGGCTGAACGGAATTTATAATTATGAATTTTGGCACACAGATAGTTTATTACCTGAATTAACATATAGAATACTTTTTATCCTGAAAAAATTTTAGGTTCCGTCTGAAAAATAAAACGGGGGCGGCGCCACCGACGTCACAGCGATAAAAATGTCAGATATTTTCTCGGGTGTTACGTTTTAATTTTTGAACGCGGACGAAGTCGTGGGCATAAACTATTACAATGAAATTTATGTTTTTATTCTTATTTCATTTTTGATAGAAACCACTCTAAAGTGTAGATGAAACACCAGAAAAATAAGCCAAGAGGCCCGTTTTATCAGGAAACCAAAATGTAGACAGTTTTTACACGATTACGTGAATGTTAAGCGACAACCCTGCTTTGTAGTGTATGATTCAAATTAAATACAATAAAAAAGAAACAATTCACATAATAGCCGCCTTACTAACACCATTCTCGAAATGGTTCGCTTTCATCTTGAACTCTTTCGCATCTTTTTGGCCCGAAATCCATCAATTCTCTTGATGGATGGACCATTGGAGTCGAATGTGGCAATCGAAATTCAAATTCGCTAAATCTTCCCACACGGCATCGAAAACAGGTCAGGTCGTTAACAGTGTACGCAACGCAGCGTAATCTGTGTTTGTGTTTTTTTCTGTTTGCTCTGGAGATATTCGGCCCGAGGGCTTTCGAGGTGAGGGTAGGTGCGGGGCGGTGTGCACTGGGACCGAGCGAGGATGCGTCGGCGCAGACGTACGGGCAACAGAGGCGTGATTACAGGGCTGTGCGCGGCTAATCACTCCCGCAACACGGTCCGAACGCGCTCTCGCATCGGTACGGCTGCAACAAAGTACTACACATTCAAACAGCCTTATGTTTCAACACAATGCGTATCACAGTCGTAAACTGGAATACCTTTGGTGAGTGCGTAAAGAGTACTGTAACCCATTTTACCTTACCCCTTACCCCATTTTAACTTTTATCTTGATGAACACGCTTGTATAAACTTGCTTTTGCTTGTATTCTTGGGAAATTGATCGTGTTCTTGGGACATCAGATGGAATGCTTAATTTTTATCACAAAAACTGGAACTAGAAGACTGCAAATCTTGAGTAGGCGTTACAAAATCAGTGAACGTTCATATTATGCTGCTTTTAACATTTGTAAACTATATAATATTAGTACATTAGTTTATATACTTTTATTATGAATTCAGACATTAAGAGAAGTTGATTAAAATATAAAATATGTTACAAATTACAAACTTCTATACTAAAAAATGTATGTTTATTTTTATTTGTTATAATTACATTAGTACGATACACGATTTATTAGCTATAGACTTTAAACAGAGCATAATAAAAAATTCCAAAGCGAAGAATAATATGTATGAAATCTGTTTAGTAATTTAGCGGAGCCGTACACGCAAGGGCCGGCTCATTGTTGTTAATAACAAACAAGACAAAAGTATCGCCGCTAACTACACGCGTTTCTCCAGATCTCGGCTGTTCCTCACACCACAACACACGCTCGCGTCTCCGACACATTGATATCATACGTGCATGCTTATAATGAATAAGTGCTTCAAGTGTACTCTAAATAGGTACTTACTGCAACAAGCCAATAAAGCAACCAAAAAAATATATTCCTTGGAAATATAAAAAGGTTTAATATAAAATCATGGAGATATTAATTTTATCAGCTATAATAGCGCCATAGTATAACTAATTAATCTAATTATACACCTAAGTTAATATAAAAAGGACAAGTTAAAAAAAATGGGGCCATTGATACATTATGAATGTCTATTATATGCTGGCTTAGGTTAGGATTAGGTGTTCGTATCACAAAGAAATTAGAAGCCTTCCATTGATTGGGCAGTTTGGAAACAACTTCAAGTAAACTAAATATTACTACCGTAACTATTAACTACACTATTATAACCATCCGAATCTTGTTAATTATAACCATCACCTCAAAACCTTTGGATCAATCTAAAGTATCACGAGTCTCGTTATAATCTCGTTAATCGTCTAATGTATTCCAATGAAGCATTTCTCGCTATCATTAAAACAGAGATTAGGCAGATATTAAATCTGAATTTTAGCCGCCTCGAACTTTGCTACTTACCTAATATCAATTTATAATTTTGTACCTTTCAAAATTGTGCAATACTAGTATGTACCTACCTAGTTTATGAAATATATTTCTTGCTGTGAGCCACTAAGTATAGGACTGAAAGTTTCAATGTGAAGCCTATGCCAGGGCGCTCCCTTTCAGGAGTTGTAAGCATTGTTGGGGAACCTTGTACGGATGTAATATTCTTTATTACCTACTTCATATCATTCAAATCAGATAAAGAGATTTCTACATATAGGATATCGAAAGATTCGTCTTAGTAACTAATTTTATCTGACTGTAAAAACCTTTTTTTGGTTAGAGTCAGATTTGTCATTGAAAAATATATGAAAATTAAAAAGCAACAATTCGGACAAGTTTAGTGTGCGAATATTTTGTATCCGAATCGTCAGTAAGCCCAAAGCACTGTAAAGTAAAGCAGGTGTTAGTGCTGTTTTTTTTAGTGAATAATGATTACCAGTCTATTCGCCTACGCCTATTAGCCCCCTATCTTTCAAGTACTTCTCCAGAAAACTTAATCCTCATTTATATTGTTCTTTTGGTGATGACAAGTCATCGGCACCTTAACTAGCTCAATACAAGACGACCTGATTACTGATTACCTACTTGCAACCCCCTTTTATATAGCCATTAAGAAATCCATGTTTATTTGCGCTCAAATTCACAGCCTTAAATTACTATGTCTACGCACTTTCGACAGAAGGGTTGGATGGAAAAAATCTTAACTAGCCACCGTTACACCTAATGTCTTTTGAATTTTGTAAAAACTTTAATCATGTGCACATGTTCAAATTTGACTTTGATGACAATACCAATTTAGGAACTTTTAGAGAGAAAAATAAATGATCAGACTTTCATGAGTGGGTGTCATTCTTTGAAGATTTAAAATCCACTAGGAAAGTCTACAAACCCTTTGTTTCAGAAGCTTGTATCTGTTTCCCCGCTAACTGTAATATACTATAGTGACCCGCCAAACATGAAAACGGGCACTGGCGACAAACATGTGACTCGAAATTTTTATATATAATATAGAGATTACCCAACATATGTATAGTATGTAAGCGTCATTCGATAAATCAGATGAAGCAGTCGGACCACGGGGTCTCAGGGAAATTTTAATATGTATAGAAGATATAGAAGAAGATGGATATAGATATAACCAAAATGGTAGGCACTTAAGGGTATATCATAATCATATAAGCAAATTTAAAGTAGAAATACTTATAGTATCCTAGAACCTAGAAGAAAATCTATTAAATTCGTAAGCATTTCAAAGTTGAACGATTAAAATTTTTATTTATTTTTATTCACATCATTACGGCTAACATAGCATTATTCAATTATTATTCTGTGGACGCAAAAAGCCAACAAAAATAAAATGACATTAGCGCTCCTTTGTCGCTCACTGGAACCGATTCTGCATCATCAAGCGACACGGGATTGAATCCAGTACAAAGACGTCGTCAACTTCGTCAAGATGAATAAAAGTTAAATGCGTTCTTTTTCCTTTCATTGTTGTTATAACAAAATGAAGTCGTAATGAGTAGGAGCGGCGCTCTCGATTGTTAACAGAATGTCGCTCGATTGAATTAAAATTGCTCAATATTGTGGCTTAAAATGGTGACGTTTGACAAGCGTTGCTGACGCCTGTCGCTTTGACAAGCGGAGACGTGAGAGTTGGCGTTCTGGAACCGGCGTCACCCACATTTGTTTATATTCAACCATAACAAATACAAGGTTTAATTTTTTTTAATACCTACCTAAAGTTTTCGATACTTACAAAAACGAAACATAATACATAAGCCGTGCTGAATCAGAATTGTATCTGTGTTCAAATTCAATACGAAAGTGAAAAAATATAATCATTGTAGACATCTAACTAATACTCGTACCTACGTTAATCCTGTCTCTTAGCAAATATAACACTTAAAATGAAATTGTAACCTACCCTTGTACCCCATTCCTTCCTTATCCCTTATCCAGATCCTTCTATGGTCAGCAGCGCACTTTTAGCACCTATGACGTTGAACCTATGTTATAGGCGACGGTATAGCCACCTACCATCAAGTGGACCTGTCTATCGACCTTAACATAACAAAAAAATTGTTGCTTCATTATTAAAAAAGTAAATACCTATATTTTTGTATATTATAAATACAATACTTATATAAAAATGACATTTTACAAATCTTTGATTTTACACGTATGTATTTCAAAAATAGGATGCTTGTCCATTGCGAAACTATTAGCTAAACTAAAAATAAAATATTAAATCATATTAAATAAATCATATTAAATAAATAGATTATGTAATGAAATATATATATCAAATACTCGTAATATTTTAATGATAAACTTCTTCAGATAAGTTTCTGTACACAGCTTTATACAACCTTGCGGTTTCTGGTAGGTACTATGTTTTATCTAAAGTTCGAGAGCACCTATAATTATAAAAAAAAACGCTTCATCTTCTTTCTTGTTTATCTACTTCATTCCTCTAATTATTAAATCTTAATTGTTTTAAATTTATTTGCGGCGGGTCACTAGTACATACCTAAATAAATTTGTCAAACAACTCTGATTGATCGAAACCGTAAATGCATTGTTTTTTTGCTGAAAAAAAAACGGACAAAAGAACCGAAATTCTAATATACCGAAACGGTAATGCTAAACTATAACTAAAGTATAAATAAAACTTAGCACCAAAAATACACTAAGTACCTACCGTTTTTACCAGCTGAAACAGGTAGTTTTTTATAGACAACCTTTCACTTAAAAAATTGAAGGTGCTTGTATCACAAAAAAAATCTATAATAAATAAAACAGATCTTTGTCTCTTTATTTGAACGTGCAGTCGGATTTAGAATTTAGATTTGGATGATTTTATCATGCTATCATTATGCTATCATGATGTGATCATAAGTCAAGCAAAAGGTTTTCTTCGTAGAGCTAGCGTTCCCACAATCACCTGGTCCATAATTAGGCCAGTAGGTTTCATGTACAATTTTGAGTTTTTGCACTTTTTAGTGCACTTTGAATTTTTAGTAATGCGAAGTGCAGGAATTTGGGCAGCCCGTCTGATGGCTGTAACCACCAGCATTCAGAAAGGCACAGTGAAATAACAATATGTGTGCTGTTGTGTTTCGGTGAGTGAGTCAGGGATGTCAGAGCCCATTTCCCTATTCCTTCCTTATCCTTAAACCTACTGTAGTCGGCATCGCACTTACAGCACCTATGGCGTTGATTTATTTATAGGCGACGGTAACCACGTACCATCAAGTGAACCGTCAGCCTGTTGTCGAGCTTAACATAAAAAAAATACAAATCACCAAGTAAGAAATAGATAAAAAAAAAATAAAAAAAAATATATGTCATACATCGCATCATCGCATGAAGAATTACAAAAACCACACAATAAAATATGATTGTTAACATTAATCACATAATCACTATAAGTAGGTATGTAATATAAAATCAAGTAAGTACAAGTTACAAATAAATAGCTTAAATAATCATAGACCATTTACATAACGACGCTTAATTCTATGTAAATGTTCGGTCGTCTAGGTAATTGATAAATGACGATTTATAGCTTCGCGTGCGATGTTTTATAAATCGTGTTAAAACTCTGACTCACACGACTCTCCCTAACGATTTGTCTAATGTATTTTTAAATATTTCCCAGTTTCTAATGCTATAGAAATAATTTTCATGTTAATATGTAGTTATAGGTTCCTGTTCAATTTTCAAAAAACTGACTACAGTGCTTACGAAGTTGCGCGCTGATTAATCAGAGATTTTCTAAATTCCCAAATGTTACTTATTGCCTCCTGTGTTAGACTATGGAAACAATATGTGATTAAAACATACACAAGTAATCCTATTTTCGTCGTATTATAAGTTTTAGGTATAAGACAGAACAAACTTTGTAATAAATCCAAACGATTTATCCCAGCTGTTACAATGATATTGGATACAAAAAATACACTTGAAAAAAAAAATACAAACAATGTAATAATGTTTGAACTAACAAAAAATGACGTTACGAAATAACACATGACAAGGTAGGAATGTAACATTAACAAACAGGTATGAATTAACAATAGTTACCTACGTGTCAGGTCCCACACACTCGGCATTACAAACATAACAACAAAAAAGAGGTCGCGTCCTAAACGCATCAGACAAAAACTGGCTCGTACCAAAACGGTATCGACTAAAAGCGGCCACTTCAAAGGCGCCGGCTACGAGTCATTTCACACCATCAACTAGCGATCATGCCCGGTCCTGCCATACGTGATCTAATGACAACTAGGACGATACTGAACGACGTATGTCCCAATAAGACCAATTCAAAATCAACTCTAAACACAAAGCAAGAAAATTCATATTCCCGAAAAGATTAATTTTGTATTTATTATCAATAAGCGAAGCGTCCTCCGTAATGCACAGTTCAGAATTCTGGATTTGTGCAAAAAATGCGTTATTAGCAAACAATAGAAGCTAATATCTTTAAGGACCTCACTACCGACCGGTTGTTATATTATCTAGTAATTGCCTAATCGCCACTTTTGGCGCAATTTTAAGAAAGGTCTAGGTATAAACTTTTTGGGATTTAGTATATATTACGATCGTAAATAAGACATAAGTTCGCTGGCCATATAAGATATAAGTAACATAAAGCAACGCCAAGAAGGCTTACAGTAAGTGCACAACCTAACTTGAATAGTATAAAGAATTGCCAATACTGCCAATACTAATAATTTATCTTTTAAGTATGATTTCTAGTCATTTTTATTTTTATTTTTTTAGAAATGTAGACAAGTTGACTCACAATTTATTTAAGCAACTAATAATTAAAAGAAAACTTACGACACTACGTTATATTAGCGTGTTTAATCAGAAATGCTAGTCAAGTCCTCGACCTTCGATTATTTTGATAGAGACGAAGTGACAGCGAAGGAATAACGCTTCACTGAACTTGTCGTTGTTGCATTGTCATATTTATTAACAAAAATCTTTATTACATTACTAATTCAACTTTACCATTGTATTCTATGTAGGTAAGTATGCAGTGCGAGCAGCAATTTTTAAAGACGAAAGAAGCTTATGGACACACCCATCAAGTTTTCTTGCTGAATATAAGACTATATGCAGTTTATGTCCATAATTCACAAGGTATGGTATGAGACTTTGTATGAGACGAGCTAATTACAGCATAGAGTTAATCATAGCAGAATATAACCATTTTTCTTTCACGTCATCCTCAACACATTTTCAAATCAAGAGTAGAGACCATCAGTTGGGTTTGGAGTTAGAATGAATAATAGAATTCGTATTTTTATATTAAACCTTTATTTATAACTTAACTAATATATAATTACAGGATTAAATTTCTGCACCTAGATAAATGACGGTGTTAACATTAGGTACATAATATTTGTTATGTGAAAGTGAGACTAGTTAATTGTTGCTATCTCCATCCAGAGAGAAATCAATCGAAGGGGGAAAAACATTATATTGTAATATATTTATCATTATCATTATATTTATTTACTTTATATAATATCATGAAAACATTATATCTTTAAGCACTAAATTTATCGGGAAACGAAGGATATATAAGTCTATAAAATTTTAATTGAGTAATCAATAGAGATTTTGTTTTAAGAACTTATTCAGCTCTATACATATAAAAAATTCTTTGTATACACAAATAAATGAAACACAGCATGGGAAACTATGCATATATACTGTCATACGTATTTCCAATATTTCAGAAAATAATGAAAAAGGTTTTTTTTTTCAAATATGTTAATAGTAATTCAAATATCATTAATCAATCGAGAGCAGTGGTGTTAATTTTAACGACATCAAATTGAATGCATAAAAATTCACTTTTCAATTGTCAAACAAATGCAATGTTAGACAAGAATTAATTGAAGATGTTAAAGGTGTGGTTCCATTTCTTACTGAACGACAAGCGATTAGTCGAATTATATTCGTATATGTATTATATAACTTTATATTCGTCATTAATTGATATATTTGTAATTTGCAACTAATTACGTTACTGCTTTTAGGAGCTGAAATAAAGGATGGATGTGTCAATTTAAATGAAATGGCGGGTAAAACCGCAAGGTAAATTTAGTTTTATTATAATCATTTCTTATCATATGACCATCATATACTCGGTCAACTCAAGACCATCAATACCTTGGCAAACCTTGGTCAAGTAAACTTGGTACATGATGGTCAAGTTACTACTCCCATATAACTATGTACTCGGTAATCTTGGTAACCTTGGTCAAGTAAGCTTGGCACATAATGTCATGATGACGAGGCGGCGAGGTTTTGGGAAAGGGGTTTAATGTAATAAACCCCTGGCACCGAGTTAACTTAAACGGAATAGTAAAATTTTAGGAGTAAGGAAATAATAGGTACCTATGCAAGTCAATGAAAATTTTAAACAACATATATTCTATGTTAAGTGTAACAAAGGTTACGAAAGGTATGTATCTACAATACAATGGAATAAATTTTTATAGCACTTTGTTGGTGTTTTCCTTAGTCTTAAAATATTACAAACTACGGAAGTGGCAGTGAATAAAGATGGGTACAGTGCGACCATACCCTGAGCGCGTCTGTGGGCGGGTCGGTCGTAAGCGTGATACAATCGCCGGAACCACACCGCGGGACGCCCGTCGAGTCGCTCTTTTGCCCATTCTCCGCCACCGCCACACAAAGCCGACAATACCGCCACCTTGATCGCCATAACGACATTGTTTCTCTAAGGTGTCGTTGGGAGGGGCAATTGATTTGGGGCGCGTTCGGATGCCTGCACAAAGATAAGACGAACTATCCCGAGCTCTAACCTATACGATCAAATTATTCTAACATACATATTGGATTTCGATTTATATTTATTATTGATTTTATTTAAAATTTCTAACTATGTCCAAAAGTAAGTCAGTTATCTGATGTTCCCTCAAAAAGTTATTGCCAAATATGTTCAAAATATCGCAGTTTACGTAAATTTACATTGCAAAAAATTAAAGTAAAAATAACTGCGGATATCGCGTCGAACTTAAAATGCGAACTTATAGCGTCATCCGTTGCCCATCTACATCTAGGTATATCTGTTCTTCGCCTTCTTCGTAACTCATAAAATCGTTTGTAGATACTGACTGGCTGTCAATGCACAACCAAAACTATGTACTTAGTATAGAAAACTAAAATTTAAAACAGGTTTATTTTATAACATGGGCATCTGCTAAAAAATAATTTTGAAAATTTCAAATCCGCGCGGAGCCGGGGGAGAGTCGATAGTATAATATAAAGTAGCTGTTTGTTTCTCCGCTATAACTTCTTTTAAACTCAAGGGATTTTGATACAATTATTGTTATTTAATGGAAAATGGAAAGAACGATAAGATTAATAAGAAATGTTTGTGTGATTAGACAAAAAATCATTCGTGCGGGGGCATCAAAATAATATCTTTGCAAGTGCGGGAGCAAGTCGCAGTTTTCACTAGATTAATTGTAGCTTCTAAACTATATGATGTTTCTTTATTGAATAGTTAAAAATGTACCTAGTTAGCCTGTATAATAGATTTTTAAAAATATTCCCTACGTTTTTGTTAAAAGTAGCTACTTGTGGTTACCTAAGAAATTCCACATTTTTTTTTTTCAAATAAAACATTATTTTTATCGCAAACCTAAATCTCATATCCCTTCTAATTTTAAACTTAACATTGTTTTTATTTTAGAAGCGGTACCCCGCCTTCTTGTTTTATGAGGCGTAAAAATATAGAGCCCCAATGAAATTCACTCAGCCTTATAATGAATCGGTTACTAGCTTACTCATTTTTTCATAACCATAAACACAAGCAGAGGGAATGAAGAAGCGCCATCAAGCAGCTCAAGTAGCGCTGCTTCATTCCCATACAAATTGACGTTTATGTGTTCGACGCGTTTGATCGAGTAAAACTCGCACTAGGCCCTCAGTAGATACTTTTCACAGCATATTTAGGCTATATCGACTTGGAAGTTTATCCAAGTAAGTTAGTTTTAATCAATGGTAAAACTATTGGTATACTACAGATTGTTGTACGAGTATATTATTTCAAAGGATTATCAATATGACTTGATACAGGCCTCGTTTCAACGTCAACATCACATCAACCTGAACGTTGACTTCCGATACTGAAATATCATTCCATCGATACTGAAAAAAGAATTATCATTTCAGAAGGATCATTCAACATTCACTGATTTTCCATCAGGACCAGTCAGAATCTGTATACAGCGTCGACCCGGGGCACTTGTTGATGAAGCGTCGATTTTTTAAAATTTCTATAAAAAATAGTTTTAAATGCATAGATAATCAGAGTGTTGTTAAGCACCAATTTAATTAGTTATGTATTTATCCAACATATTTATTTTACACACTTATTAATCTATATTATCCAATATTTTGTGACGAGAGTTGCTTAAAAAAATATTAGTTAAGAATTTGTGTATTTGAAGGTCTCGGTCTTGTCACCCTTGGCAGACGAACAATCAATGGTCGAAAGTGTCTCAAGAAGTCAATTTATACTTCCACCTATAATACATCCAAATTAAATTCACTTTAAAACCCCAGCTGGCAAGGAAAATTCGAAAAGTCAGAACGTTTGTACAAAAAGTTCTCAGTCGTCCAGATTTATTAAAAAAAGACCTTTATTTTCATGACAACAGAGTTTATATTAAATTAGGAAAAAGTTCCGGGACGCCTGCGGCAATATCACGGTAATAACAAATTGGCAGTTTCGGTGTCAGGGGATCCATAAAAACGGCGAATCAAGGGACTAACAGATAGACACAATGTGTTGGATATTAATTTCCAAATTATAGGCTAGAAGAACATTTCGTGCAAAGGTGTTCAACGCGAACAGCAGAAGTGTTAAGAGCCGATCATTATTTTAGGTTTGTTATAATAATCTTTCTCAAACAGCTGCCTCTACAAATATTGGTTGTATCGCGTGTGTGCGCGGTGTAATAGAAGTCGAATAAAGAAGGGTCTTACTATTTTATTTAAATAGTGTATTTTATATACATAATACGACATTTTCAAAAGCAATATGCAGTTATACTTATGAACAATATGATTGTTAAAAACCATCCAACACATTTTGATACCTACGGTTTTCACTAATGGAAAGAACGATAAACGAGGAAGGCTTGAAGTATATAATTTGCAGAAAAAGTTGCATGCGTGGAAGCCAAAAACGGGTCGCTAGTTTAATAATAGGTACTAAAAATAAAATAAAATTCAAACTAGTGAATACTGACATTACCACACTATTAAATTATTTGAAATATTTTTTATTGCAATAATATTAAATTATGCAACGTTTGTATTATGCAATATATATGTTATGTTATGCATTTATTTAATACTAGCTGGTGCCCGCGACTTCGTCCGCGTTGAACGATGAAAGGTACCCTATGTCCTTTCTGGTGTCCTAGACAACGTATTTCCAAAATTTCACGGTGATCGGTTCAATAGTTTTTGCGTGAAAGCGTAACAAACAAACTCACATTCACATTTATAATATTAGGAAGGATATAAAATTCTCGTGTCACAGTGTTCGTTGCCATACTCCTCCGAAACGGCTAAACCGATTTTGATGAAATTTTATATGTACACTTGGTAGGTCTGAGAATAGGTTTTTATCTATTTTTTATACGCGGGTGAAGTCGCGGGCAGCAGCTAGTATACAATATATAAAGCCCGCAGCGAATCTGCTAGACTTCGACAACGGAGCCGCTATATCCCACACCTACTATTTTTTTACCCTTATTATCCTTACTTTATAAAACAAAGTCCTCCGCCGCGTCTGTTTGTCTGTCTGTCTGTTCGCGATAAACTCAAAAACTACTGCAGTCTGCGCCGATTTTCAGGCTGTTTTCACCAACGGATTAAATGGTTCTCGAGGAAGGTTTTAGTCTATAAATTACAAAGTTACGCGGGCGAAATCGCGGGCAGCAGCTAGTATATTTATATTTTGCCTACATAGCAACTTATACTTAACTTATACCTTCTGTTTTATATACTTTAGATATTTGTGTAGATATTGTAAAATTCTTTTTTTCATCTTTAAAATAATAAATAGAATGAATAATATAATAAATGCAACACAAATAAAAACAAAATAATGCAATAAACTAACAGAAAGAAGCTACACTCTTATTGCAATAATATTAAGCCCTTCGTATATATTCATAATTTGTTATAAGTCAAAGACAACGTTCCGTATTTAATTGGAATTGCAAATGTTTTATGTATACAAAGTCACTCTATACTAGGATCACCTTTAGCGAATAGTCCGTCTCTTCTTAATTAAAATATGTGTAAATTTCAATTTATGCCAACTTAATTATAGCACAGCTGTGTCATAATTATGTTCAATGACGCAAAGGCCAAACAGAATTAATACACTTGTGTAAATAGCCGTTGTATTGTTTGTAATATTAAACGTTAGGGAATTTCCCACAGTACCTAAACAGTGGCAGTAATAGATTAGTCAAACATTATTCACTTTGCACTGCAAAACCTAATCCTCCAAGATTAATAGAGGTAGGATTTTTTAGATATTCCTTCAGAATGTAATGCTCGCAATAAATATTCTCAAACGATAGTTTTAGTTAGTGTTGATTAGTTACTTTTAGAAATCATTTTCTGTTTTATTGAATTATGCACTCGGTTTACTGCATCATTCGATAGCCGTTTTTTTTTTATTATTTTCTATTTAATGTTTGGGACGTTTATCATACAAACAAAGGTAGGTATATCAGGTATATTATTCCCGGTTACCGGTGACTTTAAATGACAGTTTGGCCTAATTGACGTTTGTGAAATAGGCGCTTATATTCTTACAATTATGTTTTATTATTAAGTTTTAATCTTTATTCTTAAAACTTAATAAAATTATTATAGGTAACATTGTTTTTATATTCTTGTAACACTGTGTTTCACAGTCATTTGGGCAATATCCAACTCTCTTCGAGAAGACTATCGTGAAATAACAGCATTAACAGCATATGTGCTGTTGTATTTCGGTGAGTAGGTTAAGTAAGGGATTCCAGTGCCTATTTCCCTATCCCTTATTAATCCCTTATCCTTAATCCTACTGTGGTAGGCTACCACAGCAGCAGAAACTACGAGGTCATCAAGACCTCGTAGTTTCGAACAAAAATTAAATATTATTAATATTATTAAAAACTAGAAATTATTAAATATTGTCATTTAGTAAATAATAATATTAAGTAAATACCTACCCATTTAATCAATATCGGCATTGACTATATTATTTTTCGACCTAATCAATCAACCTGTTTATTGAAAATTATTTATTTATCCTCGTTCATACTCGTACTAACACATTATAATATTTTTTGCTATAATTAGCACAGTAATAAACAATGAATAAAATAAAATTTAAAATTAAGTTATTTAAAAATTTACTTAAACTATTAATTAGTTAAATAATGGAATGGAATACTCGTAGATCATTCCAATTTTATTTTTAAACAACATTTTAGCGCCTCTTTCACCAACGTCAAGTAGGCTAAACCGTCACTTAAAGTCACCGGTAACCGGGGATAATGGAGCTGATATACCTTTGTTTGTACGGTAAACGTCTCAAACGTTAAATAGAAAATAATTTAAAAAAATCGGCTATCGAATGATGCAGTACCTAAACCGAGTGCATAATTCAATATAACAGAAAATTATTTCTAAAAGTAACTAATCAACACTTTACTTGTAGTTTGTGAAAGAGGCCCTAAATGTATTAAAATACTTCCGAAATAACAACAGTATTAACAAGGATAATTTTTCATCTCTAATTGCATTATGTTTCCTCTCTGCTTACAAGTGGCATCATGTGCAAGACAAACATGGCATTACCTAAGTAATTTGTTGCGTCTAATATTATATCTGAAATAAGTTACGGGACATTGTTGTTTATTTCTTTTGTTGTCTTAATTGTTTTACATTAACATATCTAGACAATGACGTGGTCAAGCGTAATGTTGTAGTGCGTCATAGAATCACAAAGTTCGAGGAATTCTATAATAAAATTTGTGTATACCTAAGTTTTACCTATATAATTATGAGCCTGTTCTTTGTGTATGTAGCTACCAAAACTTCATTCTTCGGCTATTTGTTTATAAATTCTAAAAATATATTCTAATGTTGAGATGATTTCTAAACTTGGTAACACAACAAGACCTGCACTGCCCTCAACAGTGAAAACGGACCAACCTGGGACAGCGTGGTTTGTCAGTTGGTAATAGACGAAGAATACGAGGAAAAATAATATAAAGTACCACTTAAAAAGTGTTGTGATATAACGTTTGTTAAAATTATACAGTAAGTATGAAACTAACAAGGAAGCCGATGACTTGGCAAGGTTTGGCTCGAGCCAATAACACGACAAGTTAAAGCACAAACTCGGTCGGACGCGCCACGTTATGCCGTGAAACTGGCCACCTCAGAGAAAATTTTTTCCTACGCCTTTTTTACTCACTATATCTTTTATATTAACAATTTCCTTTAATGCCCTCCCACGATGTAAATACTAGGGTAGGTATACATATAATGTGAAGGAACGTTCACCTCGGTTTCTTTACAGTAGACCTTATTAGTCTGCTGACTTATTATGGCATTAAAAATAGATTTTTGACCTGCAGATTGCCAGTAGAAATGAATAGTTATGTACTGTTTATTTGTTACTTACATTATCCTTACATATCTGTCTGTTTACGATACACTCAAAAACTACTGCACCAATTTTCATGCTGTTTTCACCAATGGATAGAGTGGTTTTCGAGGAAGGTTTTAGTGCATAATTTATAAAGTTACGCGGGCAAAGTCGCGGGAAGCAGCTAGTTAGATTATAGTCGGCACACTCCGCGCTTATAGATTTTATAATTTTTCATTTGATTGTGCTTTTCCCTTTATTATATCCTTTATGTGTTTATGGTGCGGTAGATATATTCTGTAGAAATGTTTCATCAAAATCCGTTTAATAGTTTTTCTGTGAAAATGTAACGAACATCCAAACATTTTTACCAACTTTCTTATATATACTTAAGTAGGACAATATAAACTCTTTTTTGGTTCAGCCTATAAAATCTATACGGCACATTGCTGCACATATTGATTTGTTGAGCATTGACTGAGCAATTGCTGAGTAGCCGACCATTTCGGCCTAAAATATGTTTATTTTTTTATAATTAGAACCGATAACGATTCTATGACGAACAAAGTTTTTACTTCTTCCTGTCTTTCTTTTTTTTTTCTTATCCTACTATAAATATTTTAAGAATTTAACTATATAAAGTAGTTTATATAGTTATGTCAACTACGAGTATATACCTATACTATAAGGTATGTATACCAACTGCTTTCAGGTAACAACCGCTTTAGAGAAAATTCATCAATATGTTGGTGCATTTAAGTATATAGAGATTTCAAACACCTAATATTAAAAATATAGGTAGGAATATGAATTATATATAATTCGTATTTCATATTATATTAATTCATACAGAAAAGAATATTTTAGGAAGAGATTAGTTAGGTAAGTATCTCCTGCCAAACCAAAGAACTTTAAGGCATCAAATACGAGTACCTAATATTGGGAATCAAATCAAATCAAATAAAAAAAAAAGAACTTCAAATGTGTTGATAACTAACTTCAAATATCTACTTAGATTTAAAATTGCGATCATATTACATTAATAATCTGGCATGATTAATATTATTATTTATAAATGATATAAATATAATTTTTGTATAATATTTTACATGATTTAAGTATATTATTTATATTTTCAGAAGATAAAGACTGCTTTTGGGATTAGTTATTGTAAACTTGAATGAAACTAATACAAATAATCACATAAGTATTCCTTTTAATATTAATAATTTTTATACACAATGTTTACAACAATAAAACAATATTTACATATTTGACCTAACATTCTACACATTGAACATCAAAGTGAAATAGTCTTTAGATCAACTAAAAAAACTTCCCTTAACTAAAAAATAAATAACGAATATCCTACCTTACATATCTCACTTATTTATTAACGGAAGAGGATAAATTACTAACAATTTAAAAGCATATTTACAAACAAGGCATTCCTGAAAAGTATCGCAACGCGATACGATTGTAAGTAAATCATAAAGTAAGTAGTTCATAGAAATGAATGCATTTTTCCTTTCATTCCTTTCATTGTTGCCTTTTAAGCAAAATTCTATTGCCATTTTTAATACAACTAATTACATTTAGCTAATTGAGATCACTAAAATATTTGCTACAAAAAAGTTCTTTATACTAATATTTTCAATAATATGTTTTATGATAGGTAATCTATCAAAAGTTATAGGTAGACCAGTAGGTACCTAAAATTAAATAAGTAAGAGTATTTTAGGCTCCAGCCGACGCGACGGTCAGTTCTTGGCGTAAGTATAACCATTAATGTTATATATTTAATAAACTTCAGTCGCTGTTTGAAAACAACCTATGTTTATTTTATTGTGAAATGCGATGAATGAGAATAATAATTCTATAATTTACATAGGTGTGCTCGTTCAGAAAATTAAAATAAAAACAGGAAACACTTCGGCTATTTGTCCCTACAAAACTGTTTTTTTTTTTTTTTTTTTTTTATGGACAAAAGCTAAATTGAGAGCTGAATAAGTAAATGTAATCACTCCCTTATAATGTACACCGATCAAATAAAATATAGGTACTTACAATCTAGCATTGCACGATACATTTGAGCAGTTTGCGAACGAACGGTATTGTCACGCGACGGGTAAAGGCGGTGGTGCCAAATAACAAGGGCGGAGAGCGTGTGCGGCAGCTTGCAGTAACTCCGCATGATACCTTTGCGCTGCGAGAAGATAGGGCGATGAAAGATCTATCCTCGGCATCGGTTGTACCGCCGGCACTCGTTGCGGCGGCGAAGGCGAAGATCTTGGGCTATCGGGTTCCAATAAAGCGTCTATTGTGAACGCCCTGCGAGGTCTCTCGCGAGGTAACATAGTCAGAGTCTGTTCCGGTAATTCCGCTGGTTCCGGACTCAATTGTGGACACATCTGTGGTGTATACAAACTCGTGGTCGGTATTGCCGGCGGTGGTTGTGGAGCTCCGGCTTGACGAGCGAGAAAAGCTCTATTGAAACTCGCAAGCGCTGCCAATTCAGCGTTCAAATTGTCTTTCTCTCCCTTTTGCAGCTTAAACCTTTTGCGTCTTCTTAGTAGAGATCCATTTTCGAACATATCAAACGCTTGCGGATGGAGCGTCCAGTATGCGCCTTTACCGGGCCTGTCCGGACGACGCGGCACCTTCACAAAGCAGTCGTTGAACGAGAGGTTGTGTCTCAAGGAGTTCTGCCATCGTTGCGTATTCCGTCGGTAGTACGGAAAACGGTCTGTTATGAACCTATAGATCTCTGACAGCGGCAACATCCGTTCCGGTGAACTCCATATCGCCATTGCGGTCAAAGAAATGTAAGAGTATGGCGGTTTCTGATCACCGTAGGACTCGCGCGAAGGTCGCGGCATTATCACATTCACTAAACTTGTGCAATGAGATAATAAATGTTGAGATGAAATATATAATGTAAATATATCGTTTCGGTTACGATCGCGTCACTTCGATACGAAAGATGGTGAATAACTGAGGCGCGGAGAGTGCACCTACTCGACCCGCCTGCCCGGTTTGGGGGTCGATGTGGAGCAACTCTCAACAGCAAACGAAGCCTTCTCATTGGAGCAACTTTCAACCAATCGCGGACCGTTTCGAGGTTCAGGTATGATGTCGGCTTTAGTTCCACTAACAAGGAATTTAAATTGATATTATGTTTATATTGCCTCCAAATATCTTTTGTGATGACACCGCTTTTTATTTAGCGTATGTAAATTACGATGATACAGAAAAACAGATTTGAATTATACACCAATTTAAAGATGGATGGGCATATTAAAACTTAGCTTTTAATATCTGTTTTTGAAATGTTTATTTGAAATTTGTGTTTAGAAAATTATATTAAAAATTGTTATACCTAGGTACCTAATGGTTAATATCTGCGTAACAAACACAGAAAAATTAATATTGACTTTTAAAATAACTAATATATATATATATATATATAGTAGGTATACCTAGGTATTTAAAAATTATTAAAAATTGTTGCTTGTTTTCTTGTTACCTAGTAAAAAGACATTATTAGAGAAGTAAATTTATTTCCCTTCTTATTCTAAAGCTACATAATATTTTTCCCTAGGATTAATTTTAAAAGTATTTTGTTTTAGAAGATACTAGCCAGTGCCCACAACTTCGTCCACGTTGAAAAAGATAATATATGAGTAATATAGAGCCTGTGACGACGGTGGCGCCACCACCGCGATAAATAAATCTTTTTTTTTAATTTTTAGTCGATTCCTCGAGAACATAACAATTTTCAGGATAAAAAATATCCTACATGTAAATCCAGATAATAAACTATCTTTGTACCAAATTTCATATAAATTCTTTCAGCCGTTTTTGCGTGAAAGAGTAACAAACGTACATGCTCACAAACTTTCGCCTTTATAATATATGATAATAGGACTAGCGAAATATTTTAATAAAAAAAGTTCGATCCTATAAGTTTTGCGTTTAACAGGTTTTAAATATAATTTTGGGAATTATATTACTTTTTAAATATAATTTTGGGAACGGATGTATTAAAATAAATTTGAAAGTTTCTATGTGGTCAGTCCCTCGTTAACGTATCTATTAGACAGTTTTTCTATTCTTTTAGGTAACTAATTGCATTATATAGATAGTACATGCAGTTTTATACTTATACTTACGATTAACTGAATCTAGATATCTTCTCTACTTGGAATACTTATTTTTATAAGTAGGTAATACTTATTTCGTAGCTACTATCTATTGGTCTTTTTTAGGTACAAATAATTAGTTGTTATATGTATATTTCAAAAAATTGCAGAACAATTTTTGATTTCATATTATGAAACCTAGGAAGACGATCTCAAATGATTTATACTTAGTTTATTTAATACCTAATTAGCTTACCTAGTTTATTACTTGACTACGGCGAAGTGCTTACCTAAATAGAGGATTATTTTAATAGTAGGTATTTACTTATCGAAGTCAAGTTTCGTAGACGCCAAAGATGACTCACCAAGCCTTTACATAATTACTTACAAAGACTCAGACTTTATCTTTACATATATAATTTCAGTGTTTACATAATTATTATACCTACCCATCGAAATACTACAATGGAATTTGCGTCACAAGTGCCAAAGGGGAACATAAAAAGAACGCCTTTGACAGAATCATGGCGGACTCTTGCCTTCACGCGTCAATGGTAAAAGGTAGTAACGATTAACTTCTACTATTTCATTTTAAACTCTAATGGGTTGACGTAGAGTCACATTTTCTTTAAATTACGTACTTATTATTATGTTTTGTTATAAATGACAGTTCATGCTCTACGCATATGTCACTTTTAAATGTTCCATAAAATTCGTTGTGTTTTGTATGGCACGCGTGTTCCATGTTGTAGTAATTTGATGTACCTACCTGATACCTACTTTACCGGTTTCGCAGAGGTACGATTGTCTAAATATGTTAATTGGTACAGTTGTCTTTTGTGATTATTAAGATAATTATTATCTAATGATTTAATGATTATTACAAATTATTGCTTATGCAAATATTTTCAAAAAAGATTCTCTAAGTAAGTAGGTTCTCTTCCATTTTGTTTTAATCTATTTAGGCATAGATACCCCAAACTCTTTTTACTGTAATGTACACTCCCTTACCTAAACCACCTATGCCTTATTACAAGTTTTGGTATTTTATATTTTTATATAAATAATAATACAATATGTAGTAGGTGTAAACCTAAATCATATAGGAAGTTACTTTGAGTGTTCTGTCGCTTATTTTGCAATTCGTTTATTCAGCGGTCATAAAAATTATCTAATGTGCGAGTACCTATAGCGGAAAAATTGTTTTATTAACGCTGAACTCAGCTCAGAATAATAATATTTATAAATTTTATACATCTAGCTATACTAGGGGTGTTCAATAAAAAGTAAGAACGAAATAGATATGCCTTGGTAACAAAAAAAAAATTATACTGGCATGCAAAGCCTAGACATTTGTTATAATAATAATAATAAGAGTTTTCAATTTTCATTTGTATTTTAAAAATTATAGTTATTTGTTTTCTACGTTTCGGAACGTGTTCTCGAAAATGGAGAAAATTGAAATTCGCGCGGTAATTAAATATCTCTACTTAAAAATTTTACTACGGAGCAGGTAAATCAAGACTTGCAAGGAACATTAGGGGTTCATGCTCCTCCATACTTTATAGTTGCTCGTTGGTGTGCTGAGTTTAAGCGAGGAAGATTTTCCACCAACGATGACCCACGCTCGGGGCGCTCTGTGATGGTAGTAACGGAACAAATTATAAAAAACTTTAAAAATTACAGTTTGTTTACAGTTTGTTTTATAGCCGAAGAAATGAATATTTCGATGTCTATAATATTATGCACAATCACCTGGGCATGAAAAAAGTGTCCGCGCGCTGGGTACCCAAAATGCTTACGGACGCGTAGAAACAAACCAAATAAGGATTTCGCGAAGCTATTTGGATTTGTTGCAGTAAGATCCCGGTCGATTTTTGTCTCGATTCATAACCATTGATAAAACATGGCTTCATCATTATGACCCGGAAATGAAACAGCCGTCCATGACTTGGAAGAGACCGTCATTTCCAACTCCTAAGAAATTTAAGGCAACTCCATTCGCCGGTAAGATCATGGGCTCTCTTTTCTAGGACAGCCAATGGGTAGTAATGATCGAATACCTCAATCATGGAGCCACTATTACGGAGAGCTTATATGCAGGACAAATAAAAAAAATTAGCAAGAAAATACGCGAGAAACAGCATGGCAAACTAACTGAAGTTTTTTTTGTTTCACCAAGTTAACGTCCCCGCGCAAAAGTCCAACATTGCGATAGCTGCCATCGAAGATGCTGGCTTTGAACTGATGAAACATCCTCCATATTCACCAGACCTCTCCCCTAGTGATTTCTATCTTTTTCCGCGGTTGAAAGAGTACCTCAGAGGCCAAAAATTTGAAGACGATGAGGCAGTAGTCGCCGCAGTACACAGTTTTTAGAGACTCAGGATAAAGAGTTGTAAGTCTAGGGAATTTTATTAAGGGAATTTTAAGTCTAGAAAAAAGATATATCAAGTGTATTAACTTAAAAGGACTATGTTGAAAAATAATATAAGTTGTATTAAAAGATAACTGCGTCTTTGTCATTCTCACTTTTTATTGAACGCCCCTCGGATATCTGAATAAAAATTTCAATTATACAATCACAAGATTTGGTAAGTAATTTTGATTTTGATGTTTTTAAGAAGTAATTTAATGTTTGCCTAATACCAGTTCACACTGACAAATGTGACTTTTAAATCTTTTAATGGATATAGGTTGGACCTTGGAAATTTTCTTTATTTCTTGTATATTCCGTTAGTTATTATCTATCTAATTCTGCGTGAAAGAATGAACCCAGTTGTTTTTGTGACAGGTTCATCTACCTTACAGCTACAGTTATTCACAAATTGAACGGTACTTGTTTTGCTACAAAAGTAATAAAACAAACGAAATTCGTGACCGATTGTCACAATTTCTGTTTTTACTGAACAACTATTTGTGCACTAACGGATTTTTTTTTAAATTAGAACCACTTCCAAACTTCTATTTATAGAATAACGGTTTATCCCTGCTACTATATCTATTTGATTGTATATAATAATATATATTTAATAAATGTTATTGCAGACGGAGGCAAAGTGTTATCGAGGGTCTCGCTAAACATTGATGCTTACTTAAAACAAAAGTTATGATTACTACTTGACAATATGAAAAAAAATGTATTTAAATTAAATATATCTAAATATAGGTACACACCTAAGTGTAGAGGTAGGTATATGAAATAATTAAAATTGAAACATTATTGTGATAATGTTTTGATAATGATAAAATAACTATACCCGAGTATACCTGGAAAATGTGAAAGTAGCTGCCGTAAAAAAGACTATAGGTTATATACACTTAAAGACCATATACATATTGTCAATTTACAAAAAAAAATCTTTTTTAAATGTCATAAAGAAAATTCACAGATGACGTACCGTACCATCTATATACTCTCGCTAAAGAGTATATAATATATACGATATGTTCCTTGGTACCATCAGATTAGGTAGGTACCAGTAGTGACCACAGAAATTGTCTAAATTAAGAATAGTCACTATTAATTTTATTCATTGCGTATTGCAATAAATAAATAAACTAATAATTATCTTTAGTTACTATTTTGTGTTTTACAGCGAAAATCGTGACCGAATCGAATAAAAGTTGTTTCGTTTCGCGTTACGAAAAAAAAATCTTCAAACAAGAAGTTAATTTGATTTGTCATTGTTCATTGAAATAAATTAGAAAACTTTTCATGTTTGAAAAGAAATCTAGAATGGAAGCAGTCACGAATACAGAACATAGTTTTAAGGAGGGTTTCAGAGTTAAGAATTCTCTTTTGGAAGCGTCTGCCTGCATCGAATAAAGCTTGTAGGTATTAAAGTTAATAAAAAAAATGTCATCTTTCCATTTAGAAACGTGAAGACGCCTCAGTCAGACAATGTAGCATTAAATAATAGGCCACACTGAAAATTCTCTATTTAACTATCTGGATATCGAAATTTTAATAGACAGCATTCAGTTTTCACACAATGAAATAGGATGAAAATAAAATTTTCGACCTCAGCAATGTTTCATTTTTTATAGTCAATTTATTTATAGAAATTTAGGAATTTATTACCTACTATCGCTTTAACTTTATTAAGTCGCATCATTAAATTATATTAGGTAGGTATATACGCAAACCATCCTCGTTTATCCCTCTTTCCATTTAGTGAAAAACCTACCCAAATTCGTTGGGCGTTTCAGAAGAAGATAATAGAGAAATAGACAAAACCTAAGTTACTTGCTGATTATATAGCTTTTTATAGGTAGGTAGGTAGGTGAAAGAATTTTTACTATCCGTTCAGTAGATTTTGAGTTTATTCATTACAAACATACAAAAATACAAATCTTTTCTCTTTATAATGTTAGTATAAATATCTCTCAACCAAATATCCATGTAATGAGTGACTTTATTCTATAGTAGTTCTGTATCTATTAGTGATGTGCCGGATATCCGTATCCGTATCCGTTACTTTTTGGCGGATCTTTTTACGGATCTTTTCCCTTATAAATTTTTAATTCATAGCTGAAATTCTACATATTATAGGTGATTGTGGTAGCAATGAAAAACTATTAAATTACATTCAGTTTATTTTTTATTTCTGAAAAATCAAACATTTGGCACCTTTATAATGCAAGCGTCAAGTGGCGGGCGTCAACTATCGTTTTAAGGTCACTCACACCGACACCGTTTGAATAAGAAAGTTAAGATCCCCGTATCCGTATCCGCGGATCTTGACACCAAATATCCGTATCCGTATGAGCGGATCTACATTTTTAACGATCCGGCACATCACCAGTATCTATATATATCGGATATAGATATCCGAATTATCAAGGAGGAATGTTGATTGCAGAAAGATTCACTCAACTCGTCTTGTATAATATCGTAACATTTTCTGCATAGTACACCCAGCCGACGCAACACAAAATTATTATCCCACAAAAGCTGGAGTAAACTGAGAAACGACGTGCATTATAATTGGAAATAAATTTATATCGGTACGAATATCTCGATCATTTTCCACTGGAAAATTACTAAAGGGCCTTATGCTCGCGTGGCTGATAACCTAATTTGTGTCTTATGTGGGCGTGTATTCGGTGTATTTTAGTTAGATAACTGGTCGGCGTTTGCGCTGTTTCGACGTATCAGTGTAGACACGTGAGTATAGTACAAGAGTGGTGCGAATTCGTCACGGATGCTTATCGAGGAGGCAGTCGATAAAGGCGGCTTGACGATGTTTTATTATTACAGAGGGCTCGAAGCTATCGTAAAAAGATGATCTCACTTCGACAGGGTTTCTTCAGTCTATTTGATTTTTTTTTAATTTATGAACAAACACCACAGACAAACATTCAGTTCTTGTATGTGTGAATACAAAATAAAGAAAGAAAGATAGATAAACAGACCATTGTATGAGATGTCGCTTAATAGGCTTAAGTTACATCAGTGAGGTGGCTATGGATCAATTATCAAATTTAAAAAAATGTATAGAACAAAAATGTTTCTTATTTATTGGGCAACTCGTCTAGCAGCAGTACCTAAACCAATAACAGCATGCTCCTTTGTTTTCCTTTTTACTATCCCTAATCCTTAATCCTACTATGGTCGACAGCGCACTTGCAGCACATGTGGAGTTGCTTGTGTTATAGGCGAAAGTAGCTACCCTATACCATGAAGTGGACCATAAGTCTGTCTGTTGACCTTAATATAACAAAAAACTTTGACATTATCGCATAATGTGAATTTTGAATTTACAAAATTGTGATCTAGTTCTCAAATTATAAAATAATGGTTTCGTTCGTTACTTAGTAACAAATAGCAGAGCTCATTTATCTCATCCTAATACTAATCCTACTAAGATCAGGAGCACATTTGCAGCACCTACCATCTAATGGACCATCTGACTACCTTTATATAAAAAAAAACATAACTTAGGCAAAATCCCATTTATTAGAACAGCCCAAAAGAAATTATCATTCTCGAGAAGTGTTAACATTGAAAATCGCATGACACAATTTCACCATTATTGGCCTCCGTCTGAGCATTATTAATAATTCTTAACGCAAAGTGTATGGAGACTTAAAAAAGCTCTCAGGGTGAGTTCGTCATTACTTGCATATTTTTTTGTTGGAAGTAGAGCGAGTGTTTTCGCGCGCCCCCGCGACCGAGACTTAGCCAGAGGGTGATTTATGATAAAAGTTATAAGCGGCATTTTTAATATCAACGAGACTTTTAAGCGTCGGCCCTTTGTAGATGCCGCCGAAGAGATAACCTAATTAACAAACGTTATATATCATTGAGCAGTGGGCGAGCGCAAATACGAGGACTTATTTATTAACCGACCAAGGAAATGTTGTTACCGAAGACCGGAGAGGTGGGATCTGGGATCATACATTCATATAAGCTTAATTGCTTCTTATCTTGCATCTGTAAATCGGCAAGATCACATCTCGACACATAAACAGGCACCAATAACGCCGCCAATTTAATAGCTTCTTGTAAGTATGTGTTCCTTAATTTTTATTTTTATTTCCGTTTTCGCTGAAAGCAACGTATGATTAGAAAAAAAATCTTCATTCCTTGGGAAGTCTTCATTGAATACACAGTTTATTTATTTTGTCTGCTAAGTAATTTTTAAATTATATGTTAGCAATATATGTATTATTAACAATAATACATATATTATTGTTAATTATAATACCAACAATTTTCATGTGATAATGTGTCTATATAATTATTATTATACAGCACTTCTTCCAGCTCGGATAGGTAGCTTTTGGAAAGCTCCGAGATATTTTCTCGTCTAAAATTCCTCAGTGCCTCAAAACAAAAGTTTACGACCAATGTATGTTGCTAGTGTTGACATATGGCGCTCAAACTTTTAAATATTTTAAAAACAATTAATGAAAACTCATAAGATACGTTGGCGATACTGTCTATACTAAACTGTCTTTAGCTAAATTGCGAACCGCAAAAGGGTTTCAAGAAATATCTGACCCATAAAACATTGTAAAAAGAAAGATTATATTTGGTAAAATCGTTATAAACACGGTGTCTACGCTAAAGAGAATCCTATTATTGTTATTGAATTACCTACGTAGCAGTATACAGTAACTGGTAACTACATATCAAATTGTTATAAGTACCGTTGTAGGCGTAGCGTTGCGAGACACAAAGCTGGCATTAGTGATGTGACCACATATTTTATGTAACCAATAAATCTTGAATCACGAATAACAATTCTTGCTAAAATTTATTGAATAATTATCTACTGATCATGAAAAACTCAACTAGAAAAGAAAATTGGAAATATTTCATTTATACTTCAGCATAAATTCACACAACGTTCTTCTTACATATGCAAGTTAAAGATGCGTATAAGAAAAGTGGTTACGTTGCAACTTGAAATTATCTATCAAGTTGAGTATCGATCAAGTTGTGTATCAACAATTTATTAACGTAGGAATGACGTTAACAAATTGTTGATACACATAATTAACTTTATAGGGCCAGGTAGCCAGGCAGACGCTCAAGAGATAGATAGGTCAGGTTTGATGCGATCCGATCGGATTGTGATCCGAAGACCACAATCCTATCTATCGTGGTGTCATGATGCCACCACCCGTCAAAAGTTGATAATCATCGCAGGAGCGGAAGTGTGCATCAGGGAAAACGATAATTCTCCGTAAACACGACCGCAGGCACGACCAAAGTATTCACACATTCTTGTTAGAATACACATTCTTGTAGTCACAAGAGTTGTCACACTGTGTGACTACAAGAAAAAAACCTCGTCATTGATCATTACAAGCGACCACGGCCACTCTAACAAGAATGTGTGACTACTTGAAAATCTTCGTCATTGGTCATATACAAGACCACGACTACTCTACAAGAGTGTGTGACTACAAGAAAAAATCCTTTACTTCCATTAGACATTTAATTTTCTGTATAGAAAATTAAATTCCTTATAAGTAGATAATAAAAAAAGAAAGGTATTATCCCCTGCAATATATTTAATATTATTTTATGTTGGTCTCTTTATAATGACATAACTTATTTGAGTCGGCCTTACCAAATTATGACGATTCAAGATTCATATTCATACTCAATTGTTCCCATCACTATCCTCGTTGCACGTTTGGTACACTCCACCTGCGAGCGACTTGTCTGACACGTGTTAGCAATCACAGAAGAAAATATGTTGGCTATCATAAAGATTTTCATACTATATTGTATTATACTCGTAGGTACTCGGTATGACCTTTGCAACTACGATGTATTTAGGAACTTCGAACGTAAGACAATGGTTTACATTACATATAGACATTGCATCTAAACATCAATGACGAGAACTCGGTTAATTGTTTCATTGTTATTCTTTTAATGGTTGGTGGAATAATGATATGGGTAATACTTAATTACATAAATGTCAACAATTTATCCAGTTATGTAGGCCTACTAGTTAAAATATTTCATATTTTTTTATATAAACTTTTGACAATCAATTTTCAAAATAAGACGGACTGTATTGTAAATCCTATATCCATATATCTATGGTCATACATATTACAAAATAAAGTTGCTTTCCGCTTCAGTCTCTCTGCTAACTTCTTCACGCAACGAATTTTGATATGGTTTCTAATAATGAAAAGAGCGATAAACAAGGAATGTTTGTATATTACATATCAATAGTAAAATAATTGCATTCAAAATTAGAATCAATATACGAAAAATGAAATTTGGTATAGATAGATTCCTCCTGGATACTGATGATGTACCTATACTAATAAAATTTGCCTTATTCTAATTTTAAACATTTTTCTAAATCGAAGGGCAAACAAAATTCCTAGAACACTAATAAATAACATTCGCAGGTTAAACTCTATTACGAAATATTTAGGCACTAAATACGCAGGGAGTTTACATTAAAGTCTGTGTTAGTTTTCCTCAAAGCAACAGCACTGTGCAAACGAACTAAAATCACGGCATGTTGGAAAGCAATCAAGATCGTGAATAACACTCACTACCTGCCCAGTACCAGTAAAGACAATTGATTACAATACTATATTTTTGTACTCCTTTTATTGCTGGGTGCGTACAATTTTGTAAAAGAACTCTATAAAGAAGCAGCAATGTATTGAAAACTATAATGATTATCGATAAACTTTGAGTTGCAGAGGTGAAGGCAAAAAGGAAACGGAAGCGCCAGGTAGTGTTGGTAATGAATTTGCGAAGGCGGGCGCCGCCCTATAGCGATAAATACTAATTTTCCTTACTTTAATTTTTGAAAGCTTTCGTAAGCTTAAATTCCATTAAAATCCTAATGCTATAATAACATTGGCAAAAAAAAAACTCGAAATATTTGTTGTTATTGGGGTTAAATAGAAATGACACCATTTAGATTCCAATTTAAAAACCAAAAACTCATAGGCTGGTTGATGAGACATTATAGTAAAGTACAAAATCGCAAACAAAATAATGCAAGCGCCAGTGTCGTCATTGTCAGGCGTTAAATCAGGTGTCATATTTTTTATTGTTCTACGCGGAAGAAGTCGCGGAACACCCTCCTGTATTTGTGTTAGAGTCGGCGGTAAAAATCGTATAAACCATATGATATATAACAATATGATGTAACGTAGTACCGAAATGCCAAACAAAGACCCGACCGTTACGGGGCAATTGTACGAAATTGAATTTGTGGCGAGCTTCGGTCTGCCCCGCAAGCGTATACGAGCGACCACAAAAACGCACGCTAAACACAAGCGCCGCGTGAATAACAATTATTTTGTTGATTGCAGGACCACGGCGCGTCTAATAATTCACTCTATGGCCTAAACTCTGTAATTACGCGGATGGAAACGCCGGCTCACCGTTTGAGATAAAAATCGGCCTCAACAAACCTACTAGCCGGACTGAGCCGGACTCTCGTTCCTCCGGCTGCCCTCACTAATTGTAGCCTTTAACAACATAAACATTTATTTTTATAATCAACGGCAAATCGTTACACGTTTTTGTAACATCAAATTAGTATCAAAGATAACATTAAGTACTGATTCGTAATACTATCAAAAAATTATGTCTTCATTACTTTACGCTACAAATATTCAAAACCACAAATCTCCGAAAGTATTTTATCTTCGGTACAGAAAATGACATAGGGTACCTTAAATCCAGAAAAAATAGTACTGTTCCCGTGAGAAGACCGTGACGCGGAAAGTCGCGGACAAAATGTAATATTTTTTGCTAATTTTTTAAGCCTTTTACATTACTGCAAACTGATCGCTGTTTAAACATGTCACCTTAGACCCAGACACTTGTCATCGCCAATCATTACAAATGAACAATATACCTACATAAGTGTCAACTTAGACAATGCTAGAGTTTTACATCCATAACTGAGTGTAAAGAAAATTTATGATTATCTTTGAGACATAGTTTATCCATACTAATATTGTAAATGTGAAAGTAACTCTGTCTGTTACCTTTTCACGTCTTAACAGCTCATCCGATTATCACGGAAAATCACATTGTCAGGAATACGGAAAAGGACAGCATTGAGATACTTTTCATACTTAAAAAAGTAATAGTCCTTAGGGATCATCTAATAATTAAAATCCCACGCTTAGCATGGCAAAAATAGAAAAGCAAAAAAGATGTGAGGTGTTATATTTTTATTTTTCAACAGGCTAAATAATAAAGAGCGGTCGTCGTTAACCATTTATATAGATTTATATACATATATCTTAAGAAAAAATTAAAACTTTTCATCAAAAAAATTATTATTTCTCTATACTCATTTGTTTACAAAATTACTGCCTATTTGAAGTATAATACTTATCTATGATGTAGTTTCTTAGAAGCAGCGTCAGGCTGCGCGCGGTTCGGTGACTCGGCGGCTTTTCTCAAAATTATAGGGCCACGTAACTACTACGGTTGCCCTAATTTCACGCGCCCGAAAAACCATTGCCCAAACATTCGAATAAGACTTTAATAACACCAATACTAGGTAATATCGCAGGGCCCTTTAATTATTTATTCTACGATACGGCGTTAGATGTTAATTTTGTTGTAATTTTGTGTATGTTGTAGTATAAAAAATATAAAAACCTCCAATTTATGAATGTTGTCCATTAATGTTGTCCATGTGTGTTTTTAAAGATCAAACCGTATTAATAAATTGGCTTAGCCTTCGCAGCAGTATTTATTGAATACATTCTTTAAACTTTTTTTATTAAAACACTATGAGGTAAAATTCGGACCGATTTAACAATAAATTATTATATGTTTAATTAATAGGTAACCTGCTCTTCGGCTTCGTATTGATGCAATATTTTACCAAATTTTTGCACAAACCTTCCTCGTTTCTCACTCTTTCAATTATAATTTATAAGTAGTGTATCAAAATAAGTTTGGTGTGATGTATATTTATGTTTTATTTTATGTTTTATTAAATTATGCACTCGGTTTAGTGCATCCTTCGATAAGAGATTTTTTTTTATTAATTTCTTTTTAATATTTAGGACTTTTACCGTACAAATAAAGGTACATCAGCTCCATTATCCCCGGTGGTCACCGGGGTGACTTTAAATGACGACTAGCCTACTTGACAGATGGTGAAAGAGGCCTTAAGGCCCTTGGCTAACTGTCATTTAAAGTCACCGGTAACCCAAGGTACAAATAAAGCTATATCAGCTCCGTTATTCCCATAACGGAGCTGATATAGCTTTATTTGTACCTACGGTAAAATCCCAAACATTGCAAAGAAAATAATTTAAAAAAAACACCTATCGAAGGATGTAGTAAACCGAGTGCATGATTCAATAAAACATAAAATTTATTCTAAAAGTAACTAATCAACACTTGTATTTGGTGAAAGAGGCCCTATATCTATTAAAAATATGCAGAGATTAGCAGAGATGTAAATAGAAATCATATTAATCAATCCTAGTATGCTGGAACATTGGACAAAACGTGTTTATATTACTTCCATGATCGCTAGCGCTACCAATAATTACCGCTTATCACAAAGGGTGAAATAAAGCGCATTCCAAACTAACGGCGGTGCATAAAGCGAGGCAACGTTGTATATTCGGTAGTACGTGTCACAGGTCGTGTCTTAACTCATTAATCTTGGCTCCATTTAATTTTTTAAAATAGAAGAATAGGTTGTGTGGTGGGGGGCGTAAAAGGCCGTTCACGACGAAACAAAACACGCTCGCGTGCACAATGAACGATGCGGACCAAATGGAACACAGCACAGAATACGGGCCCGCGACGCGCCATTGTCGATTCACAAAAGAAAGGCAATCATTCGACATGAATAAATATCTTTGAATAATGGCGCTTCGCTGCTTATAATGAAATATTTTATGTATTGGAATTATCGCGTATAAAATCGCTTTTTCATGTCGCTATACACTTTCGTGTGCATTTTTATGTTTCTTCATCCTTATGTTTCGTATCGTTACATTTTATGTTAAATCGTCCATTGAGTAATCGGATTAAGTTTTAATCGCTTTGTGCGGCAAAAACTTTTTTAATTTCCCCCCCATTCATTACCTATTACTGTATCGATTTAATGACCACTTAAATTACTTACATTTAATTACCCACTCTGTTTTTCAATTTCAAATTGAATCATTTATTTATTGAAAAGGCGTCAGACGGTCCACTTGATAGAATACATGGAATTAATATTTTTTTAGTTGAAAAAAAATTAATTCTTTCAAAAAAAAAATTAATTAATTAATAAAACAGAGAATTAATATTTTTTAGTTAAAAAAAAATTAATTCTCTGTCTCTCTTTTTCTTTCCCTCACTCTCTTTCTTTCGTTCTCTCTCTCTCTCACTTCCTCTTGAGTCCTGGAGTTTGTCCGTCAACTCCCTGAACCTGTCTTAGTCAAGACCATCTGGAAAAGTTGCTCGACTAAGCCAATGTCCAGCGGATGTATTCCCTGTAAAATATTGACTAGATACGTACTTATACTTTTCCCCCTGATTTTCCGAATCTAATACCATTAGTTAAGAGTGTGACGGAGCGGAGCGCAGCGGAACGAAGCACGTCTGCCGGTGGAACGCGCGGCGCTCACTGCGATCGCCGAAGTGGGAGGATAGCGGGGACTCTTACACGCTCCTCCACCAATAAATCAATTTAATCTAATTTAATTTAACCCGAGCTTCCTCCTACACCGTTTTCGGAGAGTCACGCAACCGGTACGCAATGTTATTTCAACCAATCACTTTTATTAATCGACAGACGATTTTAAAATAGAACAGCCACTGTCTTTTGTCATGTTTGGTTTCTTTATAGGAAATTGACAGGTTCGCCTTATTGATGGCGGAAACTACAACATTAGAAAGAAACATGAAACTATTAAGTAGATATCTACTGTTTCGTTTCTGGCGAGTTGTGGTGATAAATCGCCGCACAAAATCGGTCGTATCCCTATTGAATCGGAGCAAACATTGGCTTTTATTTCACATTTAACAAATGTTGCACCCAGCAGAACATTTGCATCCCTTTCTTCGTGCAAGATATTTCGTACTTGCACGTACCAGATATTTCAGTCTGAAGAAATGAAACATCATTTCTTTGCAAATGGTGTGCTTGAAATTTGTTTCAAGTTCAACTACAAATATGTATGTACGCTGTTTTAAGTTTAAATGTTCAAATTTAAATTAAATAATACTTTGAGAGAAGGAAATAAAGCGGTGCCAAATACCTAAAAGAGCTCAATGATCTGTCTAATTCAGGCGTGCAAATTTAATTATACTCGTACTTAACCTACCTATGTGTAACTACAACAATTCCTAAAATAGACAAATACTTAATAATACAATACTTACTTAACATAAACATAAATAAAATAATAAATATTATGTTATTGTTCATTATCTACTATATAATTTGTATTGGAACCAAAACCAAAACAATCAAATTAGCAGTTGTATCAACAGAATGGAACACCACAAAGGCCTAATTGAATTTCCTTCCAACAAATTGATCTTCATCTGTACACATTCTTACTTCACAATGGTACAGTATACCAACAATGAGGCTGAGTTAGACGCAAATACCAACAGCTACCGATGGCCGGTACAGATGACCACACAGCTAGTGCTTTGTCACGATTCCAATGAGATCGGTGCCGCGATGACACCCCTGAAATGTTTTTAATGGCGTGATTTATAGAGCAAATTAAACATTTGACTTGGCGTGAATACGACGCTGAGTGGATCAGTCACGCACGGACTCTGAGGCGGCCACCGCGGGCTGTACAGTCGCGACCGCTAGCACTTTTATCAAATTGGTAATCTATCTACAGATGAATCCATACATTTATTGCAATCAATATTTGTTTGCAATTATATTTCTCGCTTCTCCCAGTCTCCGGAAAGACTGTATATATATAAGTCTGCAAGGTTATACAAAAGTATTATTTAAAAAAAATATCAACTTTTATGTTAAACTCGACCGACAGCCTAGGAGGAATGTCCTAGCGAGTGTATGTCCAATACATACTGATGGGAATGTCATAAATTCTATACAGTGTGGAGTGAATTATATAAAACTGATCTGCTGTAAGTACCTACATACGAGTGTAAATAACTAAATAATTCTACATAAAACGTCCTATGTAAGACAGAATGAACCCCAAAAAGCGACGCTTTTTACGTTTTTTTTTTTAATAATTTTTTTCCAGTAATTTGTATTGTATAACTAAAACATAATGAAAAGCGCGTCTAAATCTATTGCGTAATTTGGAATTTCATTATTTAATTAGCCTTAGGGCCTCTTTCAAAATCTGTCAAGTAGGCTAACTGTCATTTAAAGTCACCGGTAACTGGGGATAATGGAGCTGATATACCTTTGTTTGTACGGTAAAAGTATCAAACATTAAAAAGAAAATAATAAAAAAAAATTGCCTATCGAAAGGAGTACATAATTCAATAAAACATAAAATTAAGTAACTAATCAACACTTTACTTGTAGTTGGTGAAAGAGGCCCTTATGATCGTAAATTTGAAGTTTTAAAAAATTTGTATGCAAATAGTTATGTAGAAAACATATTTTACTAAAAATGTACATGAAAGACACATACATTGCAATTTGCCCTTTTTAAGTCCTATGCATTTTTGAGCTCGTCTGTACATATTTGGTTGGTTACATTGGCAGAAGCGGTCGTCTCTGATTAATACGCAGCTACTGTCCGGATGATTTTTTATCACAGCACACTCCGTGAGAACTGATTCCCTTCGGTATTATCTGCTCTAATTCACTACTTTGTAAACAGCGTTTGTGTAACTACACCACATTAATATCTGACAAAAATACATGTAGCAGCAGTTGTTTAAACGTTTAGAGGGATTTAGTTAAAGGGATTAGAGAAGAAGAGATCTTTATCTGTTTGCTTTTGACGAATTCTTACTATAAATGAAGTTTTTACATTCTCAAAAATGTTTTTGATTAGCCTTTCGAATAGTCTGAATTGATTTTATCATAGAAGTGTTATTTTTTTGTATTTTAATAATATTTAGAAAACATTAATAATTCGATAAGAGTAGATTCTAAAAGCATTGATGTTTAATCTTGTGCTATCATTGATTATAAAGATGATGATCAATCACAATCGATCACTTTTATGACCCATCAATGCCACACCTCAACAGGTTAGCTAATAAATCCATAAAAAATATTGGAAAAAGAGATATTAAAAAAATGCAATTTTCAAAAAGTAAGTACCTAGTTAGTGGTTTGTTTCTATCTTGTCTGTTGTTGTTTTTTGTATGTTACCATTTCACGCCTTAACTACTCAACTGATTCACATGAAATTTAGCATACACGTTGTCAGGGATACAGAAAAGGACATGGAGTACCTACATTTCATCAAGAAGAAATGTTAATAAAGATTGAATAAATGTTCTAACATTTATTTGAAAGCGGTCTAACGAAGTCAAAAAGTCATGTTTAATACTTACTAAAGGCTCAAGGAGGCAAAATAACCAATAGTGTTGAACAACACTTAGGTATAAGGCACGACGATTGATGAAATGTAAATCTAGAAGCTATTGTTAAATAGTCACTTTCAGTATATTTGTTACTACAAGCTAACCAACAGTGAAACTGCCTATTGTGAACTCGGATGCCTGATACTTTCTCGTTACACACACACAGCGTACCAACTTGATACGTTATAGGCAATTTAGTTACAGGCTGTATCTAACTTTTACAGAAAATTTTATTAAAACTTTTTTTAGCCCACACTTTTGTTTTGATTTTAAACATTTAATTATTCACACAAGTATATTTAAAAGCTGTTCGCGAACGGAGTAAGAGAAAGCAAAAAAGCTCTGTTCCCAGGGGATAAGGGATGGTTTAAAAAATAAAAGACAAAATTTGGTGAGCAACAATTTTTAAAAAAATTATCGCTTATATATTTTTGTCAGGTGTTATATACTCGTATTTTTTATTTTTTAACCCTTAAGAAAAAGGGGCGCAGACGAAGTAGCGGGCAAAAGCTGTATTAAGCGATAAACAATTAGGATATGAATTTTATTTTAGAAATACGTCGATAAACTCTTTCAATAATGACGTATAATGGAGAAGACCACAGTGAAATAATAGCATGTGTGCTGTTGTGTTTTGGTGAGTGAGTAAGGGATGCCAGAGCCTATTTCCCTAACCTTTCCTTATCTCTTATCCTTAGACCTACTACAGTCGACCGCTCACTTGCAGCACCTGTGGCGTTGCTTGAGTTATAGGCGACGGTGGCCCCTACCATCAAGTGAACTGCCAGCCTGTTGTCGACCTCAACCAACTGTTTAGCAAGAATGAGGCCTAAAATGGAGCGAGCTCACCCAGAAGATGCCCATTCACTCGAACTTTGAAAAGATTTGTTTTATATGAGGTCGGAAATACAGACGCCGGCAGGGAGTTCCAAATCTTAGCAGTGCGCATTATAAAGGTTGTTTTAAAGCATTATAAAGGATTTCGACAAGATGAGGATGGTAACCAGCCGTACGTCTGTATGTCTGATGGAAGAACGGGAAAGGCGGTATGAGCTCATGCAGCTTCTAAGCACACTCCGAAGTACATCTTATAAAAGACACTAAGTTCATATTATACAGTACAGACATCTTATAAGGCAATTTTGCGTCTATGTGCCAGGCTATGCATCTTTGTTTTTAAAAGCGTACCTACTGTCGCCAATGAGTCTCCTAGCTCTGCAATCCACCCGAACATAAAAAAGTCATACTGTAACTTGTGGCAATGCGAAGGAATTCGCTCGTCGCAAACATAATACCCAATTTAACAAGACTACATTTCATCTCAGTTCTGGTACTAGGATCGATTGGCATCCCATTGTCGGTCGCTCGGACTACATCTCATTCTGCGATAGGTTGCTCTCGTGCACATCTCATGCCTTAACCTTGTGGTTTGTGGAGGCTGATATTTGATGACTCGAGACTTTGTTGCATTTAACTGGTGGTAATATTATAATGCAGTTGCAAAGTGAACCTTATTCCAACGTCATAAGGTTCGAATGGTTCTGTAAACTTGCGATCGAAATGGTAGAACGCACTGCAATGCAACATGCAGTAGGAATGAATTTATGAGATAACTTCACATTCAAGTAATTCTAATATTGTGATAATGTTCTAATAATGTGACAATGACATTGAAAAATTGTTTAAATAACTAAACGCCTCTTTCACAAACGTCAAGTTTGTGTAACCGGGTTAATGGAGCTGCTATACCTACCATAAAAAAATTCGGCTATCAAATGATGCAGTAAACCGAGTGCATAATTCAATATAACAAAAAATGATTTCTAAAAGTAACTAATCAACACTTTACATGTAGTTTGTGAAAGAGGCCCTAACTCGAATATTTGAAGTTGAATTCTAGGTTGTAGTTAAAATAAACAATTATTATTAGGTATAGTAAAGAGGAAGTTTTGTGTATATTAATTTGCAGAAAAAAATTGCATCCTTGCGAAGCCAGGGGCGAGTTGCTTGTCAGTCAAAAAATATGTCTATTTTTTTATATAAGAGTTGGTAATATTTAGCGCCTGTTTCTCAAACGTCAAGTAGGCCAAAATGTCATTTAAAGTCACCGGTAACCGAGGAAAATGGAGCTGATATACCTTTGTTTGTACGGTAATCGTCCCAAACATTAAATCAAAAATAATTAAAAAAAATCGGCTATCGAATGATGCAGTAAACCGAGCGCATAATTCAATATAACAGAAAATGATTTCTAAAAGTAACTAATCAACACTTTAATTGTAGTTTGTGAAAGAGGCCCTTAATGTTAAAAATTGTGATTAATTAAATTCAATATTCAAATGGGCTTTCAGTTCTTACTTGTATCTATCGTTGTGAACATCTGCGTAACGACCACGTCGACCATTTAATTTGACTAAAATGATAATTTTGAAATTTCTGTCTATAGTTATATTTCAACTCAAGTGTGAGTAAGTACTTTAGCCTGAGAAAATAAGAAAAATCAGGGGGAAATAAATCGTGTAGTTTTGAAAATTGGTAGAATTATACTTTACGGTATCCATTTTAACATACTAAAAGTCCTCAAGGGTGGGGGTTGTGCTAAGGGTGTAAGGTTGAAATACTTATAAAAAGATAAAATCTATTGCCAAAAGCAGCCATCTTTGTGACGTCACATCTTCTTAGGAAAGTACTCTACAAGCTAGGTAAAGAACATCTTAAGTGTTAAAATGAAATTAGCTAATCTGTATTGTAAACTTTAATGTAATGGGACAATAGATGACACAAGTTAATAGGCCGCCACCCTCGAAAGGTGTTCGCGCTTGAGCAGTAGGGACGGCCCGGGGGTAAACGGCACTCAATTTAACCATTTCTCTATATTAATTACCAAAACAGCCCTTGGGTCATAACACATAAATAACAAAAAATGACGTGTTGGTACCTATTTCTAAGCGTGCTCGCTCGTCACGGACTTTTGCTCGGCCGAATGCATTAGCCATCCCCTCGTCTCGAAAGCTCCGAACTCATACATGGCGATTTATCACATTTTAAAGCGTATATTAACGCATGAAAATGCTTCCTAACGTATCACCTGCCATATATATTTCACGGAAGATATATATTTATTGGACCTCCATACTTATTATATTACAACTCTTGTCAGTGTCTTATGCAAATTAAGTGAACAAAATTTTTAATGTATAAAATTTTTTAAATGAGCCATTACTCTATAAATTAATTACTTTACAAGAATATGCTATGGTATGATGGTTCTTAGACGAAATAAAAATGTCCATAATTATGTCTAGGTAGACCGACGGGGGACTTTTTTTTTTAATAAAAATCAAGGCAGCGCTTGGCCGCGATCTCACTTGATGTAAGGTATGTATGTATATATGTAAGGTATGTAGGTATGTATGTAAGGTATGTAGGTATGTATGTATTGATGTAGACTAAGTAGGTATGTACCTACTTAGGTACCTACTTATCTAGACAATCTAAATGCTGAACCTTTAAAATTGTGAAAGTATTTTTTTTTAAATAGGTACAGTAATGGTACCTACTACAGTATTAGTTCCAAGATTATTTTTAACATAGATACGAACAATCCTATGAAAACTAAAAGTAGAAACAGAGGTGTTGTTATGAAAATACTAATAACTACCTCTTACCTATGTTGAGTATACGCACAAGAGGTACTTAGAAGTGCTATAATAAGGATTTTGAATGGGTATATATCGTTAGTTCTATCCATCAATATTGTACCTAGTATATACTAGTCACTGAACAAACATAACAAAAATTACGTAGACCTATCTAAATATTTTAAGTTTATGAAAAAAATAATTTGTGGGCCAAAATATAATGATAAGTAAGTCCTTTAAAAAAAATACATTTTCATTTCAAATTTCAAATACCTACCTCCAATGAAAATCAACCCTAAAATCTGGAAACAGAAATCTAAAAAAAATTCCCTTTTTGTCTATAGCTATTTTTTTTATTTAATGAGATATCTAAATAAATATGAACATAATTATGATTATTTATTTTTTCTATGTTCAAAATGTAGGTATCTAGGTGTAACCGCGATCGTTCACCTGTCGCCGTTGTAACAACAGTTATCAACTGAACAGACACGGTTGACACTGAGTACTTAATTGTTAATTTATTTTTTCTGTAAGCATTATTTTATACCATTAAATGAGAAATAATTTGATACAGAATTAAATCGGTAACTATAGGTAGGTAAACTACTTATGTTAAGATTATGCCTATAGGTACTACACATTGCAATGCAACATCCTTCGACATAGGTACCTATGGCTAATTAAACCTATTATTTTTTCAATTTTATTTATCCTTAGCTACTGTCTGTTAAAAATCTTGGTATTAGCTCAGTGAAGTAGCAAGACAAGTAGGTAGGTAATTTACCTACATACCTAAGTATGTTCCATTTCATCTAGCCGGGCTTATGCACGACATTTTTTTTAAACTTCAACAATATTTTAATATTCCCACATTTAAAATATAAAAAAATTATATTTGCATAACCTTGAGTACCTACTTTTATAGGATACCTAAAGTTAGAACCAAATGTTAAGGTTTAAAATTAGTTTTGAATTATACCTGGTAGGAATACAAAATTATTACAGAAATAACTTATTTACCTAGATGTATAAGATTTTCATCTTTAAGGGCCTCTTTCACCAACTACAAGTAAAGTGTTGATTAGTTACTTTTAGAAATAATTTTGTGTTTTATTGAATTATGCACTCGGTTTAGTGCATCCTTCGATAGGCGAATTTTTTTTATTATTTTAGTTATTATATATTTTTTTATAGACAGTTAGCCTACTTGACAGATAGTGGAAGAGGCCCTAAATGTGCGAGGTTCAAAAGATGTTAGGAAGTAGGAAATTCAAAATTTATTTATTTAAATATCCTAGTTTTGTGAGTTCCTGGGTACGAAACATGTTAGATGTGATATGAAAAACATATTTAATTAGACAAGAAGTAGCTAAGCGCCTCTTTCACAAACGTCAAGTAGGCTAAACCGTCACTTAAAGGCACCTGTCACCGGGAATAATTTAGCTGATATACCTTTGTTTGTACGGTAAACGTCCCAAACATTAAATAGAAAATAATAAAAACAATTCGCCTATCGAATGATGCAGTATCGAATAATGATGCATAATTAAATATAACAGAAAATGATTTCTAAAAGTAACTAATCAACACTTTACATGTAGTTTGTGAAAGAGGCCCTAAGTTTTTTAAATTTTAATATTTTTAAACTTACTTTTATAAATAAGTTCACCGCAATTGTTACATTTAGGTATTCTCCAGTCTCCTATCAACAAGGCATCATTTGATTGAATATGACAAGTAGCTCCCTCTCTCGACTTACCGAGACAACTAGAACAGGCGTGGCGCCCAGGGCTGGTCCATTTTTGAACTCCGCCCCTCGCCTCCCTGTCGGCAGTCTCTTTGCAGAGACGATGTGCCTCTCAGCCACCTACTATCATTACCGACATGATTGACTACGAAACGTAACTTCTGATGGTTTAAAGCCTACACTTTACGCGCATACTCAACAAAAAGAAAGTGCAAATTAACGATATGCTCATTTGCAAGTGAAAATTTCAATTTGAAAGTTAATAACAAGACTAATTTTATTCTAATTATTTTTAAATATGTAGATAATTTTATTAATTCATCAATTTATAACCCTCAAAGTTGTTGAGCGCATTATCTATGTTTTTTTATTAAACAGTACTACAGGAATAAACTATGTAATAGTTATTAATTTAACTACGAAATTAAATACATACCCATATATATATACCAATATATACCGAAAGCTGAAGAGTTTGTTTGATTGTACGCGCTAATCTCAGGAACTACACTGGTTCGAATTGAAAAATTCTTCTTTTACCGAGGAAGTCGCGGGCATCATCTAGTAGTTTATACGAATGTAAACGGAAACTTTTCAAATTTTGAAAGAGACCAAATAACTACATTAGGTTCTAATAATCAGCGCCATCTGGTTGTGTAGAAGAAAACTATCACGTCTTTCGTGATGATTTATTATTAAACTTTAGTCGCTTCCTGCTACTCCCCTACAGATGGCGCCACCTTACGCTATGTGAAATGGAAACTAAGGGTCTGCGCCGACGGGCGGAGTGGCAGGGAAGAGACTAATTTAGTAACAATTTAAATTCAACCTAAAGTGCTCTTAAACACGACTGTATTTGGTCGCCGCGCGCCTCTCGACCGCGCTTTGAGTCGCTCGCCGTCATTTTATTTCATTGTACCAAATACAGTCGTATTCAGGAGCGCTTTAGGTTGAATTTAAATTGTTACTAAATTAGTCTCTTCGCCGCCACTCTGTCCGTCGGCGCTGACCCTAACTCAAACACAGATATCTGAATATCGGCGGGAACAATTATTATTTGGACAAAAATAAAAGCCAGTTTTACTAACAATATTTATTTACATACAAATACATACAATTACACATGATTAATAAAATATTTACGAATAACACGTGTAAAACTTTCAAAAACCTTACAATATTGATTGATATTTTTTTTATTTTCTATAAAATGGGGAATAATTTCTACATTTTTGTGCTTAAGCTACTTATTGGGAATTCTCACAACTTATTAGTGAGCTCCGGAACTGCTTTAAACAAGTCTGCGACAAGTCCGTAGTCCGAGACCTGAAACAAAAATATATATACTGTTATAAAAAATACATTTTCTCATAATTTCATTTAACCATAGATGATAATTTATTAATAAATACAAATATGTACCTTGATCATGGTTATTTATCGCCGAAGTATAGAATAATTTCAAATAGATATAATAAAAAAAATATATTTTATCTCTACATTACATCCTCCTTACTTATCCTTACTAATATTTAAAATGTGAATGTGAGTTTGTTTGTTACGCTTTCACGCAAAAACTACTGAACCGATCACCATGAAATTTTGCATACACTTTGTCTGGGACACCAGAAAGGACCTGATTTTCATGAAACTTGGTAGATAAACATTTAGACGTACGGGACACAGGATAGGCTACTTTTTCTGTTTATACTAAAAATTTAGATATATTTTGTTTTTTTTTTTGTACGAGTAGATGTCAACATTATTATTAAAATATTATATCGTAAACGAATTCCAACAGAGTTGACAACCCCCCCTGGTGGTTGTTCGTGTACTTAGGCGATGGTGGTAACCACCTACCATCAAGTGAACCGTTGGCCTGCCTGTCACCTTTTATAATATAAAAAATATTACCTGGAATATGGGCGCTTCGGGATCTTTATTAATGGCGACGATGGTCTTGGAGTCTTTCATACCGGCCAAGTGTTGGATTGCACCGCTGATGCCCACCGCAATGTATAGGTCCTGTTTAATCAAATTCTCCTTTAATTATAAACTATAAAAACCCCGCCTGGCTTAATAATATAAAATTGATGAATGTACCATAGTAACAAAATTTTATTCATCCTGTGTGTCAGAATCACTTTTACTGGTTGCCAATACATATTTCTATTAGTTTTTGTTCTATTCAACCACAAAAATATAGTAGGTTTAAAAATTAAGTCATATTAAACAATAACTGTGTTAAAAAATTGTAAGAACTTATGTGAACTTATCACTATAATTATGAGAAAAAATATGTTGGTGAAAAAAAAATTTTTTTCATTGTTTTTCAGACTAGCTAGACGTGGTTAATGCGTTACTTACACTGTGACATCAAGTACGAGATTTATAGATGAACGCACGTAAAAAAGAGCTCCAAGCACCAGTGGTGGGGATTTGTTTGCGCATGGTCAACTGAATGATCCAATAGCGCGAGCGCAAAATTGCAAATATCAACTGAAAGATCCAATAGAACGAGCGCAAAAATGCAAATTTCAACTGAAAGATCCAATAGAGCGAGCGCAAAATTGCAAATATCAACTGAAAGATCCAATAAAGCGAGCGCAAAAACGCAAATTCCAACTGAAAGATCCAATAGAGCGAGCGCAAAATCGCAAATGTCAACTGAAAGATTCAATAGAGCGAGCGCAAAATCGCAAATGTCAACTGAAAGATCCAATAGCGCGAGCGCAAAATTGCAAATATCAACTGAAAGATCCAATAGAACGAGCGCAAAAACGCAAATTTCAACTGAAAGATCCAATAGAGCGAGCGCAAAAACGCAAATGTCAACTGTGGGATCCAATAGAGCGAGCGCAAAATTGCAAATGTCAACTGAAAGATCCAATAGAGCGAGCGCAAAATCGCAAATGTAAACTGAAAGATTCAATAGAGCGAGCGCAAAATCGCAAATGTCAACTGAAAGATCCAATAGCGCGAGCGCAAATCGCGCCCCTTACCTCTTACCGCCAATTTGGTCTGTATTTCGCTACTGCGCAACGTCGTCGCCCAGAGCTCTTCTTATGTGCGTTCATATAATAACTTAAGCAGACTTACGGGAGCAACGATCTTGCCAGTCTGACCGATCTGCAGGTCGTTAGGGACGAATCCAGCGTCGACTGCGGCGCGGGAGGCTCCCACGGCCGCCTTAAGCTTATCGGCTAGGTCATACAGCAACTTGAAATTGTCGCCGGACTTCAAACCGCGCCCTAATAATAAACAAATAATAATTTCAAATCTTAACTTAATCTTTTCAAAGTTCGAATGAATAGGCATCTTCTGGGTGATCATAGGCCTCAGCCTCATCTTCACTACACAGCTGGATGTTGGCCAGAGCAAACCCATCTCTAATAAAAAAAAATTAAGGGATATGGTTTAAGGCTATTTGGTTATGGTTGATATGGTTATGGTTGATGCACTACTTAAGTTACTTACTTATTTATATTAAAAAAAATATATTCAACAAGTGATGAAAAGGACAAAATAATGAATAAAAAAAAATTACATACCACCAGACACAATGTTCTTGGCGCTTGTCAATTCTGGCCTGTCAGACTTGGACAGCTCTTGCGAAACCCACTGTACCAGGTCTGTTTTGTAATCGCCTTCGGGAGCTTTTTCTATCGCTGCGGAACCACCTTCGAGAGCCGTCGGAGGGAACGCAGTGCCTCGGACTGTGATTACTTTTATAGCATCCTTAGCTTCGAGGGTAAGCACTGCATTACCTAAAAAATTAAATTTAATATTAAATAATTAATTAATAATTAATTTAATTTATAATTTAATATTTATTATTAAATAACATAATTTTATTCTTTACTGTTTTCGACTAACTGTACCTAATCTATTATAATATCTTTAAAATGAGCAATTCTTGATTATAAATTTATTTAGTGTGTCTTGGAAATGGCTTTAAAGATTTAAATGAAATCTTGTACTTAGATTACTTTTTAAGTCTACTTCTGCATTTGAATTTTTTCTAACACAAAAAAAAGTTTAAAATTTAAATAAAGTTATTTATTAAAGTGACATCGTAAATTTTTGTGGCTAATGGATGATAAAATCAACTGTTACCTTAAAATTTCATGAGATTTTTTTATGAGAAATAACAACCAAAAAATAAAACGAGCACAGCTCTATTTTCCGAGTAATTCTTTTAATTTGCATGCAACAATAAAAAAAAATTGATTTTTTATTTTAAAATTTTAATAACTAGGTATACCTGCATAAATAGTCCTAACAAAAGTGTTCGCATCTTTAACGCCAATAATATCAGTGATCGGCGATACATCCAACTTCGCCGCCACTCTTGGTAACACTGCCTTGCCAATAGCAGTGCTTGGTGCCAAGATGTGGGTGAAATTGAACTGCTTTTGTGTTGCCAGGATCAAAGGTGTCAGAGTTTCGGCTGTAAACCCTTTGAAGACATCATTTTCGGCAACAAGCACCTTGGACACTCCGCCTGCTTTAGAAATGGCTTCTGCAGCCTAAATAATAATAAAAAAACAATTAAGGCAACTTCAACATTTATTTGACTATTGAATTAAGAATAGTAAATTACTTCTGAAAGTGTACAATACATATTAACAGCCTTAATTTTCTTTCCAATTTTTAATCTGATCTTCTGTTGCAATATTAAATGCATTTCCATTTATTTTATTTATTTTTTATTTTTGTAAAAAAATAAATAAGAATTTTGTATTTATTTGAACACAAAACCTAGTCTATATATTTTATTGTTATTATTCTCTGTTGTAGCTGTGTTTAGTTTTTTAATTCACAGTACTATAATTTCTTTTGAGCATTAAGTATTACATTTTTAATATAAATATGGCATCTTTATATGAAGTTAACAGGGCAATGACTGTCAGGTCAGCTAGTGTAATAATATTTAAAAAATTAATAAAAATAAATAAAATATTTTAATACTGAGTGTTGTAATAACACAAATACATACTTTTCAGTAAATATTCATAATACAAAATACGATATAACGTTTACAGTCATTCTGTAAGTATAACAAGAATAATTGTAATTTTACATTGCCATATTGTGTGATGAAATCATCAGATGGAATTCATATAAATAGTGATAATAGTTGTCACTTGACCTTATAACTGATTTGAAAACAATCTAACCTGCCTAAATGATTATTAATGTTAAATTTAAAAGAATAACAATCAAAATTAGTTAGAGATCTATTTTAAAGTTTAAGTGGTATTTAATGTTTTTTTTTATAAAAAACGGAAGAAAGGAGGTCAAAATTTTATGGTACAAATGCAATGATAGGAAACGCAAAAGAAACATTTTCTGTTCGAATCTAGTTACTTTCAAAGATTTAAAAAACCGTTATTGTACAATTAAATATATTTTTTTACCATGGTGCTACCATGGTGGCATAACATAAACAACAATACAAGTGTTGTAAGTGCATAGTTGGATTAAGTATAAAGGTGGAAACAAACTACGGGACGCAGCTGCCAATATGCACAGTCGTTCACATCCCAGTTAATGCCAGATTTCTAGCAGAGGTCGGAATGCTCAAGGACGGTCCAAAGTCACGTTCGCGACTTGCTTCCTGCAGAGTTTAGTGTATTTGGGTTTAGGAAGGGATAGGGCAATAGCAAAGGAAAAGTCCCCCAGAGCCAGAGTAGTTTAAAAAAAGTCCACCAGACACAGATAGCCAAACATTAGTTTGGAGTAGCTATCATCAAAATGTCTATATATACAAAAAAAGCAAAGAAATTATTGATTAAGTAATCTAGGTAATAGGTACTACAATAGTAGAACTTACTGGTCCACATTTAGTCCCTGCAACGAGCACTGATACATCACCACCAATTTTCTTAGCAGCACTCAGGACATTTAGTGTCGCAGGCGATAGCGCTTCGTTATTATGTTCGGCAACAACAAGTGTACTCTGAAGCCTTCGCAACTAAATTGGAAACAATAACAAATGCATTCAATCACTATTTTAGACAATTTAAAAAAATCACTAATATTGGCCTTTTACTTAATCGAAATTGTTCCGTTAAGATAGACTTAACTAACCTGAGTGGAGAAAAATAGATGCCTGCTGCATGGTGAAAACATTCTTTTGAAATATAGTGCACTATTAGTTTTATTACCTAAAAAAATTAAGTATAAAAATTTCTCACGTTACAAAGTCCAACCCCAGCGATTGGTAGCGATAACCGATTACAAATCAGCACAGAACAGTTTATATATATACCAAACAAAACTACCAAAAGACAGCAATGCAGTAGAACAAGAAACATCAATTGTCACAGTAATCAATTTACTTCTCTTGAGTGTACAGTGTACATTTTATTTTTCATTTACATTTGTGTATCATTATTCGTATTTACCATTGACAGCAGTGCATTTTTATATAATCGGTCGGTGGCAATGGCAATTGGCAAGCCACTTCCACCAAAACGATGTGTTAAAAACTTGCAAAGATATATTTATACTAAAAACGAAGATAAATCAACAGGCTTACAATCAATTCCTGCTGCAACAAATTGCAACATTTCTAATTAGTCTTACAACTGATTGTGGATTAAATCGAAAAAAAATCTCTATTAGGAACACTCAAGTATCGACAATGCGTGCGGAACAAGCTTCGCGCTTGAATGATTTATGGCCCAGTGTGCCAGGAGGGAGCGTTTGCGTTCAATAAGTATTGAGAACTAAGTACTCCGCCTCTACACTACTCGCGAAGTTCGCCGAGGCGAGGCGAATACGAGAGTGTGAACGGGCACCTCGCCTTACCTCAAACGAGTGTTTAGCTATTTATCTAATACTACGGTGAACGGTCAACTCTCTGAATACTTCGTCGAGGAACTTGAGAGTTGCGACTTGCGAGTAGTGTGGGAGAGTGACGGCTGTCACTCTGACAGACTGCTGTATTGCCTGACAGTCTGTCAATGTAGTGACAAGCAATGCCCTGCCCTGCGGTTAGCGGTTAGTGCGTAAGTGCGTATTCTGCAAGCAGTGCAAATTGTTCTTCAAGTGTTTTACGGTTTTTTTTGCTAATAACTTTATTCGTGGCATAAATTCCATTAGTTATTTTCTAAGAACTATTTATATTAATAAAATTAAGTTCAGTCAGTTTATTTTGAACTTTTATTATAACCGGTAATCTAATAAGTTAAGTTTTCAATTTCACAAATTTACAGCTAAGTTATTCAAGTAGATATATAAACGCAGACTGCGATATTAGATTTTTACGTCTGTCGTATTTAAAAGCATTAAATATGTCGCCTATTATATACATAACAAGACGGGAGACGTTTAGTTCAAGTCATAGACTGCACAGGTAATATTTTTTAATAATATATTACGACCACAAAATTAATTAACTAATATAATTAATTAATTAATGTAGGTAATCCTGAATAATATTATTTTTCATTGTTTTTTTGTTTAAATCTACCCCAAGTTTACTATTTATAATTTTTCATTTGTTTTATTTTTACAGCCCTTTTTTGAACGAAGAGGAAAACAAAAAGTTATATGGAAAATGCAATAATCCCAATGGACATGGCCATAATTATACAGGTAAAGTTCATTTCACCTATACCTATCCAAAAATATTACAAAATTATATTGGGATGTGGGTACAGTCAAAATCTTCTTTTCAGTATTAGTAACAGTGAAAGGACCAGTCGACAAACAAACAGGAATGGTTATGAATGTACATGATCTGAAGAAAAATATGCAAGATGCCATAATGGAACCCCTGGACCATAAGAATTTAGATTTAGATGTGCCATTTTTTCAAATGGAGGTAAGACTAATGATTATTCTCTTGTTAGTTTTTAAGATTTAATTATAAATTTTCTAAAAGTTTATAACAACCTTCTACCATATTATATACAATCAAAAAAGTTGCTTTTTAAGTTTTTATTTTATAACACCTCCAGACTCCAGCCGGAACAGTAATAGTTTCAGTAACTTACCATAATATATGAGTGGTTCATTTACAGAAAACAATGTGTCTATAAAGTATTTTTCTTATACAAATTATAAAACATTCAAGTTTGTCTACTGCTCCTACTGTGTGCTTGATAGCATTAAGTATTACAATATACTAACTACAGAGTATTAAACCTTGTTTATCAATTCTCAGGTGAGCACTACAGAAAACGTGGCAATATATATATGGGAACAACTGAAAAAAGTTATGGAAAAGCCTCAATTGCTTTACGAAGTTAAAATCCTAGAAACAGAAAATAATCATGTCACATATCGAGGTGAATCCTCTAACTCTGAAAAGAAAGATCTTCCTTCGCCACCATACTGCCGACCCTCACCTTGCAAACCTTCACCCTGCAGCTATGTTTGTTCGGACTCTGACTAATTAGAGTTTCACCCATTTTGACAGGTTTTCGTTTTGTCAGGATTTCACTGTGATATCGCAAAACGTTTCAATATAAAAATCAGTAATTGCTTCCAGACATTTTTTACAAAATTGCAGATACTTATAACTGTCACTTATCAAAATAATGGGTATCTTTTTCTCTCTCATTATCTTTATAGGTAAACTAACTTACTGTTCATTTTCATTCAAACTAGGATTTCTATTATTACTTAAAAAGCTAAACATTCCTATAATAATAGACATTAGTAATTATTAAAACTCATTTACTTATGCATTAGTTAGAACTTCCAGCCCGTTATCGGTGAACAGTTAAAATCAGAAGATATATTAAATTGATGGTTAAAATTCACTGAGATGAAACTTATTATTGATATTTAAAATCAATTTATATAATTCTACTTTTACTGTCTAAACGAAAATCTGTCATAGTGATACTCCACAGATTTAGTGTATAAGAAGTAAATATTTTGCTATATCTTTTAATACATTTTATACAAAAAAAATATATTAGTGTTTTGTTAAAATTGTTCAGGAAATAATCAAAGCTTATCTAGATTTATACGAAGTTACATTTAAAAATAAAAGTTTTTTTTAAGTAAGTGTCTTAATTTTTTTTTACTTTGTCCTGTAGTAAACTCATTCAAAAGGAAAACATAGTTTCCTCAGACTACTTGCAAAAAAAGCGAAATAAAATAAAGTACGAGTACTTTCACTTTCTTGAGTAGGTAATTTCTGGAGAAATTTATTGAAAGAATTATTTAAGTCTAGTCTTTTTGTATTACGTATTATGCTCCTTGTATAGCAAAGTAATGGAACTTTCTCACTAGATACATGATGGATTCCATGAGAATTTATTAGGTGAACTTTTGATCAAAATACACCTTATATTAAAAAAAGACCAAAGATGAAGATAAGTTTAGTAAAAGGTATTGCTCTTAACTGGATAAGCACAAGTGATACAATATTTAAATTTATAACTTGTACTCGTAGGCACTCACCATAGCGAAAATACTAAGATTTTGCTAATGATGTTCATAATGCATAAGTAGAAAAATAATCATTTAAAAAATCAATATAGCACAAATATATTTATTTAATAAATACTATATAACTACCACTCAACACATGATTTTTTAATACTACACTATGTCAAATATGTATTTAAATTAAAAAATATATACAGATATAAGTTTTGTACTTCAATACCACTTAATTTTTTATTATAAATTAATAAAGTATGTAAATAATATATAAAATGTCCAATTTTTCAGTCTCCTCCGTTTAAAACTTATTACGTGGAACAAAATATACAAATAAATGAATTAGAAAATTGGCACGCAAATTATTTTCTTACAAAATTGTACATGACCATAATATCTCTACACTAAAAAACACTAATGGTATACTTATGACTCTATTTATAATAATAATAATTTATTTTCTCAACAATTTACAAATAGATTTGATTTTGACCCCTACACTAAGCTCAGCTCGTAGGGGTCAATTAGTAGTTGACAAGTACAAAGAAAGCCCAAGCAAGTCAGCATTAGATGTTTAATTTATAGGTGTTGTTGAGCATTAGCCTTTGTTATGTATGACCTCGTGCAGGTAAGTGTGTGTTCTGCAAGTAGGTGTGGAGTATGTATACGGCTGGAGTATGTAGTATATGTGGTGAATGTGTGATGTGCATGAAAGTATAATATATATGTCGTGTATGTGTGTGGACGCAAAACCTTTGTCTTGAGTTTACTTTGGCTATGAAGACACGGAACCATTTCTAACCAATCGCTCCGTATCCTCATAACCCAGACTTAGCAGCCACTTTAAGACCATGCGCTTAGCACAACCCACAGTTCTGTCCTTGATGTCGCAGCCTCTAACCACACCGTTGTACAGGAGTGTTTGTAGGTATTCAATTGATCGCCTTCCGAAGCGTGTTTTGGACGTAGGCATCGGCACTTTAAAAATACGTCGATTTAAACACTCCTGGTACAAAGCGGAGCTCAGCAGGCGCCTGTGGAAGGCGGTTACAACTTTGTAGACAAAAAGCCCGCGCACGCTGATTACTTGGCTTTCCTGGTATAATTCGGAAGTAGGAAACCGGAAGGGCTTGGCAAGCATAACTTTTAAAACAGAGCGCTGAGCTCGTTCAAGGATAATCAATTTAGTCTTGTCGCAACCGCCCCAAACAGGAATGCAATAAGTTAGAAGCGATTGACAGAAGTGTAGATTGAAAGCAAAAGTGGTCTATCGACTATATCTCTAAGTGCCTTCATTGGATGAATAAGTTTGCGCACACGGTTTGCAGTTGCAACAATGTGGTCCTTGAAGGTGAAGTTTTCGTCTACATGAACACCCAAATAGTGGATAGTGTTGGTCCTTTCTTTGATATTGCATGCACAACCAGGCCTATCGCATGAAGAGCATCCTCCACAGGTGCATACAGTGATGATGTTTGGAATTGATTTAGGAGCAGTGGCGGCAGTATTGTGAAAGCAAACATATTTAGTTTTGTTTGCGTTAAGGGTGAGCAGATTATTCTCAAGCCACTCTGCCACCGCAGACATCCCCAGCGCACAATCCCGGTACACCTCACCCCACGTTGGACCATGAAACAATATCGCAGTATCGTCGGCGTAGCAAATGACGGGTGCGTTTTTGAAGGGAACCTGCATATCATTAATGTACGTCAGGAAGAGAGTGGGACCCAAAATACTTCCTTGGGGGACGCCAAACGATACCTCGTTTAACTCTCACGTTTTTAGAAAAAATGACAAGACGTTTCGTTTATAAACACACATTTAAAAATAAATGCCCAAATCCACAATCAACATTTTTCCAAAGTCCATTTTACCGGGAATCGAACCCGGGACCACTGACACAGCTTTACAATCCATACAGTTGGGCAACGCCTTTGATGTCGGGCGACGCTGCCACTCGTGTAAGTACTCTGTCACGCGCGGATGTGCTAGGGTTGTCACAAAATGGAAAATAAAACAAACGTTATTATTATGCAATGATTTATTTACATGTGTTGCACAGCCAGATATTTACGTGAGATTTTGTTTTTAGATGTATTGAGATTTCTATTATTAAACTTAACTATGTAATTTATGCGCATGCGTATGAACAATTTCGAGCATAAATGTTTGTGGGAAGCATAAGCATGGCCGTGACTTAAATTCTATTTTGCTTAGTACGTTGAATATCTTTTCTGAAATATTGTTTCCAACAAACGAACAAAACTGCTGCCTAAAATGGGTTTTTTCTAGTTCATTACAGTAATCAATGAAATCATCGGGCGGTATTTGTAGCCCACCAAAGGGATCACGCGAAGTATATGCATGTTGGCGTAAGTAAAAGTTACTTGTGGTTGGTTTGTCACTATAACTGGATGCGTAATTAATTGTTGATAAGCATTTGTGTTTATCTACACAACGCCGCAACACATAACCACAAGTATACAGGAAACTATTTTCTTTAGGAATATTAAAATTTGTTGAAAGCAGGGTTTCTGTTGTGGTGGATCGCCTTACCTCACCCACACCACTACGTGTAAATATTGAATTATGGTGTGTAATATTGTGATAAGACCTTATCAAAATCGTCAGCACAGCATTTATAGTAATAGAAAATGCATTGATGAATTTTATTGTACTTGTCACATCCTTGCCAGTATCTTTCTGTGTCACTTTGACTACTCAACAAATTAAGCGCTTTCTGCAACAAATTTATCTGTAATTCGTTGTTTCGGAATGGCTTGTTGTAAGGTTTTGGAGAAAAGAGATTGCTGGAATTTAACAAATCAAAGATATTATCCATGGTATCTATAAACTCGATAGTTCCATCAAGTAGGTTAAAATCCCCTGCTTTGGTATAAGTTTCTAACGCTGCCTTAACAGAGTTACTAAGCACTTGTGTAGCCAGTCGCACTTTTTGTTTTTGAAAATTGTTTGGCGAAATATGAGAATTCGTTAACTTAGGAGCACACCGAAATTCTTTTTGTTTGTCCAACTGATAACATTTGTAGATATCGTCCCAACTAGCTAGTTTTACCATTAAACTTATAATTATAATTTATAAAATTATTTCTCACGCATTTAATGAGATGAGGAACATCAAATATGTAATAAATTTTCTTCCCATCTATTTCAAAGTACGGATTTTCTTTTGATATTCCTTGTGTTTTAGAAAACTTTATAAAATCTGCTCCTTGAGCAGAAACGACAGCCCTAACTTTAAACCCCAATGTAAATAATTGTATATACTATCCATTCCTCCAGTGTTTCGTCGATTTTACTAGTTGTGATAAAAGCATACCCAACTACTTGTTTCCAATTTCCTATTATACCTCTTAACATAATTGTAAATGCATAGCCAGCTGCATATGGACTCTGATTGTCATCTGTTTCGTGTGCGGTGTGTCATAAAAAAGTGAACATTTTTAGCTCATTTCATCCATACAAAATGTACATTCCCTTTCAAAGGGCGATGTGTTTGATAGCCTCAGATAACACTCTCCATACATAGTCACTAATTTTTGTGCCCACAGGTATGGCCAAGGTCCCCAAAGTACGTTTAGAGGACAAACAAAGTTTTTGGTAAAAACTTATACGCTTGTGGACTCGAGTAATATATATTTAAACAGAACAGAATAGTTTAAATTCTTTGAAATATCTAATTGTTTGTGAAATGAGGTTTTAAATTAACTTGTGCTTTGACAATTTTACTTAGATTGGGCGATAAAAACTTGTCACATCCTAGTAAGAATTGTTGACGGGTGACATCCATTGACTTGGCATCTTCAAAAAGCTTCAACTTTTTAGCACATTTTTTGATTTCATTTCGGAGTTTTCGTTTCCTTGGGGAATGATCTGTTAATTTTTTTGTTGTTTGCGATTCTTGAACACTAGTAGAAGCTGCAACAGATACTACTACTGAAGAAACGTCAACCTGGGTTTGAATTCCTATGCTATGCAAATCTTTAGTCACTATTCTTGGGGCTTCGGTTTGTGTACTCATTGGATGTATTGAAGCACGTGGTAAGTTTAAAACAGGAATAGCGGCGTCTTTCAATTTCATATTCATATACATCCATTTTTCAAAGTGTAAGCTACATACATACAGATTATATAATTGTTCAATGTTTTTATCTTTTAAATCAGGTCTTCGACAAGCATCTATCCATGAGTGGCACCTGGAAAGAAAACCATATCATAAATAAATTATATACCTACAGACTATTAGGTATATATAAAGTCAACAATTACTATTAACTTTCGACAGAATAAAGATTTACATTCACACTGAATATAATTATACTGTGTTTCATTAATAAATAACTACTTAAATATCGCGCGGTAGATTTAATGCCTACCTATGGCTCACGCGGCGTTGTAATACTTGTAATACTTGAAACGTTACAAAACATAAGTACCCCAATTGTTAGTGAGAATTTTTATATTGTTTTACGTCCTTTTAAAATAACGGATATAGCAACGGGGTTTTTATGTCAAATTTAGCAATCTTAAAAAAGTTGCTTTTCCAAGACGGATACAAAACTGTTAAAGTGAATTCGACAAAAAATAATAATATTACTGTGTTAAAAAGTGAGAAATGTTATTGTTATATCGATCTTAAAGTGAATAAAGTATTTTTCTTTGTTGCACTCTCATTAATTAAACAAAATGTTCACTTACTTTATATTTGACATTTTTTAATTTAAATTATATGGAATAACCGTATTAAACCGAATCACTTATTTCGTTTTAAAAAAGTCAGTCGACTTCTGTAACTACCCACCAAGTCTAGATACGTTCTAAAACTAAACAAGTGAACATAGAAATATGGCATTTTTTGGTCAATTTTTACATTAACAATATTAACTTGGAACTTTATTCTAGTGTTTTTCAACAATAATTCTTTTTTATAGCTATAGGAAACAATTGTAAATAGAAAAAATATATATCTTGCTTTTGTAGCGTAGAAATAAAATATGTTTCAGAACATACCTAATGCTATATGCCGTCATACCTAGGACTCTGTGGCATTATTTAGCAGGGAATAGACAATCATGCAAATATCATTCGTTCACGGCATTAATAAAACAATTTTGTTTTGTGGACATCATGGTACGGATTTGAGTAATGTTACTTTAAGCTTGAAACAAAACTTCCTTAAAACATGATAGTTTACTAAAAGTTCACGGTACGGACCCTGTACGCAATCATGCTCGTCAGTAATCGACCATCATGGGCCATTGTGAAGAGGAGCCATTAAGTGTCAAACGCGTGGAACGGAGCTTGTGTCAATAGGGATTGACACTAGGCATATTCACTTATATTCGATATATCGAAAGTACTCTATGTTTGCCTGATAGGATATTCGGATTTAACAAAAAAAAATCTATTTTATATTTATAAAAACATCGTATTTTGAAAATAAAACTAAAGTTGATTAATAATAACAATAAAACAAAAGTAAATTTTAATTTAACTCAATGATTTCAATCTTAAATAAATATCACCAACCAGCTAAACCGGTATGTTATCGCATGGGACGATTCTATAATTTATTTAAAATAACCTATTTTTTAAGATTTAAGAATTTACTTCTAAATCTGAAAATATAAAATCAGTAGTTCGATTCTATTTGCTTTGCCAACTGATTCGATTATTTCAAACAATCGACTAAATGTCGTTGTGCATCACTAAAATTGTCAGTTACTACCTGTAGGTACCTACGTAATTAACGAAATTAAGTATACAAACTTACCTCTCATTGCGTGGAAATCTATGAAATCTTAAATCCTTATTTAATGTTGTTGTTGAGGTACATCCGTACACGGAACAGGTGACCATTGTACTTAATAAAAAAATATTCGGCGCCACCGCTCACTCAACTCAAAAACATGTACGCGCCAGCCTTGAAAGTTGGAAATGCCGACTGTGCGAGTTCGCCGTGGCGGCCCGCGCCGCCCGCTTCCCCGCGCCAGCCCCCACCGTTGTTCTGTGCAAGTACATTCGTTGCCCAACTGTATGGATTGTAAAGCTGTGGCTGTGCCACTGACACAGATATAATATATATAAAGATAATAATATATATTCATATGCACCTATCTTCTAATGTTATAACTGGCTAATCAAAATATTTATATTTCTTTTTCCATATAGAATTAGATTGACATGTAAAAAACTTCAATAAAACGATTGGAATATACCTACAACACTAACAAATATACAAGATAATAAATTAATAAAAACACACATACATATATCTCGAGTTTAGAAATATATATTTTTTTATTAAAACTCTTTGGAGACTTAATTGATATTGCACTATAATTTTATCCATAAATTACAAATATATTATGTGTTAAGAATACGTTGTGTATTATTATAACGAATACTGAAAGCCATAATCTCTATCAAGCTGTAAGCAAATACAATTCATGTTAAAAACTGAGCTCATTTTTATTACATCACAATTTATACATCTTATGCATTAAATATTGCACTGAGTAGCTACATAGTAATCACAGATTGTCATCTACACTCACGATCAAATCTAATCACATACAAACAAGCAATATTTTTTTACAAATGACTGAATTGCATTTTAAAAATATATTTATTAGACAATATGCATTTTAAAAATAAACTTAAAATAAATTAGTTTTGCACTTTTCAAATCTCGTTATCACACAAACAAACCAAACGGCTTGATTTTTTTATACCACAGTATAATTTTATTATTATGTTTAATTAAATAATTTATAGCTTTGTTGCAGTAGACATAAATTTTGCAATTAAGGGTGTGTGTATTTTAGTCAGTTAAATCATAACTTTAATATTTTGGAAAGAAATTTCTGAATAAAGACTGCACAAAACCAACAACATTGCACAACTAATCCAAACTAGATCTAAGATTTTTTTTTCTTTTCTAAACCAACTTAAATAGCCAAGTTACCGTCATGTTTATACGGATGTTTAATTGTTATGTATGGTATGCCCAATTCAAAATCGTTCCTTGGCCAGTATTTGAGCTGAGGTTTCTGTTCGGGCCTCTCATCGGACACATTGAAGTATGCAAACAGCACTAACGCCGTGTAACTAGCAATGAATATGAGGACGTGCCACACGCCGTGCATATAGGGGAAGTCTATATAGAGCCACGCGTCGCAAAACATTCTGTCCATGATCCAGCAAAACAGCGCTAACAGACATACGGCGACACATCTCAGTCCCAAGCGGTACACTCGTGCACACTTCACTCTGAAACAATGTTCCGACACCTTTAACTCGTACACCTTTTTCTCTTTTACTTCATTTTCTCTTAAAATCATATTTGACTGCTTAAAAATGCGGTGAGAAATGTTAATAATGAATATACTTAATCCATTAATTTTTAATGACATGATATATCATGTCCGCGTATTAAAAATAGATAAAAACCTATTCTCAGACCTACCAAGTGTACATATAAAATTTCATTAAAATCGGTTAAGCCGTTTTGGAGGAGTATGGCAACTAACACTGTCACACGAGAATTTTATATATTAGAAGATGTGTATACTATTATTAAACTATTATTCTTTTGTTTTGTATAGTTTGGTTCTTTTTATTTTCTTTTTATTAGTTTTATTTTGTAAAAAAACAGAAAATGTCGTCTTTTGTGTTCATTTTTAATGCATGCTGAGTTAGCCTATAAGTGGAGTATACAATATTATAAAACATTGTTTAAATGTGAATAAGTGTATGCTGTGTTGGATTTTTGTATACTGTGTTGGCTTCCTAATAAATAAAATAAAATAAATATTTATTTAGGTGTTCAAGAAACTCTGTCGATGCCGATTTTAACATAAAAAAAAAAAAGAATTTAAACCATATTGAAATCCATTTAACGATTAATGTCAAGTTACCTGTTTAATTCCTTGCACAAGAATCCTATAGCAGGCAACACTAGAGTCATCAGGGCGAACGCATTAGCTGCCGGGTGCATTACCAGAAATCCGGTGGATATTAATGAAAATATGCTCGAGTAGAAACCTAACTTCCGTCTAAAAAACAATTATTATTATCACTTATTTACATCTATACTAATCTATACTACTAATGTGCAAACTAAAAATTCTGTTATATTATAAAAATGGTAATAAAGAAGTATCAAAACAATATCCACAAAGTTGATAACTGTGGTATTCAACAATACAATGGCATTCAGTTCAGGTAGGAAATCACCCAACCTTTTGTTTAGTTTATAGCACCCATTAAAGTGTTTTCCTTATTTTTAAAATCTCAATTTCAGTATATTATGATAAATTTCCGAAGCCGACTTTGGGCTATGGCCTAAACATCTTTGAAGTATTAATAAGTATAAAAACTATAAAAACTGACTCTGACTTGACTTATAAAAACTATTAAGAAGTATGCTACAGCCCATATCTTTGGATATGGAAAATAAATTAAATGTTTTTAATATGCGTGTGAATACTCTGTTTTGATGTTGTGTTCACAACTGAATGTATCAATTATTCAGTTGTGAAACTGAATAATTATTCTATTATAACTCGAATTCTACTTGGCGAGGCAAGGCGAATATGTAGTGATGATACTACACATATTGTAAAAAGAGACTTCAAATCAAACATACCTACATTATAATGCAAATTAATCAACACAATCATGTTAATATTTACAGTACAGACAACCACATAAATTTGTTTAAAGTCTATAACATTTATAACTATAAAAAGAAATCTATAACTAAATTATATTAAATTTTAAAATTATATAATTACCTATTGCCTCCGAGGAATTTCGGGAAGTATCTTTTTGGAAAAAACATTGCAAAGGCAGCCATAAATACCCATAATATGGCTAATTCATCAAGCAATTGTCCTGAAAAACCAAGATATAATACGTACATAGATTATGTAGTATTTTTTAAAACAACTTATTATATATTTCATTCTTATTTTTTTTATAATTTACTTCAATAGTTAACTAGCTTCTGCCATGCCTTCGTATGTGTCCCTTTTTTTCACTTCACTTCACTTTCACATTTAATAATTTTAATTGGGATAGGATGGAGTAACACTAATTAGCTGTTTAACATTATACTAATTGACCTATATCCAATTAATTATTATATCTTAAATTTTGTTAAAACTGCTCAATGAACAACTCACCTACAAGGCTCAATGTTGCATGGAAGTAAGCGGAACTGAGTCCAACAACCATTAACAGTACCCACAATACATTTATGCCTGGATTGAAGAATCTTGAATATTCTTGAAACAGGTGAATGAGAACCGGAGGAAACAAGAAGAAGAGAATGTTGCTAACCTGCATTTAAAACAAATAATAATCAACAATTTTATTAGAGAACCAGCTTTGTGCGTAACTATTTTGTTTGTAAACTGATTGGAAAGAAACAAACACTAACTAAATGTTATGCCAATCTTGTTACAATACACCAGTGAAAACCGCATTCAAATCTGTTTAACAGTTTCTATGATTAGTGTACACAGACATACAGACAAGAATTTTTTTATATACATATGACATGATTAAGTTAAGACTCATATTAAAGAAAATTGGAAAGACATCTTTAAATTGATTTTTTTATAATATAAAGGGTGGCAAACAGGCTGACTGTGTATTAGATGGTAGGTGGTTACTGTCACCTAATGAACAAGCTACACCAGAAGGGGGGTGCAGGTGCAGGAGGATGCCAATCCTGCAGAAATTTGTTATAATAATGGGCTTAAATAATGTTTGAGCCCATTAACAAATTGTTTATGGCTCCCAAATATAGCTAGGTGGAAACACCTCAGAAGAGAGATTAATAAAACCATGCTTACTAAAATGTAAATAAAGAATAAGTTTAAATATTTCACAAAATCTTTTTTTTTTATAATTATTTATTATATACACTTTGTGTTAGTACAATAACACAAAGGGCTTTGTTATCTTCCCATTGTTATCTCGATAAGATTGCATGAAGATTGATCTCAAAATATAGGCCACGTATTTAAGTAACTTTATGACTTACAGTGTTGACGAATTCCGCTATTACTGGTGAAATAGAATAATTAGATTCACACCAGTCCACAGGAGAACTTCCACGCTCTAAATGAGCCCACATACTTGTTACAAAAACAAAATAAAATAGAAACAGTTATTTTATTACAGCTCTTTGTTTCGCAAAACAAAGTCAATAACAATGTAATATAAATAAATATTTTATTCACACACTACTACACTATTAACTAGATTTTGTAATACGACTTCGCAATAAGAATGCAAGCAAATAAAATGTTTACATGATTTAGAAAAAATATGTATTTGTTATTTTATAAAAGTGCGACGTTTCCTAACAAACAATTTAACCACGCAATAGTCAGTCATGCCAAAGATTTAAATCGAGATTCGAGTCATGCAATAGTAGATGAATGAAATGTTTAGGTCATTCGTACTCGGTAGACGGTACCTTACTTCAATTCAGTTGACTTTTGTTTGTGATTTTGAGTTTGACTTTGATAGTTCGATTGTGTTAATGAAATGTCTTGTGTCAATGTCTCGCCAACTGACACATATCCACAGAAAACTAGCTATACATAGAAAAATAATTCTATGGAGCTATACCTGTAACACAGATCGCTATATTTAATCAAAAAGTTTGATGAGTTATTTCGTATAACAATATAAATTATTAGCTACGGTGAATATTTAGCTATTTAGTGACGATTTAGCTATTTAAAAATAAAGTACCCAGTTGTCCGCTACTGTTTCTCCGCTAACTTTTAAACGAACCAACTGATTTTGATATGCTTTTCACTAATGTAAAGAGCGATACACGAGGAAGGTTTGTGTATATAATTTATAGAAAAAAAAAAATAACATCCGTTCAAAGCTGAGAGCGAGTAGTTAGTATCTATCAATCTATATAAATCATCCTCTACTTGCGATATTCAGGTGAAAATCAAGCTATAGCCACCTCGTCTTGGTGGCTACCTAGATTATCGTGTAAATATCAACTACCTATTTAATTCCCTTATGTCGATAAATTTTAGTGACAAAGTATTAGAGCTAAATGATGCAAATACATAATATTAATAGCTGTGGTAAGTTTGAAATCAAAATTTAATTAAGAAAACTCCGCTGTGTAAAACTTAACAACATGAGAACATGGTAGTGTTGGTTTAGTAATGGCAGGGCACACTGCTCAGTTTGTTTCCGCAGTCATAAACTGGGCAGCCCCTACCTAAGTACGGCGGTAATATGACCTTCTTACAGAAGACTATTCTTTAACTATGATGATATTCTACTAAAGAGCTCTGAAAGAGAGTATTTAACTAAAGGGTGACTTGCAGCAGTTATGGCGTTACTCATAGCCACCTAATAAAAATATAGCAACATCAATATACTTATGGATGTTTTCACGAATTGAAAACTATTAAACAAATCTTAGTAGGTAATAGGCACTCGTACCTACATTTATATTGATGGGTTATTTTATTTTAATTTTTCTAAGATTTAATATTAATATTTAAAACGAACTTTAATTCGAGGAAGGTGAAGAGTATTTGGCATTATTATAAATTATAATGTAACTAACTTATACTATCTTACACTGACTTGTCCAAAAATGCATTTTATTTTTCTCAAAATAATATGTTAATTCTTCATTTAAATAATGCATCAAAATCATTTTGGTGGTTTAAAAGAAGTTAACGGAGAAACAGACAGAGGCGGACAGCGACTTCACTTTATAACTAGCTGTTACACGCTACTTCGCCCGCGTAACTTTATAAAATATAGCCTATGTTACTCGCTGATAATATAGCTTTCTATGTGAAAGAATTTATAAAATCAGCCCATTAGTTTTTGAGTTTTCTGTAGGTAAAACAATTTTCAAAATAGGTCTAGTAGATTTTATTCATTACAAACATACAAAACTTATCTAATTGTATAGATATCTATATAGATTGTATAGACAGTTATATAGATATTGTGTTTTCAGAAAACAATGACTGTGAAGAGGGTTTAGATTTTATGGATTACTGGAGTGATCGAACTGTAAAACGTGAAATTTCGCGAGGACTGATTCTTCGTGAGAGTAAACCCGTCCCTTTTCATAGTAAAGAATTAAATACTTTTACGACTCAGTTAAAGCTAAACCGTTATCCAACAAAAGTGAACAGACGACGCCAATTTTATGAGAGAAGGTAGTCATAAAATTGTAAGAATTATCATCTCAGCGGTAGGGCGCCTCCCCCATAATTTTCCAAGAGGAGAGAGTTAATAGAGTCAGAAATAATAATACGCGATAATAATTGTAACTTTGCAAAGATTACAGCGTACATTTCCGTTTATCCACCCAGGCTAGGGTGGATTCTCGGATATGCATTTCCGAGTTTTTTGGGGTGGATAAACGGAATAACAGGCGTTTTTAATGTGTACCATCAGGTACACAGGTTACAGGTAGAAATAATGAGATAAACAAAATAATTTCGTTATTACTCAATTACATCCTATAAGTGCGCAATAGAATAATAAATAAAGACAATAAAGAAGAAAAACGAATGTAAAATGAACTCGAATTAAAACAATTGTTAACATTTCTTCTTAACATGTTTGGAGGTCTATAAATTTTCGCAGGCCTGACCGCGCTGAGCGCCGACAGGCGATTGTTGCATCCGTTGAGGCCTGCAGTGGTCCGTCGTGATTTTTTATACCGTTAACAACCACATTGTATAAATAATCGTGTTTTCATGTTTAATGATCAATATATTTGTTATAGATCGTACACTTTTAAAACGAAAATATTGCCATATCGTCAGAAATGTTCCTTGAGAATAATAGAGTTAGCAGTGCCTACAAAGCGACATTGTATTGATACATGGCGAAATAAACACCACATACTCCCTGGCTATATGGTAGGTGTTGTTTTTGTTAGGTCTTTATGTTTCAAATACATATAAAAAAAATTACTACTGTTTAAAAAAATATTATTTCCCTGACGACCTAGATCTTCTTCACGTTTTGCCATTATGAGCGGGACGTGTAACCGCCAGTTTCCACTTGTTGGGTGTTTTTGTGTTGACAACAGTAGGTATCATCAATACTCAATACTAATAATAAATTTGTAAGTGTAGGTATTGTTCCTCCAGAACTCCAGTTAAACGAATTAACTGATTTTCATGAAACTTGGTAGATAAACATTTAGACGTACAGGACACAGGATAGGCTACTTTTTTCTTTTTCAACGCAGACGAAGTCGCGGGCGCCAGCTAGTAATAAAATAAAATTGTAAACGAGTCGTGTCTGTATACATATTTTTTCAAAAAACCTTTGTACTTAATTATGTTACCGAGATGAAAAATACAGTTTTTAGAATTTGTGTCTGATTGTCTGTGCGTTTGTGCATCTTTTTCTCTCTCTCATCTGCTACAATCTTAATAAAACAATTGTTTTTAATAATCTTTATTCTTCTGGAAATTCAAGAGTGCGCAGAAAAAGCACATTTTAAGAGACGACATAAAGGTTATTCACGCATCTATATATCTGCTTTGCGAACATTTACGAGCTTTTCCCCGTTAATTTAGTCTCGCTCGATTTACTAACTAAAGAAGTAACGCCCTCTGTTAGCAAGTACTTTTGAATGAAAGCTTGTATAATTGTCTCTTTGATACTCGTAGCTTGAAAGACTGAAGCGGCAAGTGTTGGACAGACAGCCGATAGCTCAAATATCAGATGCACACAACTGTTTCAAGAACCGAAAACGAATTAAAATAACGTAAGTCTGTTGGGAGAATACTGGTCTGAGAGATTACCAATAGGTTTTAGATAAACTATTCAAAATATTAAGGCATTTTGTTCTCTTAAAAACAAGAAACAATAAAAATACTTTTAATTGAACTAACGCAAAACAATTAATTGAAAAGAAATTTCTTAACAGCTACCTTTACTCGTTGAAGTGATTTCGACGATAAAATATGGGGATATAATTATTTTATTTTTATTTATTTTATTGTTATGTTATTTTTTAAATATGTTTGTTATTCTCACGTAAAAACTACAACGGATTTGCAGGTAGTTTGTTATCTGAATTAACATATATATAGAATACTTTTATCTTGGAAAAAAATGTTACGGCGGCGCCGGCGCCACTGTCGTCACAGCGATAAAGATGTATTTTTCATTTTTCAACGCGGACGAAGTCACAGGCAAAAGCTAGTAAATTAATATGTAAGGACCTATCCAACAGTAAAATATATGAAATGAAAATTTTAAATAAATAATAGAATTGTTACACTTTTTTTAAATGAAATTTTTTAAATATATTAATATTTCAGATCCAAAAGAAAAAAGAAAGCCACAGTAAATGGGAAACATAAGTATCCAATGGACGTTAAGTATTTTTGTGCACTCTTCTGCCATAAAATTGTTCAGAAACTTAATAAATCGTGCATAATGAACATTGCTTTCAATTCAGAGTAAGTTATATATTCGTTAATAATTTATACTTAATGCAAAATATGCCCTCAAATAAAATTAGATAAAATAGATCCTGACATATATATCCTGACAAGTTTTAAAGACACTGTATTTATGTCCCATCGATTATGTGCATTCTTTATGTGAAAAGTTTTCGATAGAATTTTCATACATTTTAAATTGTGCTAGTTTACTCAAACATGCACTTTTTTTCACAAATTTACCATTAAACCAAGTCATCATTATTTTTATTTCTAATTCACAGAATTCTAACACACATTTTTTTTTTTTTTTTTTTTTGACTCTTTTTCACAGCCATCTGTCGCAATTGTGGACATTCAGCGGATCCTATGTAGTGAATACAGTTGACATGCCGGGATGCATTCAGTAATACATCCCTCTAGGTGGTCAGTTACTAGCTATTCAGATAGTAAGTCTGTTGGCAATCTCTTTTTAAGACGTCTTTTTGTTGGGACAATTTTCATGAGGTCATGGGCCAATGTGTTAGGATGTGAGTCCATTCTCTTTTTATAATTGGTGGCGATTCCCTTAATTTTTTCCTCTATTGGTGGCACCCTAAGATCTTTGTGTATTGTTTCATTTGAAACATACCAGGGTGCATCAGCTATAATTCGTAGTATCTTTGATTGGAACCTTTGTATTATGTTCTGGTTTGACTTAGAGCAGGTGCCCCAAAGCTGAATACCATAGGACCAAACCGGTACTATTATGCACTTATAGACCATGAGTTTTGACTCCAAAGCAAGTTTTGATTTCCTTCTCAGCATCCAGTACATTTTATTCAACAATAGTCCGAGTTGCTTCCTTTTTGTTTGGATATGTGTTCTCCAGGTCAAGCGTCTGTCCAGGTGCAAACCCAAGTACCGTACCACATTTTCTTGGGGAATTTGTATTCCATTCATGTAAATCGGTGGACAAGTGTCTCTTCTGAGAGTAAATGTGACGTGAGCTGACTTGGTCTCGTTGACTCTCAATCTCCAGCGCTTTAGCCATGATGAAATTATGTTGATGTGCTTCTGGAGCGCCACAGTAGCCAAGACAGGATCGCTATTAGTGGCCAGAATGGCGGTATCGTCCGCAAAGGTACCCAAAAACACATCAGGAGATGTTGGAAGGTCCGCTGTGTGCAGCAAGTACAATACAGGCCCCAGGACACTGCCCTGGGGGACACCGGCTTGTATTTCATAAAGGGTAGTAGTTGCATCACCACACTGCACCATGAAATGTCTCTCACTCAAATAGCTCCTGATCAAAGAAAATATTGGATCCGGCAGTGTGTTTCTTATTTTGAATAATAGGCCCTTGTGCCACACCCTGTCGAACGCCTGGGAGACGTCCAAGAAGGCAGCTGAACAATATTTCTTCTCTTCAAATGCAGTGTTTATTGATTCAACTATTCTATGCACCTGCTCGATAGTGCCATGTTTCTGCCTAAAACCAAATTGGTGAGATGGGATGAGATTTTTCTGGTGAATGATTGGTAGTACTCGTTTGAGGATTAACAATTCCAACAACTTGGAAGGTATGGGCAGCAGACTGATCGGTCTATACGACTTTGGATCATGTTCACTTTTTCCCGGTTTGGGTATCATTATTGTTTTAGCAACTTTCCACTGTAAAGGGTAGTGGCAGGTCCTAAGAATCGCATTATATAAGTACAGTAGGAACCTGATGCCCTTCAGAGGGAGTTCCAGTAGAATACGAGCTGTGATTAAATCATACCCAGGGGCTTTTTTAGGATCCATATGTTTTATTGCCGCAACCACTTCCTTGAAAGTGAGTGGTTCTATTTTTGTTGAGTCAGAATTGATTGGCTCATTCAGTGCGTTCTCTATGTCCCCCAAGTCATCATCATTGCCTTCGTATTCAAAAGGCTTGAAAACATTCGATAAATGGCTCGCAAATGTGGACGCTTTTTCACTATCACTCCTAGCCCATTCGCCATTGGTCTTCCTCAGTGGAGCCTGCTGGCCTTGCGGTTTTTTCAGTTTTCTGGTTGTTTTCCACAGAGAATACTCAGTAGCCGCAGAGTAGTGCAATTTAGACAGAAAAGATTGCAGTTCTTCATTTTTCTCTCTATCTATTGCCTTTTTAAATTTTTTAGTTAGATAGTTGAGTTTAGCTTTGTATGGGGGGAACTTGTATTTTTGCCAGTCCCTCCTAACCTTCCTTTTTTCAGCAACCAGTTCGAGAACATTGCTTGAGAAATTAAGCAATGGATCCCTGGTATCCGATGGTGGAGTACATTCCCAAGCGGCCCTAACACACATGAGACTGAAAAGATTCAAAGACTGTGATTCCAATTCCAATTGCAGTGATTAAAAACACTTTTTTTTATTTTAAGGTTGGATAATTTGTCAAAAATAGTGTTAGGGGATATACGTGAAATTATGCAAAAAAGAAAAAGAAGCGCATCCGATAGTTCATTTGAAAGTAAAAGTTATAGAAAATTTTATAATGAAATTTCTGTAAAGGTAAGACCAAAGCCGTGAATTAGAGTTATGGATGAAATATACGATCAAGCGTTTGGCGTGACGACAAAATGACGTGAGGCAACGGCGCGAATTTTACATACAGTTTTTGACATCAAGCCATCAGTTTTTACCATTCACGATCAAATTTTGGCTTCACGCCAGTTAATTTGACGCGATGGACTGACCGTGTATTTGGTCCATTATTTGAAAAGTATTAAGAGTTGATTTGTGTATTTTATCATTACAGGTAACTATTTGGCTATCGAATATACTCGAAGAAGCGTCATTCATGATGTTATTGGACGATTTAAACGGTAATTTACATTTAATTGTGGTATATCCAACGAATTTTGGTATATCTAATATGGATCTCAATTTTGGGATAGGATTAGTTATATGCATTTCGATTAATTTATAAAGCCAGGCGAATAGTTCATAATCATAACCAAGAAATGTTAATAGGAGCTAATGTTTGCTAATGTAAGGAAAGAAAAACAGAAGTTTAGATTTTAATTTTCTATGTTATTTCGTTTTTAGTGAGTGCTTTTGAGAGCTAGAACTCTTACGAGTCCTTCACCGCTAATACATATGCATGATTATTTTGTATTTATAATAGCGACTTTTAAAAATAATAATTGTACTTTTTTATTTAGAATTGGAAGAAGAGGAAGGGCCAGCTCTCAGATTCATTGATGATTTACTGTATAATGTCTTGGTATGAACTTTGTATGTATGTGTAAAAAACGTTAAACACTACGAGTTTTTCAATAATACCTCTTTTTCAGCATATCTGCCAAATGAATTCACCAAAACTTTCGGAAAGTTCTGATAGTATAAAGAGTGCAATTGAAAGTCAACAATCGGGAAGTCTTTTAGGAGACGAAAATACAAAACAATATAATGATGATTTGGACCAAATCATAGATGAGTTCGTTCCAGACAATGATGACGTAAATAACATTTTTGTGAATGAAATACTTACAATAATAGATTCTGTAATAGAAAATGCAAATTTCTATGAAACTGACAAAGGCAGTGAATTAAATACGTTGACAACAACGAAAAGCGATGAACTATCAATGGACTCCGACAAAGAAATGAAACAAGATAACGCAAGTGTCGATAATCAATACCCATTTAAGAATAATAACTTTAATGATTCTACTGAAATGAATGATGAAATAGAAAATTATTTTGTTAACGCTGAAGTTATTGAAAGCGACGAAAAAAATTATTTAATTATGGATACACAAGACTTTATAAACGAGACTGAAGACAACTATGACATTAAAGATGAATCTAATTATGTAAGAAATGTAAACGAAACAAAAGATCCTTTTGAAGAAGGTAAATCAACTAAAACAGATCAAGACGACAATACTATCGATATAGATGAACAATCAAGTCAAAATATAAATATTTTAGAAGATAATTATAAATTTAATAGTAAACTAACAGACAGCCATCAAAATGAAATAACGGATAAAATCAAAGATGCTCAAGAAGCAAATGTATTAGAAGATAATCGCAGTATAGAAGGCAAGTTAAATACTTCAGATCAAGAAACTAAGGAGTTTGTAATGAGCAATACTAAAGATAATGAAATATCAAATGAACTAGACAGAAAGCCTAGTTTGAACAGCAAATCGAATGATTCATATCTAGAAAAGGATAAAACCGACATAAAAGATCTTGATTTAAACAGAATGTCAATAGAAAAAGAAAGCAATGAAAAAGACACAACACACAATACTGAGGATATTCCAGCCTCATACGAATTAGAAAATAACGCTATTATAGAAGATATATCAATCAATATAAATCAAGAAAATGATTCCATTGAAAAAACAGACACTATTAAAGAAATTAAATGGTCTTTCTCATTAGAAAATCACTCTAGCACAGACAGTGTAACAAAAGAAAAAATTAATGAAAACCAGAAGAAAGTAGCATTTTCCGAATTAGGTAAAGTTACTATTGCGATAGATAAAATAGTACTTAACTATTACGTAGGTATTACAAAAATAAAGACTAAACATTTTTTTATCTTATTTTTTATATCTTATATAAATAAAAATGAATCCCTAAATGTGTTGCTAAGCGCAAAAATCGAGAACGGGTGGACCGATTTTAATTCTGTCTTCACTCATAGATAGAGGCATAATCAGGGAAGGTTTTACGTAAAGAAAAATGCACCCCGGGCGAAGCCGGGAGCGGGACGCTAGTAAAAAATAAAATTAATATATTTTTATCATGTCTATTAACACCTAAATCAAATTTAAGCAGTCTTAAAAATTATAGCGACACAATATTATTAACAATCGTTATTTTAGTAAAAATTTAAATTATTATTTAAATAAAAAAATAAGACAATAATTTATAGGTTGAATCTCGTCGTTTAAGCATTATTTTAATTTCTTGTTGTTTAAACACGATATTATCCAATCTTAATCGAATTTAACATTAGTATTAGTATCTACTTACATACATTACTTTAGCATGTTTTATCCAATCGCTACTTGTCGAAGATATATTATTGATTAGTGCTAACTCACAATAAATCTTAATACTTTCGAATCATTAATTAATTAATTGTAAAATACAGTTTAATTAATTAATGATTTAAATAAGTAACAGTGCAACTTCTTATACGAAATAATATTTAGATATAACGCGAAAAAAGTTTCGAAACAATTCAGTTTAAATATTAAAAAAAAAATACAAAACCAAGGTCAGCATAATTATAATTATCTTCTTTTTCAGACAAATTAGGCAGTGCCACTGAGTCTTCCAATGAAATGGACAGGTATTTTTCTTTCATTATAGGCATTCAGTAGAAAATAGTTCAAATAAAATATAGGAAATTACTTTCACATACTATGAGACTTTCTCTGATTATCATGATTCATTGTTTTTTTTTTTTTCAGAAGTTCTGCAGAGAAACTATTAGATCTTGCACCACCAAACTTTAACCTGCTTTGTAAGTATAATACCTAACTACAATTTAAAATACAATTAATAGATTTGATAAAGGATACACTAGATTCTGGGTTGCTTCACTAAAAGTGGCATAGTAGAATATCACCGCACTCACAGCTTGGGGTGATATTTCAAATTAGTTGCACAAAGTTGTCCTCAAGGTGAACACGTGTTACCACTTGAACCAATATTACTAAATGTTAAGATTCAAATCAGTCATGCAACATTTACATTATTCATCTTTTTATCAGAAATTAACGAGAGATAGTAAATAGCATGTATAAAAAAATCCAGTGGACACTTTTTCGCAGTGATTTTGTTTGAGACCCTGAATCTAGTTTGTCAATTTTTTTTTTAATTTGTGTCAAATATTTTGTGTTTAGCTGATGCTGACGAGGTTTGGCCCAAAGAGATGTCATTTCCGAGTATACACGAAAGCATCAGTAATTTATCCTCCACATCTCTCGGAAGAATAGCGGAGAGTGACAACTCAGGAAGTTCTTAGAGACAAAGAAATATATCAGAAAATAAAATTGACATACAAAGAATTAAGTAATCGACAGATTGATTAGAACGAGCATACAAAATCCGAACAAGAAATCTGAACATAAGCAAAGAAAGAAATAGAATTTGGAATATTGAAATAATCATAACATATAATAAATACTGATAATCTTTACTAATATTATAAATGTGAATGTGAGTTTGTTTGTTTGTTACGCTTTCACGCAAAAGCTACTGAACCGATCACCATGAAAATTTGCATACACGTTGTCTGGGACACCAGAAAGGATATAGGGTACCTTTCATCGTTCAACGCGGACGAAGTCGCGGGCACCAGCTAGTATATAATAAAATGAAGTGTCTTTTAGTAATAATGTAAAAACTGCTTTTCAACCGACTTCAAAAAAAGGAGGAGATTCTCAATTCTACTGTATTTTTTTAAATGTTTGTTACCTCAGAACTTTCGACTGGGTGAAACGATTTCGATGATTCTTTTTTTTATTTGTAAGCTGGTGCTTCCCGTGTGGTCCCATTTCAATTTGGTCCAGTTCTGACAGTGGCATCCATGAGAAAACGGCTTGAAGTCGGTTTTTTTTTGTTATAATTTTTACTTGTTATTACTGAATGTATTTGTATATACAATCATGTCTATCTGTGTCTGTTTGTTCGGGATTATCTCCGAAACGGCTGGATTGATTTTGAAGGGACTTTCACTGGCAGATAGTTGATGTTATAAAGGAATAACTTGGACTATTTTAAAAAAATCAAATATTAATACCATTTCATTGTCAAATATTGATGGCACTGCCAGCGCCACGTAAGTAAATGAATTCTAAACAGAACTTTTACAAAACAGACTTATTAAAGGTATTTAACGGTATCTAAAGCGAGCTTTGTAATATATGTACATTTTATTGCTGGCTAAATCCACTGTTACAAAACATATTATTCATCAACAAATAATTAGAAAAAAAAAAAGATTAATTATCACTTTAATGAAATCAATAGACGCCTTACATGTAATTAATTATATTAATCAAATATATTTGAAACTTACTTAACTATCTTGTTTAGAAACTATTTTGAAGTGCACAGTGACTTGATTATAATCGTACTTCCTTATATTCTTGTCTCTGCACGCAGCAAATATCCATTTTCCATTGAACGCTATGTCTCTGATGCCGTCACAATCTGATCCCGTGAGTTGAACTCTTGTGTTTGAATGAATTTCATTCAACGAGTGCACTGTGCATGTGCCGTCTTGTCGTCCCACTATGAACAAATTATTAGGCAACGCCTCCAGGGACTGTATCGGACTTGCCGACTCGTGCCACTCCCTAGTAATAGAACCGTCTTTAGCACTCATCTGTACAATCTGAAATTTATTTTTTTATTTAATAGCATTAGTAAGTATGTAAGTAAATTCTGAACAAACATAGTTGAGCCCCTATGGAGGGGCGGTTAAGGTGTTTGCCTCAACACTCCATCTCGATTTCCGGCAGGGTCAACTTTGGAAATGAAGTTTTCACTGGACTGTGGTCTAGATTTGGAAAGTAGTGGCAGGTCACAGTGCGTTTCGCAGTCATTTGAGCAGCCCACCTGGTGGCAGTAACCGCCCCTTTACAAAAGACCACTGTGAAATAACAGCATGTGTGCTGTTGTGTTTCGGTGAGTGAGTAAGGGATGCCAGAGCCCATTCCCTATCCCCTTATCCTTGTATTATGATTGGCAGCTCACATGCAACACCTGTGGCGTGCTTGTTATAGGCGACGGCAGTCAACTACCTACATAAGTAGACCGTCAGCCAGTCTGTCGACCTTGACATAAAAAAAGAGTACACTTATCATCTAAGCAATAGGGTAAGACTGTCACTGCTGGACATAGGCCTCCGCCATAATTTTCCAATAGGATCAGTTAGAAGCAGTCTGTCGCAGACCCGCAGCTGTTATCAGATCATCTGTCCACTTTGTGGGTGAAAATCTTATGCTGCGTATACCAGTCGAGAACCTTTGGTCCGTCCCAAGCGGTTGTCGGCTCTCTTTACTATGTCAATGTTCCTATGCCTTCAACGTGTCAGTATATATATACAGAGTACTATGTATTAAAATACAATACCTTTCCACTATTGCACCCAACGATAATAGTTTGTTCAATAGTAATGCAAGCATTACAGGCAGAATCCATTTGTTTACAGAATATCTCTTCCCTCTTAGCCACATGGGCACAAATCACCAAACCACTTTCGCATCCAGACACTAGAATTTTGTTTCCAGTGCCTATCTGGAATTAATGAAATGATGAATTATCTTAAATTTTAATTAAAACTGTAAACTTATTTATACAGTAGCTGAACCCAGAGGATTCACCTGCCATATAATTTAAAAACATAAGCATTATCTTAAAAACAATCCACCTTGACTAGATAAGATTTTGGTTCTCAGTGATGCTTCAATGAATTATTAGCCATCAACAAGGAGTCTTGTGTTGTTGGTTACTTTATTAGATTCTTAATAATAATGTATTTAAAGAAAATTGCAAAAAACATACCTCTCTTTCATTACTGACAATAGTTTCATTTTCTGCAATTGCTAAGGCACAGCAATTAATTATTCCGTGTCCTTCTATAACATTTCCTAAGCAGTTTGACTGGCCAACATCCCACAATTTCGCTGATCCATCTCTGTGGTAAGACAATGATATAAGTAAAATCAGAATATAAATAAGGTATTGGTCCTATTGACAGTGTTGATATAATAACCAACCTTAGCATTAGTTTTATATTTGTATATAGATAATATATGATGATATCACACAATGTAAACCCACAACTAAAATAGAATTAATATTATAAACTAACCCCCGAAATTCTATTGAGACTTCTAATATGTATCTGCTAAGTTGTTGAGGATTTGAGTATCCCGCAGACTACTTGATGCTGCAGTAACAGGTCAAGGTTATCATTTCATGGAAATACCACTGAAGTAATAGTACGTACAAAAATTTCACATTAATGGAACCTGTAGAAGCTAGTGAGAACCCTTCATCAATGGAGTTCAATTCTTAATTGAGTTATTTTGTTAAAAATCTAAACTTCTATAATCTATAATTTATTATAAAGAGAAATTGTATTTTTGTTTGCAATGAATAAACTCAACAACTATTGGACCAATTTTAAAAATTCTTTCACCTATAGAAAGCTATGTTATAAGTGAATAACATAGGCTGTATTTTTTAAAGTTACACAGACAAAGTTGCGAGCAACAGTTAGTAATATAAAAAAAGATTTAATATTTACTTACTTGCTAACGGAAATTATATTTCTTCCTTTATCAATAATACAAATGTCAGTAACAGACATAGTATGACCTGTTAACGTTACTGGATTAATTCCTGATTCGGCTGACCAAATTTTACAGGTACCATCAGCACCTGCTGTGAGGGCAACTGTTCCGGATGGAAAAAATCTACATTTATACACAGGGCCGCAATGCCCTTTTAAGTCTAGTGAGACTTCACCTGCAAATAATATTAAACAATTATGTCCTTAAAACTTATTTATTACTAGCTGTGCCCACAACCTTTGAAAATACCACAGAAACCTAACATTTTTCCAGGATCAAGTTTCCTACATGTTATTCCAGGTAATAAACTGTGTCAAATTTCATCAAAATGTTCAGATTTTAATGTTTATGCACATCTCACTCTTAAATAGATTCATCCTAAAATGATTTTTTATGTTGTCGACATACAGACTAAGTTGCCTGTAACACAATGTTACTGCAAGTATGCTGCTGACCTTATTCACTCATTGAAACACAACAGCACACATGCTATTACTTCATGGTGGTCTTCTGTAAGGGGATGGTTACAGCTACCTGAAGAGCTGTCCAAATAATTGTAAAACACAGTGTGTCCTGCCACTACTGAAAATAATCTATAACTCAATAATTAATCTAATATTAGCAATATTTATTCATTTATTACATTATATTAATGCATTTTACAAATAATACAAAGTAAGTATAATATATTATGTTGTGTCCTACCTGTTCTATTGTCCCATATTAAAACCTTATCACCTTCACACGATGACATTGTCAATGCTTTGTCTGATGATGACACGGACATAACTGCTTTTTCATGGACATTATGAACTTTGGTGGGTGCCACAAAGGCCACTCGTAGGCATGATTGAATATGATTAAACACTAGACTTAGATTAGAGTGAGACACATACTGGAAATTAATAGATGTATTAATTTTAATTTTTCCATCGGCTTTATTGATTGTTGTTTTAATTTTGTCGTGAACACTATTTTCACTTAAATACTTGTAAGATATCCAGGCTTCAGCATTTGGTAATCTAAAATATATATAAAAAAATGTTTATAAAATGTATACGCATTGGACACATATTTTAAATAAATAGATTTAAAAGTCTTCTATTCAAGGAAATATTATTCAGTATTTACCTTATAATATCATTCCAATCGCACTGAATAGTAACAACAGGTAATTTAGTCATTATTATTACAAGAAGAAGAAGAAATGTAGATGTATGTGTAGAAAAGTACACTTGAGAGGAGCAAGGAAGGATCGGGACTCGGGAGGGAGGATCGGATCAGCAGATATACTCGGTGCGGTGAGCAAGGATGACTTTCAAAAGTTTGGTTTTCTGTTTCAGTTTAAATTGTTTTGAAAATAAATTGAAATGATGATTTGCCGACTGAAGGAAAAGCCCTAGAACAATGAAAAATGTGTATGATATGTCCTATGTAGCTGTCATATTTGATATTATAGCAAAATGCATCGTAAAACTTATAAACTTATATATGTATATGTAAAATAAATAAATAATTATTTTATTTCATCAACATTGGGTATGACGTGGATAATATGTGGAGTTTTGCATTACACAGCATAATATTTGGTTTGCTGTATGTCTATATAATCTAGTCTAGAATGCTCACTCTGTGAACAGAAGTAATACTTTTCTTTTAACTTGTTCTGTGACATGTGGTGTACAGCATAATGCATAGTATATATACAGTGTGGCCAACTAAGCTGATTAACAGTCAGATCTAGCGACTTGGAGTTTAAGCAAGAGGATAGGCTGACGGATTTTATAATGGATACTTTCAACGAGATTTCAACAACCTCTACCGCCTCTACAATGCCCGACACCATAAAAACTGAGAAGAACCATGATATGAATTTATATATTCTATTTATCTATATCTAATGTTAACTAAAACAATTTTAATTTGATATGCTAAACACAATAAGGTATCTAAGTGCCTTATATTCCAAAAGTTAACATTTCAACGGATACCATTGTCGAGGAAATAATAATGTATGATGGTATCTTTCTAGCGGAATTTTACAATACAGACGTAATTTTAAAATTATGATTGGCAACACTGAGTATACAGTGGAATAAGGTGGTGGGGTGAGTGTGTGTGACTGTGAGCTGTGAGTGAATGACCGTGAAAGTGTTTTGAAATCGACAAAGTGGGCGAATTCTGTAAATTGTGTTTATCTAATTCCAACGTATCTTAATACATGAACTTTATTATTAACAGTATCATTGGATATATGCGTGTGTTATCAAGTTATGCTATACAACTATTTGTGCTTTAAAAATGCATTTCTCCATTCCTGATCTACAACAATTTCACGATGACAATGGAAGCTCTTACACGGTATTTATTTTTTCATTAGTTAGTTTATATGCTTATATAATGATGAGCTTCTTTATTAACACCAAGCCTCCACTAAGCCTTATTTCAAACATACATTCATATCTTTTCTAGGGATACAACATCTACATTGATGGATTTTTCCATTGCACTGCTCGTTACAAGCAACTACTCAGCTTGCATGAGCAATTACAAGCACAGAATCCATACTTTAAACTGCCTCAATTTCCTCCTAAAAAATTGTATCTTACAAGTTCACAACTGGAAGAAAGAAGAGTCTTATTAGAGAAATATATTCAGCTAGGTAAGAGATTATCCTATAGAACATACTGTATAGTAATTTTAACAATTTTCTATTATAATATTTGTTTAATTTCAGTCGGTCAAAACCCTGTACTGGCTAATTCGGACCTTCTCATTACATTCCTCTTTTCTGCTCAACAAGAAACTCATAGTGTTCGAATGCACGAAGTAGATATTGAAATTTCATTGATGAACGGATATAGAATACCATTGTCAGTGTCTTCGACGGATTCGTCGAGCTCAATATTGGATATTGCTTGCAATTATATAAATCTGCCAAAAGAATTGATGAAATATTTCTCCTTGTATCTATTTAACTGGAGCTGTGCAAAAGATGGCCGGCCGTCCTTGAAGAAGTTAGAGGAATACGAATCTCCATACATATCACAAAAATATGTGAGGCCTGAAGACAAAATCGTACTAAGAAAAAGGTTTGTTAGAATTAGTATTAAAACTAAAGTTTTTATTGTTTGAATGAACAATTTTATATTTACATTCATTTAAGTAGTGCAACACTATGTTTCACAGTCATTTTGGCCAGTCTGTTTGGCAGCAGTAACCATCCCCCTTACATAAGACCACAGTGAAATAACAGAGAAACCATTGAGTAGACTGTCAGCCTACCTGATGACTAACAATACATAAATAAAGGGGGTGTAGCTGTGTTGTGGAAGCCATGTGTTACATAAATAATTAAATATTAAGAGTCATATTTTCTTTGAGCGTACTATATGTACCTATATATATATCTATCAAGTATCAAGGTCCTTTAGCTATCAAGTAGTATAATTAAATTTTGGATGTAGATGTAGATATGTAGCTACAGCTTCAAACTATCTACCCTGATTTGGTTATCATCACCTTTTCTGAATTGCCACCCACTATGGAAGCATATTTAAAAACATTTTCACATCAAAAACACTGAATAATGAAAATCACCCAATAAGATGTGAATAAAAACTTGTTTTTGTAATTAGTGGTATAAATAACTTATTACCTCATACATTTATGTTGTATGATTATACAGTAGGTGATTCATAACATCATTGACATTAATGCATTGTATAATTACATCTTTTCATGCACTGTTTTTTTTTATTAAAGTATAATTGCTTATATTGTTGTGTTTGTAGTTATTGGGACCCATGTTATGATGTGGATTTGATGATAGACAGAGTGTCTCTAGACCTGTTGTACTTGCAATTAATAGAAGAATTCGACTTGGGTTGGATTACTGCTGATGCTCCAACAAAAGACATCCTATTGAATTATGAAAGCAAGAAGCAGAAGAGAGAAGTATGCAATACTTTTTTTAATATCTTATCTATTAGAAGTGTTTGTGGTCAAAATGGACGATTTCAAATATCTAGTAATATTTTTAATTTTAATTATCCTACTATTATTATAAATGCGAAAAATTGTGATGATGTATAATATGTATGTTTGTTACTCTTTCTCGTAAAAACTACTGTACGAATTTGGATGAAATTTGGCACACAGATTAACATATAGAATATTTTTAAAAATAAAAAAAATTGGGCGCGAATGTCGCCGTGGTAGTGCCACCGTCATCACAGCGGTAAAGTTGTGAGGCAGGCTTTATTTAAGTATTATATTTTTAATTTTTCAACTCAGACGAATTTGCGGACACCTGCTAGTTTGGTATACAGTTTTAATGCTATGGCAACTTAATTTTCGTTGTACAAACGTATCCATAATTAATAAATGAATAAACATCGTTATCTGCAAAAATGTGGGGTCAAGAGAGTGCATTCTATATTATGATTGATTATTTACATTAATTTAGCTCTATCAAGTTAACTTCTCGTTTTTATATTTATATTTTTTCATTTCAATAGTGATAATTTTATTCATAAATATTGCAACAAGAATAAGAAGTAAATATTGAGGTGTTGACATTTATTATTTCTATTTTACTTCTACCTTGTCTGTTATTTTTTGACCATTTTTCAACTTTTTTGAGTACAATTAATTTTACTATTTATCACAAAAATGTTGCACATCCTTACATAGTAACATAAATAGAAGTTACTCTCCGCGTCTGTCTGTCTGAAAACCCGCTAACTCCTCCTAAACTACGCAACGGATTTTGATGCGGTTTTCACTGATGGAAAGAGCGATCAAAGAGGAAGGTTTTTGTATATAATTTGCAGAAAAAAATGCAGGGGGCGGGCCGCTAGTGTAACATAATATTTAATTTTCCAAGTAAACTGGTGATCCTATTGAATGTATTAGTATAAAATACTGCATTTATACATGTGCAGTTTTATATGGACATCTGTTATATGTGTGACTTTATCACTGTGATTCACTGGTTGATTGAATTCATACTCGTAATTTTATTGATATGAATAATTGTTGCATCAACATTAGTTATTGCTATATTGATTTATGATCATTTCCTGTGGAGTATTTCATCTATCTTTTGTTTGCTAATATCAGACATGAAAAAATATTTAAAATATGGTTTTAATTTTCCATTTTGTATACTTTTTATGAAAAATTGAGTACAAAATGAAAAAATTGCAAATGAAAAAAAAAAAGATACAAAGTGAAATATTCCCTTGACTAACTATTCATGAAAATGCACAAGATTTTGTTTTAAACATTTTTAAAAAGTTTAATTGGTAACTATTGTGATTTCATGCTAATAAAATTTTCTCTTGCTAATTACCTACTTTGCAAATCAATATTAAATTAAAAAAAAATATTAATCAGCATTAATATTAGCCTGGCAGATGTGAAAATATTTAAAAATTATGGTTAAAAAATTTTTTTTTCCGCCAAAGTGTTGGCTAAAGTGTGGCCGTGGTCGTGTTTGTACGCCTAAATGTTCGTGTCGTCAAAACACGACTGGTCTCACCTGCCGCAAAAAATGTTTCATATTAAAACAGCAAAATTATGGAGCATTTCATTCTCTCAAATAATATAAAGAAAATGTGCAACATTACAGTACATAGAACTGGCTAGAACACTCCGGCATTACGGGCGGATACCAGCGGGTGAGGCTGTGACAGATGACAGAAATTTATCGGGTGGCAATGAAGAAGGACAATGCAAAGTTCGAGTATCACTCGCGTCAAGGGAATTAACACTTATGAGTGTTTTGCAACCGGTCAGAGAGCAACGATACAAAGTCACCAGGATGCGATGCTGGAGGATCACTACATTGCACACAGTAAGTTTGACTTGATTATTATATTTATTATTCAAACCTATTATCTAAAAAGCTACACTAATAATGTAAAGAGGAGTGGTTTATGTTTGTATGTAATCTTCTAATGCAAGGCTGTCCAAAGCACGCGGGCGGCCCGCGGTTTATGTTTGTGCGACCCGTGACGTGTTTTTTATCTACCTATCACAAATACTAAAATATTTAAAAAAATATTTGTTAAATTATTTCGCTTTTGTGGTATCCCAAATAAATGAAAATGTGTTTTCTATTATGAATTTTGTAAAATCTAAATAGGATAGGTCTTCATTGACACATAAGTCACTCACACATGCACTGCGTCTAGTAATAACTAATATTAATGTTGATATAGATAGAGTTATCACTACATATTATAAAACAGTCCTCCGGCGCGTCTGTCTGCCTGTTCGCGATAAACTGAAAAACTACTGCACCGATTATGATGCTGTTTTCACTAATGGATAGAGTGGTTCTCGATGAAGGTTTTAGTATATAATTTTCAAAGTTACGCGGGCGAAGTCGCGGGCAGCAGCTAGTACAAGATAAATTATTGAAGAAATAATTACATTAAATATAACAATGGTTTTTGTGTATAATATATATATATATATATATATATATATATATATATATATATATATATATATATATATATATATATTTTAATGTAAAGTAGTTTATGTGTCTGTGGCCCTCCAATCCATTTAGTACTTAGAATTGGCCTGGGGTTGTATGATGTTTGGACAGCCCTGCTAATGGATAAACTTAATGATACTGAAATTAGTTGATTTCTTTATTTTTTAAATATAGGCTACATATTTTTTAAATATACATTACATTACATTTCGTATCTGTCGAATCGAAATGTATTTGTGTAATTAATTATCTACAAATGTAGTTGTGTTAAATCGTGGGGGTTCTTATTCTATATAATATCTAATCAAGTCTTCAATTAATTGATGTTTTGACGTCCTAGGGCTGAGATGATGATGATGGAATGTAACATTGTTAACTATAAAAATAAACGCGAAAGATTTCATTTGGATCATTGGAATGATATGACTTGACATAATCACTTAAGCTACCATCATTCACATTTTCAGATGGAACGACCACAGACAAACGGACATGGTTCTTTACTAGAGGAATCTAATAAGAACTTTGAATTATCCTTTGAATATCTCATAAGCAAGGACAATTTGAAATGGATTACCTTGAGAACGGAAAATGCAACTTTTATTAGCGTTTGTTTACAGGTACGTTGAATTTCTTTTCAAAACTTAATTAAATGTTTTATTAAGGGGAGGTTAGTTTTAAATTTTCCAATTCGCAATTTTTTTTTAAACATGAAATGTTCCTTCTGTTACGTTTCGTAGCAATTTACTTTTCATATCATTAAATTAATCTGCACATAAGTACTCTTCTTGTAGACCAGCACTTTATGCAAGTTCAATGCAAATTATCGTTTCATACAAACTATTGTTAACTATACTGTGTACACACACACATATAGTTAGTGTTTCATAATGCACAGTTAGGGCAATATTGGCTAAATATATTTATCCGTTCTTCTCTCGAAGTCGGTTGTCGAAGCACGCATATTGATGAAATTGTTATCATATACAGAATTACATAGCCTTTTCGTTGAAATCGTAAATATTATGCAATGTAAAGGTTTGATAAAGAAAATGATATGAAAATTGTTACTTCGTACGTGACTGGATCGCCTTACAACATATAATAGGTATATCTGTTGTAATATTAGCAGTGACGTCACAAAGTGATTATTAACACTTGCAAAAATGCAACAAAAGTTTGGATCTTTGTTTGGTTAAGCAATAGAAAGTTTCTACAAACTTAAACTATGGAATTCACACCTTTATGAAGAGGTAGTGTATGTAAAGTTTAAATAGTTTATTACAGATAATATTCAAAAGGTTAATCTATTTACAGTTGAGCTCTTTGTCTGTTCTTCTAAACCACCCAACCTATTTTGATACGGTTTTCACTAATGGAAAGAGGGGAATAAACGAGGAAGTTTTATAATAGCTTGCCGTTGTATTTCCAGTCTATAGTGGACGAGTTGATGCGTCAGAAGAACGGCTGGGGTCCCGCATCGCCGCGTTTCAAACGGGGCAGTCTCACCTACCTTCGCAGGGATGGCTCCAGCCAGCTCATCACACCGTCTTCATCCAGCGACACGCTCAGCTCTGTGGTATGTTATTCGCAGAAATGCGTTTGGTGGTTGCTTCATACCACAGATCTGAGGAAATGCGCGCGGCCGGCCGCCCCGCTAGAGATAATATGGCATATTAGAACAAAAAACCGTGTCACTAAAGTTACGCACACTCACGTACAAACAGCACACAATGACAACCGACCCGGCGCACTCTGCCGGACCAATAGCATTTGTTCACTCGCTTGTTGTCCGTGACGAAACACGTGATTGAATTATTGAATTGTCGAGCTAGACAATTCCGAGGCACGCTCTATTCTTTACCGGTGCCATATCTCTAGCGGGGCCGCGCCCATTTCGGAAGATCTATGCTTCATACCCTGAGAACGCACAAAGCAGCATTAGTCTCTGTCACACTCATTAGTGGGGTCCGCGCGAGAAAGAGACGTCACGAGTGCGTAAACATTTCATTCCTCTGAAAGAGAACCCGTTGGATGAGATGAGAGAACTCGTTTGATGAACCCGTTGGTTGAGTAGTTAGGGTGCTTGCCCTCGGGGTTCGATTCCCGGGTAGGGTCAATAGTGCGGGTTCGATTCCCGGGTGGGTCAACTTCGGAAAAGAAGTTTTCACACTGCCTTTCGCAATCTTTTGGGACAGTAACCACCCCCTTATAATGGCCACCGTGTAATAACAGCATATGTGCTGTTGTGTTTCGGCAAGCGAGTAAGGGAAGCCCATATTACCCAATCCCTAATCCTTAATCCTACTATGGTCAGCAGCCCGCTTGCAGCACCTGTGGCGTCTTGTGTTACAGACGACGGTAGCCACCTATCATCAAGTGGGACGTCAGCTTGTCTGTCGACATTATCATAAAAAAGAATGGTAAAAAAAAACACTCTCGTATATTTTAATTGGTATCTCTTTTGCAGAATGGAGACTCGGTGACATCGGGAAGTTCCCGAGAGATATTCTCGGTGCAGAGGTTGACGGAGAAATTTGCATCTGTCGCATTCAAATCGGGCAGAGATTGTGTCGAGAACAATGCGTTCGAAGCGGTGGGTGACGATGAGCTTTAGGTAAAAAAAAATTAACAATTTCTATTTCTATTTGAATATTATCCAAAGAAAATTTTTGAGGATAAAGTCGTGAGTTGCCAATAATAATTTTATATTCCATTTTTAACTAATGTACAGTAATTTTAAGGTAAAATATCACAGTCGTAGTTAGCGTTTTAACTATACAGTTAAGTGTAGCCAGGCTATGAAAATTGTACGATATCACAAATAACCATTTACTTGCCATATTTTTTTATTTGTTTAAACTTTTTATATAAATTATCTGGTCTTAAATGGGTGGGGATTACCTAAACTGTTTTAAAGGCTTTGATGCAATGCAAGCGTGTCTTTATGATTATGTAAATAACTTTTATTATATTTTGAAATAGTTTTATTATTTCGAAAAACCATAAATTTATATATTTTGTGACTTCTATGCCCCTAGCACTTAAATAAATAGGGTTGGTTACCAATTTGAGATATTAGTTAAGAAATGGTGCTGACAGTTTCCAAGGTAATATTTTTAGTGTGACTAAAATCATGACATTGGACTCGGTCGTTTAAAAAAAAAACGTAATATTTCTAATACTGTTACGTTTATGCTAATTAAAAACAATCGCAGCGAAAATAGAGCCCAAAAAATATTATAAAAATAATGTAGTTAAGTAAAAATAAATTTTATTACTAAACTAAATATTACGCTGAGGCTGCCAGTATATTCAATAAATATTCTGAAGATTTTTTTCATTAAAAATTTACTTAAAAAGGCCTAACTTTAGTATTTACTTAATGTTAGTAATACTTTTTTTTAAAAATTTGTTATATCTACAAGCTTATAGATCTCAATTGTCATAATAATTTAGTAATTGGGTAGATATTGGATTTTTTGGCTGCCTCAGACTGATGTGTTTCCCACAAGCCGAGCTCAAATAATATTATCTCATTTTATTGTTATATTTTAACTAATATCTCTATTTTTAATTCATCACAATATTATGATAAAATTATTAATTTTCTTGTGTATTTGTAAGAGTTTATTGTATCGTATGTTTTACTTATTTAATATTTTCCCAAACTAATCTATATTTAGGCAGGATTGAAAAGATACAGGGTTTTTTATATGGAAATCAATGTAAGGAATAAGGAAGTGTTTGTTTACTTTATTCATAAATAAACAAAAGATTTTAACAGCATTTGTCCTTAGACAAACGTTCATTATAAAAGTGACTTAACTCCTTGGAATTGCATTTAAAAATAATGAACTTTTTATGTGGGTACAATAGAAACGAACATACGCTTATTAATATTACATTTATTGATGTCATTATTTTGTTAACATTGAGGATAAACATTGAACGATCTGACCTATCGCTTTGCAACTGAAAAGACAACTGTGTTGCACCTATTTACGGGGTTTTTAACAAAAAATTGGTCAACAATGTCTTCTTTCTACATATATACTTTTATGAAAAAAAAAAAAAAAAAAACTATTTGATTAACATTAAACATTATTAAACATTATTAAAAAACTATTAAACAACTGTGATTACAATCTGTTAAAATAAGTAGAATTTTCGTAATTTCAAAAAAACTTAAAAAATCCTTATTTTTTCACACAAATCAATTGTTTAAAAAAATGCTATAATTCCTAGATATGGGGTTTGATTAAAAAGCTTTCTATGAACCTTTTCCAAGTATTAATTTTCGCGCCGGAACAAGTTTATAACAGACAAATATCTTCAGACTTTTATACATATTATGTATTACTAGCTAGCGCCCGCGACTTCGTCCGCGTTGAAAAAGAAAAAGTAGCCTATCCTGTGTCCCGTACGTCTTACTGTTTATCTACCAAGTTTCATAAGAATCAGTTGATTAGTTTAAGAGTTATGGAGGAACATACATACATACAGAAAAAAATTGTAAAAATGGTGAATTTAGTTTCAGTATCATGTATAGAGCATATAAACACGATATCTCTGAAAACAAAGTAACTTACTCCATGACCAACCCTTACAGATTGTATTGTATCAATATTAGTATTGATAAGATACATTATTTCTGAGTGTCGATACATGAAATAGGTGCTGAATACGAGAGGTCAAATATACATTTTGCAAATTAATGTATAGGAAAAAATATAAATATTCATTCGTTGGCAATGCAAATATTCATTTAATGGGCGTTAGTAGAGTTGCTTTATTTTCAGAGTAAAAGGTGATGCGGTGTCGACTAAATGTGATTATAATATTAAGTAAGAAACCATGTATTTAAAAATATACGTTACGTCACTTTTATAATGAACTACATGAATATAATTTAACCTGGCCCTTATTAATTATTTATTGATTGAAGGTGTCATGTGTCAAAACAGTTATTTTTCATTTTTTATAAATTTAATCTAATAAAATTGATTTTTAAAAGATTATTGTAAATATTTATATTTATAAAGTGGTGTTATAGTTTAACAAATAAAAAACAATACCAATAGTGGTGAGAGGCTCTAAGAAATGAATTCACCGAAGACAGCAGTGATGTCGGAGAGATGTGCAGCTTGTACAGATTTAATATCAAAAAAAGAATATTTATGCTGTACATTATGCAAATCATTCTATGACATAATATGTCTGAATATAAACAGCAAACGCTTTCGCTCATTTTATGGGCCTAACTCGGATGGGAGACTAACATGGAAATGTCCGGTATGCATTAATAATACTCCAAAACAAGTAAACTGTAACGGATGCAAAAAAACTATAAAGCCAAATGATAAAATCGTCTGTAGCCATAGCTCATGCAATAAGCAGTATCATTATTTATGTGTGAACCTTACGGCTGACAACTTTAAAAAGCAACGTAATTGGAAATGCCCTGATTGTGCTATAGTACTCCTGACAACACAGCGGAGAGAAGGTAATAGCAACACACCTGTCCATTCTTCTCATGAGGTGGAGTCAGATGATGAATATAGTAACGTTACGATAAGGTGCCCAAATCCTCAAATATCAATGAAAGAGTCAGAATTATCCAAATTTGTACTGCGTTCTGAGATAACAAATATTATACGAACAGAAATGCGTGCAGCAATTCATGAGGTGATGATTCAAGAATTCTCCATGATAAAAGAAGAGTTGAGATCTTTTGAAGATACCATCAAGTTCATAAACTCTCAATATGATGACCTGATGATGAAGATGAAGACCTACTCTGAAGACTCGGAAATACTCCGTTCTGAAAATACCAACCTTCAAATTAAAGTAAAAGATATGGAAAAACGAATCTCATTTCTTGAGCAGGATGCCCGTCAAAGTAATGTCGAGATTAATTGCTTGCCTGAACACAAACAGGAAAACTTAGTAAATAGTATTGTGCAGTTGTCTAAAGTGGTCTCTTTCCCTCTTTCGGAATGTGAGATTTTATCGTGCACACGAGTTCAAAAACTTAACTCTACATCCAGACAACCTCGGGCTGTTATATGCAAATTATCTAGCAAAATTAAACGGGACAACTTATTGGGATCAGTATTGCTTTATAACAAAAATAATCCAAAGAATAAACTTAACTCAAAGCTTCTGGGTTATGGGGACAAGGAAACTCCGATTTATGTCAGTGAGCATCTAACCCAAGCCAATAAATCACTGCATGCAGCTACCAGATTAACGGCTAAGGAGAAAAAATATAAATTTGTGTGGGTACGTAACGGAAAAATTTTTATTAGAAAGGACGAAACGTCGCCTGCACAGATTATATCTCACATTGATAATCTGAAACAACTCTAGATAAATTGTACATAGTGTATCTCGGACTGTAAAGTTGACTGTAAATCCTTTTTTAAAAATTCAATAATTTGACTATTTATTATCAAAATATTAGAGGAATGCGTAGCAAATTGGACTCCATTTTTAAAAATGTACTTTCTTGTAATTATGATATAATTGTTATTTATATGGATATAATTGTTATTTATATGTAATTATGATATAATTATGGAAATAATTTAAACAAAATTCGATCTAATCAATAATACTAAATTAATACTTAACATAGATAAAATAAATGCTGGTGAGTCCTATTTATGTCATCCAGAGCAATGTAAATCTGTTTTCAAATCACAACAAGCAATTAATAAAAATTTAAAAATCCTTTCCCAGAACATTAGAAGCATTACCAAGAATGTAACTGAATTAGAGGTATTTCTAACCAGGTTAGATATCACTTTTGAAATATACATTCTCACTGAAAGTTGGAACACCAAAGTCATAAATTTCCCATCTATACAATACTATGATACACATTATACAAAGAACAATCACAATCAAAATGACGGCGTCGTGGTATATATAAAACAAGATTTTGATTGCTCAGTAAGGGAAATACTTTTTGATGATGCAACTTGTCTGGTTATCGAAATTAAAGCGGATACAGTTGTGATAGGCATTTACAGATCACCAAATAATAAAAACATAAATGACTTTATTTTTTCTTTAGATAACTTACTATCCACCTACAAAAATTTTAATAACATAGTTTTAATGGGAGATTTAAATATAGATATTAAACCCAATAATGAAGACCGTAATTCAACTGATTATTTAAACCTCTTAGCAGCCCATGGACTTTTAGCGGGCCATGTCTTTCCAACTAGGTGTGATAATTGCATAGACCATGCAATGATTAAATCTAACTACAGAACGACTACAATAGTAGTAGATGTTCCTCTTACGGACCATTGCGCTGTCCTTTCTTGTATAAACTTAAATTATGACTGTGTAAAAATAATAAAGAAATTGACCAATAAAGTAAACTACGAGGCGATTTTGACTGAAATAAAAAATAAAAACTTCGATTATATTCTTGAATCACAAGATGCGAATTGGTCAGCTGAGCAATTAGTAAATATATTGAACTCCACGATCACAAATCACACAGACAAATTTCTGACACCTAGAAGATTCCGCTGTATTAAGCCTTGGATTACGCCTGGTCTTTTGCGTTGTATAAAGAATCGTGACCATATGCATCTAAAATGTAGAAAAGACCCTAACAATACAATACTTAGAATTACTTACGATAGATATAAAAACTATTGCAATAATTTATTAAAACGCCTAAAAAGAAATTTCGAAAAAACTGAACTATATAAACATGCTAAAAACCCTAAAATGACATGGACTATAATAGACAAAATAACTAATAGAAATAAGAACAAAATAGATGCATCTGAACTGCTCAAGTCAGAAAACACACCTCAACTAGCTTTAGATAAAGTCAACGATTACTTTGCAAATAATGCAAAGAACTTGGCTGACAAAATATGTATTCGTAATAATTATAGCTATAAATCCACAAAAACATCATCAAACTCCATGGTTTTGTTAAATACTACACACCAAGAAGTGGAATCATTTTTGATGAATCTAAAATCGGACAGTGCAGTGGGCTGGGACGGAATTTCATCAAAATTTCTGAAGATGGCAAAAAAATATATTGTTCCACCTCTAACGCATATCATAAATCTTTGTATAGAAACTGGTACATTTCCCCGTGTATTTAAGATAGCGGTCATCCACCCCATTTATAAAGCAGGAAACCGTGACTGTGTCAGTAACTATCGCCCAATTTCAGTATTAACTGCCCTATCTAAAATCGTAGAAAAGATAATGAACACGAGGTTATTGTCATATTTGAAAAAGGAAAATACTTTGTCTGATAATCAGTATGGCTTTAGAGCAGGAAGATCGACGTCACAAGCAGTCTCAAAATTAACTGAATTTGTTGGCTCGCATATAGACATGAAAAACAAATGTATAGGAGTTTTTCTAGATCTGGCAAAGGCTTTCGACTCGGTTTCAGTCCCAATCCTCCTTGAAAAACTAGACGATATAGGTATTAGGGGTAAAACTCTTGAATTATACAAGGATTATCTTAACAATAGGAGACAAAGGGTAACAATAAACGGACATTTTAGCAGTGATGCTACCATTAACTATGGCGTACCTCAAGGCAGTGTTTTGGGGCCCACCCTGTTCCTAATATACATTAATGCACTGTGTGACCTTAAACTTAACAACTGTAGAGTATTTGCATATGCCGACGACACAGCTCTAATCTTTTATGGAAGAACGTGGTCTGATGCTCAAACTCAGGCCGAGTTGGGACTAAAAATAATAGCAGATTGTTTAAACAAAAATCTACTAACGCTTAATGTTACTAAAACAAAATTCATGCTATTCTTTAACACTTTACGTACACTACCAAATGAAGAGACATTTAAAATTCAGTTGCATTCTTGTCACAACAACATAAACAACACCTGTAACTGCAGTTATCTAAATAAAGTTAAAACAATTAAATACTTAGGAGTTCTCCTGGACGAAAGACTGACTTGGTATCCTCACATCAAGCAACTCACTGATAGAACTAGAAGACTGATATATGTTTTTAAAAGGTTACGCTCCGTTGCTGATGACAAGCTAATTAGAACGGTTTACTTTGCCTTAGCAGAATCTATCTTGACTTACTGTAATACGGCATGGGGTGGAGCATGTAAAACTCATATGTTAATATTAGAAAGAGCACAACGAGCTTTACTAAAAGTAATGAAACTAAAGCCGTTTAGATATCCCACATCGGAACTGTACTCGGAATGCAATGTTCTGACAGTGAGGCAGCTTTTTGTAAGAGATACAGTACTATCTCAACATCGAAAACTTGTGTATAATAAACAAATTAAAAATGTGAAGAGACTAAAAGGAAAGGTATGTCCTACAATTCCCTTCAAGACATACTTCATCAATAAATTTCAATGTTATCTTGGCCCAATGCTATATAATAAATTAAATCAATTTCTAGATATTTACTCCTTAAATAATTATCAGTGTAAAGTGAAATTAACAACCTGGTTAAAAAGTCAAAATTATCAGGATATAGAGTGCTTATTTGTAATTAAAAAATGATTCTTTGGCTTTAAGCATGATATTAGGATTAAAAAAAAAATACTTAGTTATATTTTCATTAATACTTCTAACTTATTATAATTTATTGTGTTCTCAAGTCCATAGTTTCAGTGGTGTAATTTTATATTGTAACTTCAGAGATAATTCTTTCTTTTAAATGTATAGATAATGTTTGTTATTTTTAAATTATTTTTAGTTTTTGCGTTACCCTAAAATTTTAATTCTTATAAATTTTAATTCTCACTAATGGAAGAATCCAGCGTCTAAGATACAGGCTCGGCCTAGTTTAGACGCTGGTACTCAATTGTACTGTATGTTTATAACGATTTGTGAATAAATTATTATTATTATTATTATTATTATTATTAACGTGCTATTGAGTAGTTTTTCTATCTCTTCAAAAAACTATTTTATAAACTTTATTTTATTCTCGATTCTCGGAACTATCCAAAGAAGACTGTTAGTCAATTAGTGATACTTTCAAAACAACCTATTGTCAGAGTGTAGAACAAATTAAGTTATCTTGCTATCTTATGACTCAGACACGTAAATATCAAGCTGACTGAACTGACCTTTGTCAATTCCTCGATTATATTGGGATTTCTTGTAGAGAAAGTATAATGTTGATAGTCTTTTTCAATATTGAATACTGGGAATAAAAAATAATACTTGTTCTGTCTCGTCCAATATTTACTGCTATAATATTATTTAAGATCATTTAAAACAGACTAAAATTTTATTGTAAATATTATTAAAATACAATACAACTATAACTTTCCGTTTATTTGCACTTATTTTCCATACATTGGATATGTATGGAAGTTCTAAATATATAAAAAAATATATATTTAGACCTCAAGGTTTTCACATTTTTTGTTTTCCATTATATTACACAGATAAAATGATACTATTACTTAGCAATATGCATATCAATATGATTAATAAATATTGGAAAATGTGAATAGAATGCAGTCTCTTTAGGCTGGCCGCATGTTGTAAGAATTTGTTAAAAACTTTCTTAACCTGCTATTTTATTTAAGATGTTTGTAAAATTGATTGCTAGCTACAGAAATCAATTAAGTTTATTCAGGATCTCGCATTTTTGAAGCTCAACATTTTAGATTTCTTAGGTTTTACGTCAACGTATTTTAATTTAACCCATTCGTTGCTGCTCAAATGGAATAGTAATATTAGCAACAAGCCGCCATACATTTGCTACCTGACAGCACGGTATCTCCTTAAGGTGAATATGAATGAATTAATATCTTAAACATGACTTATTAAAAAAAAAACAATATTTTTGAACTCCATATAATATTTAAACTTTATTGAAATTTCGTTTCAATGTAATGGAAACATTGCTTTTTAGTCTTTGTAGTAGAATCTCATAGGGAAAATTTTGAAATCTGCCACAGGAAACTAAATTATAGTTTTAAAATTTTAAAAACAATATTCCTCTGATAACAATATTCTATGGTTTTTACCATTTTGTATTTATTTTATTGCAACTTTTAAGTTTTCTAATGCTAATTTGTTTGTTAAAACGTATCTATTAAGTAATTTTATTGTTGAGGAACAAAAGAAAAATGTTAAATACTTTTAATCCATATCATTATATAAGGTCAACAATGTTTTTAGGGACCATGTTTCGTATTTATAAATGAATTGTATTTATTTAAATTATATATTATATGATGCCCCAACTCTCAAAAGGCCAAACTGTACCTGTTGCCATATTATGTTCTTTAATGGATTACTTTGTTTTTTAATACTTGTACTATTTGATATTATTGTAAAAATAAACTTTTTGTATAAAATATGTGAAGTTTTAATTGAAAAAATAAAATTAAAATACTATACTGGATTAATTGCTAAGTTTATTTAAATTAAATATACACAAAACATTCTAATTATCCTTTTCCCAGTTTTCTCTCTCCAATCTTTCCTTCTCCACTTGCTTTACAATTGGAGTCAAGTAAAGCTTATCTTCCTCATATTTTGTCCACTCTTCTTTGGGCAGAATGTTCTTTTGAATAGATAATTGTATAGCGCGAATCATACGGAAATTGCGTTCGTCAACGACATGGTCGGGCAAACGACGAAGTGCTTCTTTGACATCTTCAGTTTCATACAAGCAGTCGTCGCGCATTAGACCTGTAATACGTTATATTATTGAGAATGAAACCTTTTTCTTTATATGGTTTACAAAATCTTATATGAACAAAATTAACATCAATTAATTTGAAAAATCTATGTAAACACTACGTAAACAACAAAAACAGTCACAGTAAACTAATAAGATATAATTGATAACTAACAAAGTGATGAGTAGGTACTTAAAACTAAAATAAAAGAAAACTAACTATACAAAATAAGCAAATAAATAATAAAAAAACTTAAAAAGAGAAAAATATTTATACCATAGTCATTTCTAAGCCTAACCTCCAGAGACCAAAGAATCAGACAGTGTCTAAAATTCTTTATTGGCCTTACACAGATGTGAGAGGTGGAATGTTGACCTATATTCATCCTCTAAGATGGAGGTGAAAATTTAGGGGCTTAAGGAGATACAAGGTAGTTTCCATCTAATTCATTAGAAAAAAATGTGGTACCATTTAGAACAAATTAAAATAAAAACTTAATTTATTATTGTATGGGTAAAATTGTTCAATAAATTTCTTTCTGAAAGAAGAAAATCAGTGTTAGGTATTCATGCATTTATTATAGATGTTATAATCAAGTACTAGTAGGTTTATTACATATTATGCTTTGAACATACCATATTTGTTGAAGCCTGCTAGATTATAAGCCCATTTACTCAGGTCTGAAATAAAAAGTAAATAGTTTGTTATGTAATGTAAAATAGCTAAACATGTGAAGAGAAATATGCATATAAAAATAACTTACTGCAAAGAACGGTCGTGGTTCTCAATGCCATTGTTTAAAAGCCTAAAATTTTGTATAAATCTTAGGTTTAACTTTAATTTACAGAAAGATTTGGGAATTTTGGGAATTTTGGGATCTCTTCTGCACTATTCTGATTCTGCAGGCAGATATTGATTTTTGATTGAACAATTCAGAATTGTCAAAAGGTACAGACCAGAAAAGAAAAGAAAAAATGAACCACAGACTAAATGACGTGAATCAAGAATTTCGAAGAGTTGTCAGTGGCTCTAGTGTGAGTTTGTAAAGGCGGGTTTACACAAGAAGAGTTTCTTGTGCGACGTTCGAACGCGAGTGGAAAGAAATCGTATACGATTATCCTATGTGAGAACTCTCCATTCGATTTTTGCCTGCAACTGTTTACATTACGATAGAAACTCGCACCATTCAAGCAATACTCTAATACCACCGTTCAAGGCGACACTCTTGAATTGTTTACACTATAGGCGAGAATTTGTAAGGCGACATACGCATACGTGTCTCTACGTGTATAAACAATGTACTGGCGAGAATCGTAAGTGTCGATATAATTTGCGTCACGTAAAAAGAGCGCTGGGAGAAAGTGGAGAGGGTGACTTTGCGCATGGGTACACTCGCACTCGAAAGTACTAGGCCTATTGTTTTATTTTTGAATGATCTTTTCGGTCACGGTTTTGTATATTGGTTAATGCTAGGTACATCGATAAATATATTATGTGGAATATAAATTGAATTAAAACCTGTTAAATTCAGTATGAAATGTTTAATCAAGAATCTTTAAAAAAAATTAAAGTAACGGTGAAACTCCTTCCATTAGATCGTCATGGGTGACGTGAAATCCAGATGTGGACGAGGTGTTGGTGCTAGAGGTGGCCATTTCATCATCGTCGCTGCCGTCACTTGAGCACTCATCGTCATTTGAGCTCTCATTGTCATTTGACTCAGAATCATCATCCCCCACGTGAATAACAAATGTTTCTGTCATCATATCGACCACATAATCGCTTTTACAGTAATCGGTCTCGATTTCGTTTACCTTGGTGCATAACTGCGCTCATTCTGTTGCTCCCATTAAATTCACTTTTTCATTAACCAATTCAATTATTCGTGCAAGGTTCCAACTTACATTTTTGCTGGCGACATATCCCTTAATTTGGGACCAGGCCATTTCAATCGGATTTAAGTCCGGGTGATACGGAGGCAAACGAAGTACATCATGGCCTGCTTCGTTTAATATAGCATCGATATTAAATTTCTTAAATTGTTCTTTATATTTTTTTATTAAGTTGTACAACTCCGGCTTTTTTTTCCGTTTCCGGTGTCAAACTGTCAACACTATAGTGATAAGTTCCATAAGTAATTAAGCGAATAAAAATACTTACAGTAATCTTTGAGTATAAACTTCGTTACAAAAGATTAGTAAAACCACTGTGAAGTGTCTATAAATAAATTAAATTGTGTGATTGTTGGGGATCGCTGAAGGATCGGAAGCATAATATCATCGGGGACTTGAGGTTAGAAAATACATAATATATAAAGAGGGTAGGAAATAGAAACCATACAGGAAATATAATATAATAGGCATAACTAATTGACATCTGATCTGATTAACATCAACAACGTAAACAAACAAAACTGACATTACACTCAGTGTTGCCAACTGAGAAAATAATTTCCTGCGATTACGTTCCAATATACGCAAGCAGAACTTTATAATATTATAATGGAAGGTCAATTTAAAATATTATTTGACAAAATGAAGATCGAGATGCAAAACCAAAATATTGAATTGAAGGATTCTATCACAAAAAGTATTATGGACAGAATGGAAGAAAAGTTAATCCCTATAGTGGAAGAAAACAAAAACCTAAAAATGAAAGTAGATAAATTAGAAAAAGAAATAGAGTATCTAAAAAAAGGAGAGAGGAACAATAATATTATAGTATTTGGCCTGGAAGAAATAGAAACCTCTTCTTCTGAATTATTAGAAAAATTAAAGGAAAATCTAGTCCATGACTTAAATATTAATGTGGAAGATTATGAAGTCAACAAAATTCATCGTTTAGGTAAGAAAAACAGGGAAAGTAACAAGCCGAGACCAGTACTATGTTCGTTTATAAGCAACTTCAAAAAGAACGAAATTATAAGAAATAAAAAGGACCTAAAGAAAATAAATATCAGTGAAGATTTCCCAAAGGAAGTGTTAGAAAAAAGGAAAACGTTGCAAGCAGAGTTGGTTGAAGAAAGAAAAAAAGGCAATATAGCATATTTAAAGTATGACAAACTAATAGTCAAAAAGAATAACAACAGCCAAGAGAAAAGAAAAAGAGAATCATCTATTTCACCCTCTGCTTATAATGACCAGGTTAAAAAACAACAGACTGTATCTTCGATCAAGTCAAATAGAACAAATGCTTTTGATATGATGCGATCAAGATCTAACTCTCTTTCTACTAAAAACCAATAACAATTAAGAATCGGCAAACGGAAACCAAAACCAACCAAAGAAACTAGCATCAAGGAAACAGGAAAACACCAATCTCCCCCAAGCCGACTGGTCCTCGTGGGGGAAAAAGACCACAACCCTCCAACAAATAGCCTAAACAAAAAGCATAAACATGAAAAATTTAAAATCTACATCGCAGCCCTTAATGTACTTACTCTTAAAAATGAAGAAAATCTTTCAGAACTAATGTTTGCGTTAAAACACATAAAATGGGATATTGTCGGCCTGAGTGAAGTGAGAAGAATGGGTGAGAGTATCATATCTAATCCAGATTACATATTCTACCATATAGGTGAGACCCCAGGTCAGCATGGGGTTGGATTTATTGTTAAAAAACATACAACAAAATATTTAGAAGGATTTGTAGGTATCTCGGAGCGTATTGCGATTATGAATATGAAACTACCTGGATATAAAGATCCTTGGTCTATTTTACAAATATATTCGCCTACTGAACAATCGAATCTAGAAACAATGAATGCATTCTACCATGATCTAAACAAAGCGATTCAAGAACACGCTCATAAAAACCTTATAGTAATGGGAGACTTTAATGGCCAAATTGGGGCTAGGCGCCCAGGGGAAAACAAGGTACTAGGACCATTCATATACAACAATAAAACCAGAAGTAGGAATGGAGAATTTATAACGAACTTTGCCCTAGAAAATAATCTAACCATCTTAAATACAGCGTTCTTAAAAAGCAAGAAAAACATGTGGACCTGGATATCGCCTGACGGTAAAACAAAAAACCAAATTGATTTTATAATGACCAACAGGAATGGCTACTTCACTAACTTTACCGTAATCAATAAATTGAACTTTAACACTAACCATAAACTGATAAGAGCCGAACTGATAGCAACGCAACCAAAAAAGCCTAGACCAAGACAAGAAGCAGGAAGTGCGAAGCTCGGAAAACATCAGTTAGAACAAATAAAAACCACTCTAAAAGACAAATTCACGGACTTTGAATTTAGCACAAAGGAATTAGGAACACAAGAAAAATACAATTGGATAGAGAATACCATCAAAACTCAGATACGACTCATTGCAAATACCAAAATCGAACCGAAAGAATGGCTAACGACTAATACCACAAAACTATTAGAAGAAAGAAACCACTTAATCAACGCAAGAGATACACAAGACAGAAGGAAACTGTTAACAAAAATTAATAAAGAAATTAAAAATAGCATAAGAAAAGATAGACAACAAAACAGAATGGAAATTATAGAGAAATATATAAGTAAAACGGGTGGAGTCAAAAAAGCATATAAAGAGTTGAAGAATTCAATGGATTGGATAGTTAAAATGAAAAACAACAATGGGACATGGAATCATCGCAGAACAGATATATTAGGCACAGCTACATCTTATTATAAGAAGCTGTACGAAAGCAACAAAACAGATGGTGAAATTGATTTGGCTGAAATATCAGACATTCCTAGTATTCTTCAAGAAGAAGTCGAGAAAGCTATAGATACCCAAAGGTTGGACAAATCACCAGGTCCTGATGGCATAAATAACGCAATTCTAAGACAAAGCAAGCAAGTATTAACACCTATCCTTACAGACATGTTTAACAATATCATAAACACTGAAATAATTCCTCAGCAATGGACAGAGTCTAACATCATCCTGTTGTATAAGAAAGGAGATAAATATGACATTGGAAACTACCGGCCCATCAGTCTAATGTCCAACATATATAAAATTTTTGCTAAGATCATCCTAAAACGTATTGAAAAGACACTAGATGAACATCAACCCATCGAACAAGCTGGATTTCGTAAAGGCTACTCTGTGATCGACCATATTCATGTAGTACGCCAAATTATAGAAAAATACAATGAATATCAGCTTACATACTACATCGCATTTATCGATTACAGTAAAGCATTTGACTCTCTACTACATAAAAACATATGGGAAGCATTAGTGGAACAGGGAATCGAACATAAGTATATTCGACTAATAAAGAACGTGTATAACAACAGTACAGCCAGAATACAATTAGAAAAGAGAGGCGATCCAATCAAAGTGGAAAACGGGGTTAGACAGGGAGACCCTTTGTCGCCAAAACTGTTTTCGGCGGTACTAGAATCAATTTTCAGACGACTCAATTGGGAAAATCTCGGAATCAATGTGGACGGCGCATCGCTTACACATTTGAGATTCGCCGATGATATAGTGCTATTCGCCAAAACACCTGAAGCCATCAACAGGATGATAGAAGATCTTGCGATAGAGAGCGAAAAAGTGGGGCTGAAACTCAATCCGGAGAAGACCAAAGTCATCACAAATGGAAACAAAACAACGATACAGTTAGAAAACGCCGAAGTCAGCTACACTGATGAATATATCTATCTGGGACAGCTCATAACTCAAAAAGAACCTATGCGTAAAGAAGTGGACAGAAGAATTACGAACGGCTGGAAAAGATACTGGAGTTTGAAGGAGGCTATGAAAGACAAACAATTGCATATAAACATCAAAAGTAAGCTATTTAACACCTGCATACTACCCGTTCTTATTTATGGCTGTCAGTCATGGACTTTAACTCAAGAAATGACAAGTAAACTCGCAACTTGTCAATACGCTATGGAAAGAAGTATGCTGAATGTCAAGAAATCAGATAGACTAAAAAACCGTGTCATCAGAAACAAAACAAAAGCCATAGATGTAAAACTGAAAATTAAAAGACTCAAATGGAGATGGGCTGGGCACATGATAAGAGGTCATGACAAATGGAGCAAGAAAGTGACATGTTGGTATCCGAGAGAAGGTAAAAGGAAGAGAGGCAGACCGCAGAAAAGGTGGGATGATGATATTAGAGAAGTGGCAGGAGTTATGTGGAACAGGGTGGCTCAGGAAAGATCAGAATGGAAAAGGTTGGAGGAGGCCTTTGCCGATTGGCAAACAGATCTTCAAAAAACAAGCAAGAAACAAATACTAGCATAAGTTTTTTTATATTTATAATCAATTATTGTTATTAGGTTTAAGTTGATCTGATTAAAAGGCTATTATTATTATTATTATTATTATACAACTCCGGCTTTAGCATGGATTCTTCAAATTGAATTTCTTTTTGTCGAAGCCAGGTTTGCATGTCTGCTTTCTTAGTGGTGGACGTTGGTGCAGCATCGAGTTGTTTGTTGTGGTACGACGCATTGTCGACTACCACGACTGAATGAGGCGGTAAATTAGGTATCAGTTTAGTACGGAGCCACCGCTCGTAATTCTCCGAATTCATATTGTCATGGTAGTCGCCGCTTTTTGTGCCGGCTTTGAACGTCAGCAAAGCGTTCGGCACAAAACCCGCTTCGCCACCCGCGTGCACTACGACCAACCGGCTACCTTTAGATATAGGTTTTTTAATGCCTTTGGTGGGGCCGTCTGTCCAAGAATGGTGAGATGCATGGGAACTATCGATATATGATTCATCAGTGTAAATGATTGGCCTACCTTCCTCTCTATATTTTTTTATTTTTCTCAGATATTCAATCCTTTGAAATCGAATTTGTGACTGCTCAATTAAAATTTTTCTATTGTTTTCTGTTTTTTTCCACTTAAAACCCAATTTTTTTATTATTCGCCTGAGACTTGCTGCAGATCCTTGAAAACCTAGGTCTTTCTGTAACTTCGTTCGTAACTTACCTATGGTAGGTAATTCTTTTTCAGTCACGTGGAAATTGTGGATGATTCTTTTTATAACACCCTGGTCAAAACTGTCAATATCTGTTATTGGTTTTTGTTTATTTCTTTTATTTTTTCCGGGGGTTCGGAAGACCATCAAAAATTCCGAATCTTTTGAATTTTTAACAATTCGTCTCACTGTAGCCACGGAACATTTTGTTGCCGCTGCGGTTCGTTTCATGCATTGTTTTAAATTATCAACTGCATTATTATCAGCCTCTCTTTTCATAAAACAATATACATCATAAATCATTTTTCTCTCTTTTCTGTGTAAAACCATTTCGTATTTAAAAACTTTTGTACGCGGTAGTACTTTGAGAACGACGTAACGTGGACACAGCGCGGGAAGCAAAGGTCGACTGACGAACCAATAGCGCACCGGTAAGCTAGCGGCGCGTTACCCGCCCGCCCCGCGCCGCACCTCATGCCACCAAATAGATCGATAAATCATCTACTGCGCAGCTTGACCGCCAGCGCTCTTTTTACATGACGCTCCCTATACGAGACTCGCACAAATCACTCTGCAGTTATTTTGATAAGAGTCATTCGTGACTTCATAGTTTTAAAGGCGAAACTCGTGGAGTTTGTTTACACATGCGATGAGCGAGAAGAGTTTAAAGGGGCTATAATTTCTTTCGAGAGGCGGAACTAGAAGCATTTGTTTACACTAGCCGATAGTATAATGTCTATTCTGTTTAACAACAAATTGAATACTCGCGTTCGAGAAACTCTCCTTGTGTAACAGAGCCTTAAAGCCCGCAGCTCCACACTCGCTAGCGAGAGGGTAAAATTTTTACATTGACAATTTACAATTTTTTTCGATACAAATATTTTATGCTCTTGTTAGTGAGTGCGGGCATTAAATTAAAAACTCATACTAGAGCCAGCCAGCAGAAATGCCAGAAAAGAAATGTTAAAAATGGTCGCTACTACGAAACGAACTACATTTGTTGACTAAACCCTATTCTATTCTAATTTCTACTCAAATAGAATTTTATTCTATATATACTGGAGAACTTATCTTATCTCACCGAAGCCGAAGATAGAATTTGTAGTTTAGGTATTTTAATTTAATCACAACTGTGATTAATCTTATTTGTATTTTACTTAAACTAAACGCTTGACCTGTATTTCCATAGTAAGTATATCATTATCATTATTATAGTATTATAAATTTCGTTTATAAATGAACTGAATTGGTAATGAATACATTTATAGGAAAATATTTTTTAACGTTTGTTCCATATAAACAGTTGACTCGCTTTATCAATCATGTTTTATCCAACGTAAGTTATTGACAATCTAAATATTATGCGATAAAAATTGAGTCGCGCGTGGCTCGGTCGTGCTTCTTATCGGGTTGTTTGCTTGTCTTGAATTGAACTTCGTATGCCCTCGCCGGCCGACTCCAGCCTGCTTATCACTACCAGATTGAATAAATGAGGCGACAAAAGGTAATTATATTCATTAAATATAGTCGCGCGTTCTTGTGTAGACCTACACTTGGAAATATTAATATTTTTTTTTAAATATTACTTACAATTTCAAGTGTCATTGTAATTTACAAGTCTTTTCCCAGTGAAATTCCAATTGTTCACTTATTTCTTCTTTAATCCTGCATTCAAGAGAAGGAATGCCAAGAGACTGTGGGGACTGTTTAGGAATTCGTTATCGAATTAGCACCCTGCACCAAACTTGGAAGTGGCTGCATCAAACAATCGCTCTCCACGAATACCTGATCTCCCTCTCAGCGGCTGATACAGACGCCTGCTGCTCTATGCATTAGTGCTTCCTGATTATAAACATTGGACCCCGCGCATTTAGTGTTTAGATTAGATACTAGAACTGTTAAATATTTACGCTTAAAGACTTAGTATTCAGAACTCTCATACAGAAAAGTATCCGTTTGTGTAATAATATAAACTCAAGTGTGTCACGATGGCTCAGTCAATGATGAAGAAAATGATGATGAGCAGTGCCTGTGTTGTGATCGGTATTACAAGGAGAGTCAGCAGCCGCAGCTTGTCTGTTGGTGCTGCGAATTTCTCTTCTAAGAAGAATGTGGCTCCACAACTGCCGCCTGAGGGGGAGGTCACAAAATCGGTGTTTATGTCTCAATCTACGGACATCTACACCAATCTCGCTCTCGAGGATTGGATGTACCGGAACATGGATTTTTCAAAACACCATGTCATGATGGTGTGGCGTAATGAGCCCTGTGTTGTAATTGGTAAGCATCAGAATCCATGGCTGGAAGCTAATATTCCATTGTTGGCTGAAAAAGAGATAGCGTTAGCCAGACGTAGCAGTGGCGGAGGCACCGTTTACCATGATCGTGGTAATCTAAATATTACTTTCTTTACACCTCGGGAGAGGTACGACAGGAAGTACAATTTGGAAATTATTAAGAGAGCACTCTTTAGAGGATTCGGTGTCAAGTCTACCATCAACGAGAGACAAGATATTGTTGTTCGAGATAAATATAAAGTATCCTTTTTCTAACAAAATATACTTTTCTTATGAATAAGAATCAATTACCCATATTAAAGTTAAAACTATTCATATAGTGAATCCTTTGTTGTTATATTAGACAAGTTGAATATTATGCAAATATTTATATATTGTACAAAATATTCTTTTCTTGTCAGTTTTCCTGAGATAGTTGATTTATTTTTAAATTGTTATTTTTCCTTTTTTTCCCAAATTGAAGCCAAAAATTTGATTACTTAGTTTTATTACTATAAAGTTATTATATAATAAGTTTTTTAAGTTTAAAACATTTTAAGAAATATATTAAATTGTAACTTATTACAAAATAAAAACTTAATTAATTCACTTCAATTAATTAATCATAAGTTATAGACACTTTTGAAGTGAAATTTTTAAACTACTTGTCATGTCCTAAATACAGAGATTAGATATAACGAGATAAAACTTGTTCATTACTTAATAATAATAGAATTCTTTTTAGCATATAATAATAATTTCCTTAACAGCTATTTTATTAGATTTCTGGAACAGCTGCAAAACTGGGCCGCTCTACTGGTTATCATCACTGCACACTTCTAGTCAATGCCAATAAGGCAGATCTCAGCAAAGCGCTTGCTAAACGCGAGGTTAGTATAAAGTCCAAAACGACTGGACCTTCTTTTAAATTGTTAAAAATGTATAACAGTCAAAGGTTCCATCGTCTTTCTTCATAGTCATATATTATACTAGCTGCTGCCCGCGACTTCGCCCGCGTTACTTTGTAAATAATATACTAAAACCTTCCTCGAGAATCACTTTATCCATTGGTGAAAACAGCATGAAAATCGGTGCAGTAGTTTTTGAGTTTATCGCGAACAAACAGACAGACAGACGCGGCGGAGGACTTTGTTTTATATATAGGATAAGGATTGAATTTTCATACATATCGGACTGTTATTCCTAAATTTATTAAGGCAGAAGATAATTTTTATTTAGTTATTGATTGCATACCTACAGTATGGAACCTTTCACTTTTAAAACTATTTTGTAGCTTTTTCTATAACAATTTTTTTTGTGTATATAACTAATTCCTTTATCTGACAAAATAATATATTTAATTTTAATATTTTTTAACAATAATAGTTATCTCCCACGTTTTCATTTCGCATTTAATTTAAATTGACATATGCATGCATCTTTTTCTTTTTTTTTAAATTTTTCTTTTTAATCTGCTCCTGAGTGTCACATTCCTCAAAAATTGTGCTAACAAAATTAATGCAGAATTATTCTAATCAGACTTAGTTTCTCTAGCTTCAAACTCTTGTTTATCATGTATCTATCTATACTCAATATAAATCAAGTTTTCTTAAACTTGATTTATATTGAGTATAGATAGATGAGCATTTTGTTCATAAACATTTTAGAGATTATGTACTAAATGTACAAAGTGCATTTTCTTATCACATTGATAGACATAGTAATCTATTGAGTTGCACAATTTAAAATATGATATAAAGAATATACATTTTTATGCTATATTAATATAACATAATGTTATATACTGTACTATGTATTATTATACAAGTGCTCCCTACATTATTCAGTAGTGTGAGGGGTCAAGTAACTTGTTTGTGATTCATTGTTTACACTAAAGCCACTAAATCTGAATAGTATACTAGTTGCATTGTTTAATTGGAATCAAATGTTTTAATTAAAAATTCTTCATTAACCCAAATTCTCATTATGCAACAAAGTGCCCTTTTATCTACTGATTTAAACGCACCGCCAGGCTGGTTTATTTAAATTATTCATATAAATTTTATCTATGTATTTCTTCATATTAATCAGAAAATAATTTGCCCTTATTTTTCATTATTAGTATGATGACTGAATCTGGTTGTAACTTCTGTTTGGTTATTAGTTTTAATTGTTATCTAATATAATAACAATAACAAAAGTAATTAAAAGTTTGATTTTGTTTTGTGTTCCATATTGGATGTAATAATTGAGTATAGTTTTGTTCGTGTTCTAACGAGTTTCTGCTAAATTTTCAAAATTATTCCCCCCTTCGCCCCTAAGTTAAGGACATGTAATTTTATTTAGCATGGCATACAGACTAAGGCGACGGCGTCCACACCATCGCCCGTCGTGAACTTGGCCGAAATCAACAGCCAGTTGACGGTGGACACACTCCAGACAGCCATCGGCTATGAATACATGCGGACGCCGGCTCTGCATCTCGAAGACGGAGGCCAAAACCTGATCTCAAAGCAGAGAGGATTCCAATTCATCAACCCCACCAACGAATGGTTCCCAGGTACGGGTGTTCGGTTTATGTTTATTGATTAAGTAGTAAAAACTTCATACCTCTCCTGGCTTTGTCATTTCTCTAAAGAGTATTTTATGCTCTACATCAGGTAATACAATAAAAGCCATATTCTCATGCTACATTTAAAAATATAATTAGAAATAGCCACCTGCTCACGGCTTTGCACGAGATGAATTTTTTCTATATGTATATAGAAAAACCTACCTCGTTTACCAGACAGACAGATGCAGAAAGCCACTTTAAATTATTATACTATGTAAGGATGTATTACTATAATGTATTCATTTTCTGGAAGAAAATCACTACCACATAGTGAAAACTTAAGGTCACTGGAAATAGACAGACGCAGATAAACAATATTTGCATTTTATTCTAATTATAGATATGTCTTTATTGAAGGGATACAGTTTAAGGTTAAGATACAAGAAAAAACATTCAAATGTTTTCATGTCTATAACATTTTAGTAAAATAAGGTTTCTTAATGCGATTTCTACAATTGTTATTTTTCAATGCCCTTAGGTCTTGCGGAAATCAAGGATGAACTCCAAACGTGGGACTGGTGTTTCGGTAAAACTCCAGTTTTCACTGTGAGCCGTTCGTTCCCTGTGCCGGCCGAGATCCTGGCGCCGACCAACTTGTACTCCGGCACTCAGGAGCTCGTCATCAACATGACAGTGGAGAAGGGTCTGATTGATGACGTCACACTGAATATCCCAATGGGCCTAGTCGATTCAGGCTTCCACGGAGAGGCCACAGTTGTGACCAGCCTCAAAGGGAAAAGGTTCACATCGGAAGCCCTCGTGGCACTCGAGGACGCCATGTTGACAAGTCACTTGACGGACGCCAAGAAGTTGGACGAGAAGGAGCAGTTTGTTGCCAAGTGCTTCGATCAAGTTGTCAACACGGTTTAAAGAATAAAAAAAATATATAGTCATTGTCAAACCGAAAAAAGTATAATATTGAGATATTGCCCAAAAAGTGCATGAAGGCTTATATAAAAAAAAAATTTTTGAAACTTAGGGTTGTTATAAGTCTTTTAAACATGAAAGTTTATTAGTTTATTTATTATTATTATTTGAATAAATTTTGCATATACAATTGTTTTATATTCTAGTTCTAGTTTTTGACAGTTTTAGAAGTGATTTTGGTTTGTCAACGATGATATATTTGCAGTGATGAAATTAAACAGAAAATTAGATTTATTATATAGGAGCTGTTTTATCATTGTGTTAGGATTATATTGTTATCTAGATGGCTGTATTTTATCAAGTTAATTTAAAATTGTTAAGATATCCGCCAGTTTACAAATAAAAAAAAAACAAGGCTGAGCTTATGTAATTATATTCTTTGTACTAAAATGATATATATTTTTGTAATAAAAATGTAGATAGTTAAGTGATTTATAACGTTTTCTTTGTTAGCTTCCTATGCCCAATAATGTTTCTATTCTAAATGGTTTTCTAAAAGGTATTCGGTTTCTTCACTAACTTTCAGACTGCTTTATTATTGTGTTCTCTTAGTGTAGTACCTAATATTATATAAACACGCGATTCGCACCTTTGTGCTGTGACGCAACAAGAATGCATCATATCATTTATTTTTAATTAATTTATAATTTTTTTGTGACTCAATTATTATTTCATGTAATTGTACATTATTAATGTAGAATAGGTTAAAATTTGTGTAACCTAATAACCCTCAAAACCATTTCGTAATATGTTTGACTACCACACTATAATTTCAGATATACTGCTATTGAGCGGGACTTTTTTGTATGAAATGGATATGTTCTTTTACTTAATTTTAAAAATATTTTAATGTCGCGCTATTGTGTTAGCTTTAAATTATTTAGCAATTTGTTTAATAAAGTTTTATGATACATGCATTTTTTTGTATTATTATGTATATTTGAAGTTAAATACCCCTTTTTCGCTACAATCCGGGCAATTTTTTTTTATTTTGTATACTTTTTTACATCATTGCTCTGCAAATTGAAAAACTATACTTTTTCACCAAGTCGCTTCTTGGAACAATGCAAATGTGGATCGTGACTACAGGACTTAATCTAGCGAGGTATTGTAGTCACCATGTTAGGTACTCATAATATCTACTTGGGTCAAATTTATCTTGAACGTTATTATATTTTATAATTTAGTATAATAGAGGAATAATCGTGATAGCTGATAAATGATAAATGTATGTACTGATTATGTTAATGAAACTGCATTTATGTATGTATTTATTTTATATATATTATTTATACATCACACTTTATATACATTACATATTTATATATCTATTTACATAACATATTTATATACTTATTTATTTCACAGAGGAACTTTTGGTGATTTGTACTTTAAAATAGTTGTTTGTAAGCACCACGGTATTATGCACTGACTCCCTAGATACAGGTGTCCAACCTAGTTCGGGGGTTAGAGAAATATGATTGTAAAATTGTGTTCACTAACAATGTGTTTTTGTGTAAGCTCTTTTAAAATGTTTTTTGGCACAAATAAAGATTATTATTATTATTATTATAATCATAAATTGGGTTTTGAAATAACTACCTCTTACAGACTTGTGGTAATAATAGATCACCTCTTGCTGTTGCTTTGGTTTATAGGCGACCGAACCACCTGTCAGAATCAGTAACGACCAACACTTCCTTAGAAAATGTAGTTGATTTTATGCGCCCCCTTATTAAATTTAGTAATGAAGCCGCGTGGGTCGCGTGCATAGCAAACGGATCAGTGGCGGATTATCAATAGCGCGAATCTTGTCCTCGTACGAGTAAAAAGCTGGTTCTTCCTCTCGCTTTTTTGAAGAGGCGCGGTGGTGGTCGCGAGACGCGACCTGCGCCTGCGCAGCCAGTCCGCGATCGCGCACAGAGCCGCGCGCGCACCGAGCGCCATATTGACACTTTCACGCGTTGCCATGACAACGGCGTAAACAGTCTGCTGTTTTTATTCGACACTATTGGGAATCCCGAGTTTAATACGTTATTGGGCTGCTTTTCGTGTTGTGTTTCTAGTTTGTATGTTTAAAAAGACCACATTCTAATAAAGTAAGTATGGATCTGTTTTTAAGGAAGAATTTGAGACCTTTAATTTAAAACCTAGATAGGTTTTAAGTACACAATCTTTTGAGTACCTATATAATATTAGGGATTTGTTTAGTGTTATTTTCTTCTTAATAAATGATTGAACTGTGGTTGCGAGTACAAGCGTAAAACTTACCTAGATTAGAGGGCTTCCCTATCCTCTCAACTTCCTTTATCATTATCAGCTCAGAATTTGCAAAACAGTTGAAACACCAGTGTGTGGCATGTGTTTACAATAGTCAATGGTAGCTTTCTGCTATTAAGTGGACTGTCAGTCCGCCTGCTGCTCTTTCTCATTAAAAAGTCATATACCTACATATACAGGACTGAATTATTATTATTTTTAAAATAAATTTTGTTCATCCATAATTTCCTGTTTCTGTATCTAATAAATCATCTGCTTATTATCATATTACAAAAAACCGTACCTATTTAGGTAAACAAATATAATTTCAAGGAAAATTCCTAAAAATCGTCATCGTAGCTAGTAGGTACGCTTTTACGCATTCAACTTCACTAATATTTTTTTGTGGTCCTAATCACTGTGCACATTAAGTTTAAATTACTTTTGCCAAATAAACATTAGCGGTTATATGAGTTTAAAGTTATGCAAGTCTATCTTTAGACCATTATCGTATACCTACCTAATGGACAGTTTTTGTCTATAAAGTAACTTATCCAGGCAGTTCCGCATCGCATCAACAAGTAGCTACGCTATGACTTCATGTTACGATGTTTTCACACTTATCGTGGTGTTATTTTTAATAGTTACGTCGAGTTAGAAGTTAACCATCTATTTTTTTAGATATGTATCTAAATTTACACTTAAATTAATAAATCAATTTGTTATACAAGTTACGAATTCCCTCTTGATATCCCAAGAACGGATATAGGCAACGGTTGATGATTTGTTTGATATTGTTTTGGCACTAACTGTATTGCCTTATTTCTAAGTTCAACACTTATTTCTAAGTTAAGTCTCAAGTTCATTTATGTTCAAGTTAAAACTTAGTAGGTAAGTGTATAAATAGAAATATATACCTACCTAAGTATATTCCCAAGTCATCCATGAGATAGCGCTATTCGATTGGGTTTGTTTCAACTTTTTCAACCTGTGCTGGCTGTATTATTACATCGCAGGATGGAAAAAAGGATGGTCTTTAAATAAAAAATTAAAGTGCGAGTAATCATCAATTTATATGCATATTTTTTACGATATGATATACTTAGGACAAGTTATTTCTCCTATAGTTCTTAAATTTAAAGTTAATTTAAGTTTTAATTTTTTTTATTAAAATTTAACTATAGAAGAATCACCCTTACGATTGCAATCAATAAATAATATGTAAATACCTACGCTCTAAGATTTTAAGATTGACTAGTTTTTGACTTGGAAGTCTAGGATTCGAACTATACCTAAGTGTGACCACGTCTAAATATGTTTACAGTACCTACGCAGCTAGAGCTACAGTAATGCAACTTTCAAAAATAAAATTGTAGTTCCGTTTAGAAATCGTGTGCAGATATCCGTTGTATTCCGGTGATATCACCGCCACACAGTTACTTCAAATGTGAAGAAACATACATTTAAACGCCGATAAGGTTAATGGGATAATATACTTGTTACTACTTAATCGTAGTGAATCTAGGATTTTCCTAGGAATTCCTACGTGTGTGTGTGGTGTAGTAAGTAGTTTATTAAAATTTTCTGCATAGCGTGCGAAAACTATTATATATTTACTGTGCTCTCAGATCTGCTAATATACCATTGCGAAGCAAAGACATGCAAAACACGTTTATAATACGAAATAGCGAAGCAGTTAAATTTACGCTATAAACTTAGTGGTTAAAATTAAGAGATCATAATAGTCCTTGTATTGCAATAAACTAACCACATAATATGCTTTGCTTTTATTCGTATTTATTAAAATTTCATACCATTTACCCACATAAAATTTAATTTCGTGCCTAGTGATTTCCCTTCATATTTAGAATATGGGCTTGGTTGCCTTTTGACCCTATATTTTGAGGTCTCGTAATTTCGTAAAAATATTAATATTTATAAAAAATATTATTGGCTGTAGAATAAATAGATAATAGATTAACTTGATTAAGAGAAGCCTAGCTACATAAGGGCTCCACTCCAAGGACACTATTGTCACATACATAGTCAAAATAGCAACAATTTTTTTACATTTTTCTACAATTAAATATTTTAAGTACTTTTATAATAAACTGAATACTAGAGGAGATATAAGCCTATAAGTAAAACATATGATTAATTGATAACACAACTGACAACACATACAATTAGATGTTACAATTATACCATATCGCAAACTGAGGAATATTTAGTCAACATATTTAAAATGCATTAAAATCTTGGAATAGAAGGAGAAAGTCAATGAAACATTCCTGAAAACATTGAATGTTGATGGGGAGAACAGCATCGGACAGAAAGCCGTGAAAAGATCTCAGAAGCATAGATAAAGATACATTGTAAAATATCCCATGAAAATACATAATTTACTACAACACTTTAGTTAGTACCTGAATAATTATTGTTGATCCTTCGAGCCGGATTATTTAATACTCCTTTCCTTATCTAGTGGACTGTTAAACATTGAACATAATTGGATCTTTACTATTATGGACGCATTGTCGCAAATAGCTTTATTACTTCATTGAAACAAAGAAAATTCTTGTGAATAATTGCATGATTACAAATTGTAATTTACTTCATACTTACTATATTTTGTTCTAGATTGCGTCGTAAGTATATCGCACATGCAGCAACATTGACTTTCACTATGCAATGTATCAAATATATGCCGTACGGGTAATTAGGTACCCGATAGATATGTAAATACGAGTATACAGTTGAAGTTAGTACCTATTGATTCTTTAAAATTGGTTTTTAGTTACAGAAATCTAAATTTATATACAAAAAAAATTAAAAGAAATGAGTTTATTTAGCCGAAGTTTAAGCTCCATGCTTCTAAGCTTTCAATGCAAAGAAGGTTGCCATACGATACATCCGACATTACGACGAGATATAGACTCGGCGACATAGGTACCTTTTTACATAGACTAGCGACCCGCTCCGGGTTTGGCCCGGGGTGAAATTTTATGTATAAAAATCTTCCTCGCTTATCTCTCTTTCAAATATGTAGGTATAAAAACCGAATTAAAGTTGGTCTCGTAATTTCATGGTATTTCACCGTGAAAATTATGAGATATATGAGTCACCTATGTCCTGCTGTTGATTTTATGTTCTTGTTTTTTCCGTCTAGGCGATTACCTGGATTGATTTATAATTAATGGTGTCATTATTTGATTAGTTTTTATCTAATCATACCTATTGTAATTTTTTTGTATCCGTGTTCTGTAAAAATGTTCTTTCTATCTTGATTTTTAGGCAGACAAATAATGCTATAGGTATGCTATATGCTAGTAAAATATTATCTAGGAATAAAATTATTTCAGTACTACCGAGCCAGCAGACATTAAGATTTATCAGATAATAATGTCATAACGACTAAATACTAGATACATTATTTGAAAAACAATATTAGTTATTGAACTAATGAAGTCATATTTCCCATAAATTGTATTTAAATTCCATTCTCTCTTCCATTTCCATTGTTATTTGTACTATACTAATATTATAAACAGAGAAAATTTGTATTTTTGTATGTTTGTAATGAATAAACTTAAAAACTATTAGACCGATCTAAAAATTATTTCACCTATAGAAAACTACATTATCAGAGAGTAACAGGCAATATTTTAAAAATGTATGCGGACGAAGTTGCGTACAAAATCTAGTAATAGATAAAGTGGACTGGCAGGCACCCAAGACTGTGATTTTTCAGGACACAATTTTTTTGAGAACTCTCAAAGAAAATTATGAAAAATTCCGATTTATTGGTATCACACGTTGTCTTGAAAATGTTAATTAATAGAATCAATAATTATGAAATGAATAGCAGTAAAATGTCGTGGGAGTCGAATCTGTGTTAGTAACGTGAAATGAATTCGTAACGTTGTCGTGTGTTTATTGCTTGTTTAATTGAATCAATTCGTGGGTCGATTTCCTTTTACTATGTAAATGCTATAAGCCTTTTGGAATGTTGTGTTATATGTGATAATAGAATGTGTTGCATATGGAATATTTTGTATGAGCAATAACTTTATTGATTCGATATATTGTTTTGTACTTGACAGCCTCGAAGTGACTTGATGGTAATTGGCTACCATCGACTAAGAATACAAGGAACCAGTGGGTTTCAAGTGGATTTAATTCCGAGATAAAGTGTGAGGACATCGGACATGGTAATGGGCAACGAAATCACAACAAAAAATAGTATAGATATTAATAATTAATAATTCAAAAATAAACGAGTACAAATTTTCTCACAATGTTTTTTTTTTTCAGATATAAACAACTATATTCTCAACTTTAACATGGAGAAGGACAAGATTGTGTTTAAGGTAAGTTTTCTATCTTTATATATATCTTTTTTAAAATTTACCTAATAATTATATAAAAATTTAAAAGTTATTTTAAATTATCAATCTGTTTCAAAAAATAATGAAGCTGTAATAGAACTAGTAATTCATCGTTTACAATACATCCTAATTATTAGCTTATTATTTAGTGGGGTTATTCCGTTCTGATCACGGATCCTCATTGCACTTTATATACTTTACACTTTACACTTTATATTTTTATAGTTTCATGTGTAAAAATATTTTCTTTTTTTGTAACGTTTAATCAAATATATAATACATCAGAAAAAAGAGTTCAATACATCAGAGTTTGCAATTTTGTAACCAACATGCAATTACAGAATAAATATACTTCGTAACTAATGAGGTAATGAAATGAAAGTGTTTTACCAATAATACCAAATAGAGATCAGTATTGCGAAGACATTGTTTTTGGGTGCAATATTAAAAAAAATCAAGTTACTCAATACGTTCTCACAGCGCAGCGGGTAACAAAGGTGCGTTGGCTAATTTTATGGATATAACCAACGATAGACAATGGAATGATTTGCAAGTTAACTCTATTGGTAACACAATGTCCATTTATGTTAGTTTTCGTGACTGCACTGCAATTGACAGTAGCGATATTATGCTAGAGAGATAATCCTAATATTATACTCGGAAAGGCGAAAGTTTGTATTTGTTACTTTTTAAGCCAAAAGCAGCTCAACGTATTTGTATGAAATTTAACAAACAGACAGTTTATTACCTGTATTAAAATTTAGGAAACTTTTTATCTTGAAAAAAAATATTAGGTTCCCGAGGGATCGTCTAAAAATATAAAAAATTGGGCGCTACCGTCGTTACAGCATACGTTTTCTCAGGTGTTATATTTTTCATTTTTCAACGCGGACGAAGACGCGGGCACCAACTAGTATCTACATAATGTTATTGGCGGTTAAAAATCATTACAATAGTTATAGCTTATTAAATAACAGTAATAATTATATAACCGTTTTTATTACACTATAAATGTAGGCAAGCTATTAAGCGAATTACAAACAATGCAAACAAAATCTGGTTTAATTCATTCAGTTCAGTCAATAAATTCAGTTTAGTAAATTAGGTTTCAGTGTTATAATTTATATTATGTCACCTACAAATAGAAGAAAACTTATATTGGTATTTAATTCTTTTCGCTTTATTTTTTGTTGAGTACCATTTTACGATTTTGTTAATGCAAACAAAATTTTATTACTGCTATACTCGTACGTCGATCAACTATTATTCGATCGACGCTAATATAATATTAATACTATGGCATGTATGTACTTGGCAAATAAAGTAACTTCTTTACATAATTATAAAATAAAGTCGCCGTCCGCCTCTGTCTGTTTCCCCGCTAACTTCTAAACCACTCAACAGATTTTGATACGGTTCTCACTAATGCAAAGAGCGATAAACAAGGATTTTTTTCGTTTAAAGAGTACAGAAAATAAATTGCATCCATCCGCAGCCGGAAGATTGTCGCTAGTCTGTGATAAAAAGTTCATCCATGACTTGTAGAGCCAATACAATACGAGTATATGATAAACTTTACTATTACATACATAAAAAATAATTATGCAGTATTTTTTTTTTATTAATTATTTCTACTAAAATGATATGAATTGTAGTCTATTAGGAATCTCGATCACCTCTGATATATTGTCATGCAGATATCAGGGTCATACAGTAGCTAGAGTGAGGTCCTTTTCAAGAGTTCACAACGATCCGTCAAGTGTCGTGAGCCCGCAGACATTCTTAGCGTGCCTTACTAATGAGTACAACTAATGTTCTATCAAGGTCCTAAGGTTTATCACTCCTATTGTGTCCTCAGTTTACCTTCATGCGTGGTTACCCTAATAAATATATTAACGAGTTCCACATAACCCGTTACTGTTATTTTGTGGCTATAAGTTAAAGTAATTTGTGCTTGAAAACTTTTTCATTAAAATATTTTGCTTTAAACTTTAATCATCATCAATCAATCAATCAGCAATACTCAATACTAATAATAAATCTGTAAGTGTAGGTATTGTATGTATGTATGTATGTTCCTCCATAACTCTTAAACGAATTGACTGATTTTCATGAAACTTGGTAGGTAAACATTTAAGCGTACGCGACACAGGATAGGCTACTTTTTTCACGCGGGCGAAGTCGCGGGCGCCAGCTAGTAAGTAATATGTACTTACTAACTGGTGTAAACAACTTCGTACGCGTTGAAAAATTAAATTTATAACGCTTGACGGAATATAATTATAAGTAATATACCGCCTAATATTGTTATAATTTTGTCAACAGATTTTTATTTTTAGATGATCTCTTTTGGGATCAATATTTTAATTTCTTGATGAAAAGTACCCCATGTCCTTCCCTCTATACCTAATGTGACAATAAGGCGTGAAAAGGTAACATACAGAGTTACTTTCACGTTATAATATTAGTATGAAAGTTATATTATGAATAATGTATTATAATTATTTTATAATACATTATTATAATTAGGTAAGTTATGTTATTATATGTTATGAATTTAACACTAGTGGTGATTTATATCTACCTCCTATATAATTAGTATATACGATACAACGGAAAACTCTGTTACAATCAACGGAAAATGAAAATCATTTAATAAAATCAACGGAAGAACATACGGAAAGGATGCATTTAGCGGCGCATAAATGTAATTGATTATAGCATCGCGTTTTTCATAAATCAATATCATAAACCTTTCAATTATTTCTTTCATGCATTATCAACCGTATCGTGCATTTTTTAAGGGTGCTATAAAAAGAAGAGTGAAGTATTTGTACCTTATAAAACAAAGTCGCTCAATAAAAAACAAACACCACAGTTTGTTTCTCCGCTAACTTGTTCTAAACCAAACAACGGATTTTGATTTGGTTTTCACTTACCCGCTGGACTAATCTGAAGTTTGAAAATTTCATCAAAATCAGTTCAGCGGTTTTGGAGTCCACACACACACACACACACACACACACACACACACACACACACACACACACACACACACACACACACACACACACACACACACACACAGACAGACACACACGCACGCACACGCACACGCACACGCACACGCACACGCACGCACGCACGCACGCACGCACGCACGCACGCACGCACGCACGCACTCACGCACGCACACGCACACACACACACACACACACACCGCCTTTTATATATGTATATATATTGTATATATTTTGTAACCAGATGGCGCGACAAAAACATTACATGTGCATTCTACTTTATAAAGCACTTGTGTTATTAAGAAGCATTGTGTTGTTATAATAATATAAGGTGTATATAAAGTTCGCCTTTTAAGCAATGATCGTCCCGTATGTGGTAGTCCGTTCTAGTGAAATCAGAACGGGTTCTATGTCATGGCTCTTGCTCCGTTCAGTTCACGGCTTCGTAAACACATGCTACTTCGTTTTCTACTGACATGTTGGTTCAAATGATATCAAATATTCTTAAAACACGATACCATGAGAAGAGAAAAACTTTTCCATGAACTCAAAATAATAAACATTTCCTTAGACAAATGAAATGTTATGAATATATATTTTTTTATAGTTGATACAATGAAAATATAAACAAAAGTATTTATATTATTTTGTAAGTTTAAATTTTTAGCAAGCGTTTTTTATTGATGTAAGGGTCAGCGCCGACGGACGGAGTGGCAGCGAAGAGACTAATTTAGTAACAATTCAAATTCAACCTAAAATGCTCGTGAATACGACTGTATTTGGTACAATGAAATAAAATGATGGCGAGCGACTCAAAGTGCGGCCGAGAGGCGCGCGGCGAATCGACTCCAAGAGCCGGCGAGAGCAGATTCGCGGTGGCGCGCGCTCAGTGGGCTTTGCGACCTGTAACTGCTCTTCGCCGCCACTCCGTCCGTCGGCGCTGACCCTAAGGTAGCTAAGGCCTATTAACACAAGCAACCCAATAGGCTCTGCTGACATTAGTAGGACAAACAGTAAGGAATTTAAAAGGGGCACTGCTTTCCATGGTGTAAGTCGATGGTTTCTATCGTCAGACGGGCTCCCCAATTTCAGATCAGATCCGTTCCGTGGTTTAAGAGGAGTTAGCGGACACACAGATGCCGAAAGCGACTTTGTTTTATACTACAACTAGCTGCTGCCCGCGACTTCGCCCGCGTAACTTTGTAAATTATATACTAAAACCTTCCTCGAGAACCTCTCTATCCATTGTTTTCACCAGCATGAAAATCGATGCAGTAGTTTTTGAGTTTATCGCGCGGCGGAGGACTTTGTTTTATATAATATGTAAGGAAGGATAAGTAGGAAATTTAGAGATTTTCATAGTCGAGCACTTTGTTCTGTGTGTTTTGCGAATACACCTTAAAAGTATTGTTGCATAAAATCAATGTACGTGGCATATAGAGGTGTAATCAATCAAACAGTTAGTGCAAAAAATTGCGGAATGGCCAAACAGGTAAATAGGTAAGATCATGTTTGTTGGAGCGCGAGTACGATTCCGGCAGGACGTTTTTTCATGGTATGAATTCACGTTGTTTATGAGGCTGGCCGCATTTGTAGCGTGATTGTTATGAAGGTGTAAACAACCAATTAATATTTTAGCCATCATCCGGCACTTTATTGCGTACGTACGTCAGAATTAATTTCGACAAATTGACTTGTTAAAGTTCGGACAGTATAAAAACTGGGACAATTTATTTTGATTGTGGCCTTAAATTTAACTACTTACATAATTTATGTTCATTATTATTTATTACTTTACTTATTCTTTTAAAATCATTTACGTAATTTTTATTATAGATATTATTTATTGTTATTGTAATGCAATTTATAATATAAAGGTTAAATTGTTACAGTTAATAAAAAGGTTTATATTTTTATTAATTAATGTCTGTAAATTTGCGTTTATAAATTTCAAATTATTTTTATGATCTAAACAGTTCATACGATCGCAATGATGTTTCCAGTAATCGCCACTATATAGAACAATTGAAAGGTACTTAAACTCCCTTAATTAGGTTCCTAATCCCCTACCTAAACCTAACTCAACCATGAGAAGTGTGAGTGAACCAATTCGTTGGAGTGACTCCAGCGAATCAGTTAGAATATCATTAAATATGTTCAATTGTGATTGATGTGCTATTAATATTCGTCATAAATGCAGTAATATTCCTTTAAATATTTTCTTTTATAAGTAGAACATAATTTTCCTAATTTTTCTGTCAATTTGTAGATTAAGCATATAAACTTTTGCATAAGAACATTTTTTGTTGCACAATACACTTAAATGATGGACAGATAAATATGAAAATCATCACTGAACTGCTGCTACGGTTTCAATGTTAATTAAGTGGCGTATAAACCTCACGAACACGAATATGACAAGTTAATTGAAATCCAAGAGTGATGTACATAAGTGAAATACAATTTAAAATGATTGTAAATTAAGTTTGTTTATATGTTATGTTACCTAACAATATATAAGCCTATTTGAATCTATGCCAATATATATAAAGCTGAAGAGTAATTTTGTTTGTTTGGTTGTACGCAAAGGAACTACGGGTTCGATTTGAAAAATTATTTTTGTGTTTGATAGTCCATTTATCGAGGAAGGCGGACGAAGTCGCGGGCACCAGCTAGTCTTGTATATAGGACAATAATTAGAAGTCATGGAAGTTACCCAGCAAAGAAATTAGTTTTGGCTAAGCCAAGGATACAGTCCCCAAATTTTCCACTGACTTTTTTGTTTGTGTTATAGGCGACGGTAGCCACCTACCATCAAGTGGACCGTCTGCCTGTCTGTCGACCTTAACATTAAAAAAAAAACTGACCTTAGTATTCAACATAAAATCGCATGGCTTAATGCGTACAAAGTATAAAAGTTAGTCAAACTTTAGTTTTCATCGACAATTATCACAAAAGAAATCTGTCACTAATGAGAAATTACAGAAATACGAGTAGGTATTTATTTTACAAAATCTAAGATTTTCTATCAACAACTAGGGTAAATTGCGGGAATGCCAGCCCTCTTAAGCTTAAACACAATTAAAACTACATAAATATATCAATTAAATATGTATTTATAAGCATATGTAGTTCTTTATAGATATCTCTTAATATTACATTACAATTAAAAAGTGAAGCTGTCTCGGAAATAATTCTTAGAAAATTTAGTGGTTTAGATAATAATCAGATTTGGCCCTTATTGTCAACAAGCGCTGTCAATGGTGATGCCGGCCATGGTGATAGCGATGCCGGCTAATAGAATTTCATCCTGTGCATTGTTTATAAGCTAATAATTCGCAAACCGCGACCTGTCCGCTTGCAATCCACAACCTCATCCCCACTCAAGGTTCAAAGATTTATAAGGACATACATTGGATACTTTGGCCGGAATTGCTGTCTGGCCAGAATTGCCTCGTTTACCCTACACCGTGACGGTTTATTTATTTTATTAATTCACAATTACATTTAACATAAGGTACGTTAGGAATATAGTATAGTATTGATATTTGTGTAGGAATTCGTATCCAGCTAAATTAGGATCCTTTAATCTTTAAACAGTCATTAGTCATCGCCTCTAGGGCAAACACATAACATGACATGTTACACCCGTCTATGTCTGTTTTCAATGAACTATTATTGATACATGGCATGAATTATTAATTACTTTACAGTGTTATACTTGTTGCCTATTGTATTCTAATAAATATGAACAGGTTAAAAACTCGAAGGTTGGTCTCGACACGACTTCATCTATGTATATATGGCAACACATTACTACTACTAAATATTTTAGACGACATGCGTGCTGTTGACGGCGTGTTACACTTCCTTATTGCACTTTATAACTAGGAAATGGCATTCTTTTTCTTTATTAAATAGTAATATTATAAGCAACTTTACTCATTAAGTATTTTTTATGATAGTTATAAAGCTTAGTTTTAGACGTATGCTTGTATATGTATATAAAAATTGCACTAGAAGCCGGGAGTGGGTCTCTAGTATGTTACAAAGATAAGTAAAATTGCATGAACTCACAAATTCAGTTGTTCAGAAAGTAATAATATTAATATGAAATGTGAGATTGTTAAATTAAATATTGTTATTTTAATATATTTATTAGTAGCGTTCAATGTTCCGTAATGGAGACGCCATGATTCGTCTGTCAAGTTTAATACGAAGCTGCCGAAGGAGAAGTCACGGTTTCTCTATTATGATTTCAATGTTAAAATGCTACGCAACAATTGCTTCGATTGACTCGTTTTAAACAACTTCCCCTCGAACTAAACAATTGGATGTTCTTTTTTGGCCATGACATTTGAATGTTGTGAATTTTTTGGTTACTGAGAATCTTTTGGCATTTTATTTAAATGTGCTCGAAGCGTTTAAAATTATTTAAAATTGGCTGTTTAGATATTTCTTAAACAATTATTAATTGGCTTTGTAATACATAATTATTTTTCTAAGCAACAGTAAAAGAACGCCATCTTTATTTTGAATAGAAACTTCTTTGCGCGCGATGGGAGTAAAATTTCACTGTCGAATTTTTGTGACGCTTCAGTGTAACGATCACGTGACGCTTCTTGTAACGATTTAATCTCTCTGACATTTACGGCTCAATATACAGGCGGGAATATATATAATAATATTTGATGGCTAAGAAAGTTTCATTTCTGACACTCATATTATGTGCATGCATGTTTTTTTAAATAGTAAATTGTTTAAATTATAATAATAATTTACAACTTATTATTAAGTTGTGTAAATGACCTCAATAATAATATGAGTATAACTTAAGACTCCACTATCTCGTCAATATTAAGGCAATTCATCTGATTGACGCCATGCATATGGTGATGAGACTTAAACGAACAAAGCCATCGACTAAGTGTAAGTCACAAATATAGAGAGACTTTTACATTTTTATTTATCAGTCAAAGGCGCCGATGTAAATCTAGGCAGACTATAAAAAGAACTAATTAGTGGACATAAAATAAGAATTATTTAATTTCAAATGTAATCGTAAAAGTCAAAGACACATTGATCGTGCAACTTCCTACATCGTTAGATTCACGTCGTAAATGATGACCTTTATAAATATGTATATTAAGTATGGCACGCCTTTATATCTTTGTTCAATTCATTTTATTATGCATTAAATTCTCTTTAGAACATTCCCGCTTACCTATATGAAATTAAATTTTTTTTTTACAGAAGATAGTTTGACAAATTTGAAATTTATAAAAGTTACCGAGTTAAAATGATTCAGAAGTCAAGAAACGCAATAACAGATTAGGATTAGATACTCACAAATTAGATTAGGGCCATTATAATTGATTGCGAGAGAAATATTCCGATACCTTTTGTCCTGAAGAGAGGGCAGCCAATGGTCTCGTGAACGATATCTTTCGTCCCACTTATTGCAGACGCTCTTATCTCGTCCACAATACTATGACAACGGAGTTGTTCCAATTTTATTGAAACCTACTTTAAAACTAAGAGTAAAACGCGACACAAACAATCTTCTTTATTTTTAATACTAAAATAAAATTTAATACTCATTTCGCAGTCATTTGAGAAACCGTGAAATAACAGTCTCGGTGCAATAAAATAAAATCGATTTACCGAAAATGTCATAATTAATTATTTCAATCTAGAAAATGTGTTATACGCTAAATACACTATTTTTTTAAGTATCGGCATACACTTAGGGTTTCCTATTACATTTATCTTTCAATTCAAGTACATAATATAAAGTTCATTAAGTATGTCGGTCAAATTTAGAATATTGCGAAATTCGCAATAACATTACCGAATAATTAATGCACATAATTACATTCAACACGTGGTCGTTATTAGTGAATCAATTATATGGGTATGGGTAATATTATCTCACATTTAATTCACTGGTCTAATTAGATAAATTCACTAATGTACATATTTTCCGTTTATTACTTGCTCGAAAATCGCGTCATCAACCTACTTCGGAAATTATATGCGCGTACGTTGACAAACAGGACGCGTTTAAGATAATATTCCGTTAGGTGTACTACGAAAACTTTGAATTTAAATTCAAAAATTTCAAAAGAATTCAAAAATAAGTAATTGGTTCTATTTCTACATCACATAAATTAATTACTAAACTGAAGTCGTAAATCACTTGTGGATAAATTAGTTGAGCACACAGTTATGTCAGCATAATTGTTTTTAAATGTCAGTTTAAATCCGAAGCAGCATTCCGTGAACCCTTAGCCCTTCTCTAAACGTTATGGGATTGACAGGTTGAGAGGTTGTGGAACCCGTTTAAGTCTACGGTCTACACAAACTTTCTTCGGCGATGAACATAACGTGCGCCGAGACGAGTTTGGTCACTTTTTCTCTATCACTTGTCACCAGAATAAATGTATCAATTAGATCTGTCGCAACCGACTCAACTAATTGCACCAATTACAGATAAACTACTGGTGTGTATCTAACTTTTAATATATGTACCTTTACATACATATGTACATATAATGGAAAGTCTTGCAGGCTGACGGTCCACTTAATCGTAAGTGGCTATCATCACAAGCAAAACCATAATGGCTGCCAGTTCGCTGCTCACTGTGTTATAAAGAGGCGATACGATTGAGATAGGGAAATAAAATTTGGTATCCCTTACTCGCTACGTAAGACGTAACATAAAATGTATATAAACTGGTATAATCGGCGCAAATCTTAATGGGCTCTGGCGACGGCGATATCACGTGTCAAATATGCGATTTTGGGGAGTAACCGATTTTGGGACTGTTTGTGTGTGAGGTATTGCGACACGGAGATAGAGGAGCCACGGAATGAGCGAGACGCAAAGATAATATTTGGACGAGAGAAAGCAGGTGCGCCATATTGTTCGCAATTCTACATCGCAAACGAAAGATACCCGCTCAAGGTCAGAGCCCATTAAGATTTGCGATGTTAATAGATACCTAATTAATAATCTCATATTAAGTATAATTAATTTGAATTAAACCATACAAGTAAACTTTTTATTGTATTATATGTTAACTATATATGTTTAACATCAACATATATAGTGGTTTTCCTATTTAAATAAGGGTAGTAAAAAAACTGTGGTTAGGTAATTGACAATCTATACCGGGTTAATTTATTTTGTGACTATACTATAATAACTACATTAGTCCTGATATTTTATGGAAGAATCTAGCCTAGATGGTTAGCAAAAATAAAGTTTAGTTTAGTATTACAAAGTTAAATACTCAACATAAAAAAGTTATTTATAAAATGATCTTTAGTAATGATGTCAAGAAACATTTTCAGAAATCCGACTCCGGATACCTCGCAGGAGAAACTGTGAAACGACTTCATTTACTTTCATCAGAAAGTATTTACTTCATATTTATGTGCGCCGAATTTAAATTTAAATTCACATTTCAAATGAACGATTATAGTAGAAAGATAGTAGCAGACATGAACCTCCCACCGTAAGGGGTTATCGGGTGTAGAGATAACTGCGCGACCCTGCCCCACCCCGACTCTTGATGAACTACGACTGATGTTGGATATATAGGTTTTATTATGTAGTTTTAAAAGCAAAATTATAGTAATTGTGAGACCTTCACAAAGCGCAGCGTAAAAAAACCCATAACCAGTTTATATAACAAACAGGGTACGAAATGTCATGTGCTCTGTTTTTGTAAAATGGAAAGTGAAGACGATTGTAATAAACTAACGACTAGGGTAAACTTTGAATGAATAAAATTGACAAAGAAGAAATTTTAATCCACTTTAAAAACTTTAATCTCTATATTGAGACAAATCATGAAGTTTTCCAGATCACTCAGATCACTTAAAATGTTAAAATGCACATCTAACCCTGTTATGATCAAGGTTAAGGTGGGTTCTGCTACGAGTATTTCTGAAGAAATTCTAATAAATTCTGGAAGTAATCTTCGTTTCTACCAGCTACTCATCCGATTTAAAAAAAAATCTTTCACCAATAGTTAAAATTTCAGGACGGACATAGGCAAAATCTAAATATTCCACGTGGACGAATCCGCCGACACCACCTATCTAGAAACAAAAAAATATTTTAAATATAGATCAGATCAACAGGTATGTGTTACCTACTACAAAAGTATGTACCTATAAAATAAGAGTTGACGAATACGTCAACGCTCTTCAAAACTTGGCAAAAGTACAATGTGAGACGTCAATGTAGTCAGGCGTAATATTGCTTTACGTATTATGTCAGGCCTTTCATTGCATGTTCATTGCGGACGAAGTCGCGGGCATCAGGTAGTTGCTTATAAATTCAAATATAAATTTTTTGAAATAAATCCACAACTTACATTAGATTCGGGTAACTTTAGCTCTAGGGGGTAACTTTGGCTCAAAACAAAAACAGTTTGAACCAAGTAAATACTCGTGCAACCAACAAAAAACAAGCGCCACTAAGACCATCTAACATCTCTAAAGTGAACTTTTTTGTTCACTATCATATCTGCAAAGAAGCGGAATTTTGAAACTTTTTTCGTTTTGAGCCAGTTACCCCCTAGAGCTAAAGTTACCCGAATCTATGTAGTAGTGGCAGAGCAATTTAATAAATCATCAATACTAATAATAAATCTGTAAGTGTATGTATTGTGTATCTGTAAGTGTGTATATTGTATGTATGTATGTTCATCCATAACTCTTAAAAGAATTGACCGATTGTCATGAAACTTGGTAGATAAACATTTAGACGTAGAGGACACAGGATAGGCTACTTTTTTTTCAACGCGGATGAAGTCGCGGGCGCCAGCTAGTGAATTAATAATATCGATAAAATGTCTACCATCATTTTTTATCTTAACATTCCTAAAGATTCCCGAGTTCACGACCTATTACAGCCTTTCTAGATGTAAGTACAAGCCAGTCCTAAGCCAGTCCTTTCATTTCTATGTGGAAGTTTTATAACGATTGTGGTTACAGTTCTTGAGATAATTTTGAATAACAAACTTTATCGTTTCCAACAACGGATGATATAATTATAATCAAACACATCTACTATAGTATAGGTATTTACATATATATGATATTACATAATTACAATGACATGTGCACATGATATTTTAATACACACGCTTGCCCACAATCATTAGTAAATTATATTAATACAAAGTCCACGTTTGTCAACACGCTTACTTTTCAATTCTACGCAATTTATATAACTAAGGGCCTCTTTCACCAACTACAAGTATAGTGTTGATTAGTTACTTTTAGAAATAATTTTAGGTTTTATTGAATTATACACTCGTCGGTTTACTGCATCCTTCGATCCTTCGAGTTAGCCTTTAAGGGGCCTCTTTCACATCTGTCAAGTAGGCTAACTGTCATTTAAAGTCACTGGTAACCGGGGATAATGGAGCTGATATACGTTTATTTGTACGGAAGACTTGACGGTGTCAAATAAAACAAGAAATGAATAAAAGTATATAATAAATGAAAGAGGATTAAGCGCATCTTTCACGAACGTCAAGTAGACTAAACCGTCACTTAAAGTCACCTGTCACCGGGAATAATTTAGCTGATATACCTTTGTTTATACGGTAAACGTCCCAAATATTAAAAAGAAAATAATAATAAAAAATCGCCTATCGAAGGATGCGGTAAACCGAGTGCATAATTCAATAAAACATAAAATTATTTCTAAAAGTAACTAATCAATACTTTACTTGTAGTTGGTGAAAGAGGCCCTAAGTTTTTTCTAATTTGAAGGTTTTCATTAGTTTTCACTGGTAGCCAAACCAACTGAAGTCTACTTTGAAAACGTTGTTTTCATATCAAACATATTCTCAGACGCTTGAATTAGATTAGAGGACTAATTCGTCCAACGTGCTTGCCAAAATACACCGGTAAAAATAGGGTTGGAATAACTCTATAAGTGTGTATAATATCTTTAACGTGTAAAGCAAAACCAGGTCGCGTTTCTAGTCGAGGTAACTGACTATTTATGGTTATTGTTTTAAATGTTAATCGGTACATCGGAACGCTTTCATGTAGGCATTCCTCGTAAATCAAATACATTTTCGAGAAGCGAGTCTGCCTCGGGCTACAGTTGCCTCCGAAACGATGTGAACTGAAGTACATCACAATCCCTTCATCCACATTCGTAACCATTTTTCATAACTAACTACAAAAAAGGAAATTTTCTTAACTGTTTCACAAGTAGTTATTGAAGAAGAATTATTTTTCCATTTTTGTAATTAATAAATAATTCCATTTTCATGACACAAAAATACACAATATATTTTAGATACATATTTGTTAAGGATTAAGCGCCTCTTTCACAAACGTCAAGTAGGCCAAACTGTCATTTAAAGTCACCGGTAACCGGGGATAATGGAGCTGATATACCTTTGTTTGTACGGTAAACGTCCAAAACATTAAATGGAAAATAATAAAAAAAATTCGGCTATCCAATGATGCAGCAAACCGAGTGCATAATTCAATATAACAGAAAATGATTTCTAAAAGTAACTAATCAACACTTTACATGTAGTTTGTGAAAGAGGCCCTAAGTCGATTTGTTTTTTAAAAACATCAGAAATTGATGTCCATATACTTATCTGAAATATGTTTATTCTTTGATCCCTTGATTTATCAATAGTTTTTCAACAACTTAAAACAACGTATTGATTACATCGAACAAAGTTCATTAGAATAGAAAATGTTAAAGCTGTCTTCAAAAGTTCAGAAGACCACACAAAGAAAATAACGCAACACAATAATATGTCATTTATCATTCACAATACAAATTTCACTCAATCTATAATTATAACATTAGGTTGTCTTCGCAATTGGTACGTGTACACACTCTCTAAGTTTGATTGAAGAAGCGGAGAGTGTAATTGATGAGACGGGTCGTAACATCTGCTTGCCAAATCTCGCTCCATTGCACAATGTATGTGGTCAGATAGCAAATGCTATTTCGACCACTGGATTCTCGACGCAGCTATCTAAAAATCTGAATCAAGCATTGTCCTGATGTATTAAGATAGCCACATAAGATAATATTGTGTTATTTCTGAAATATTGGAGACAATATTATGTAAAGATAGATATATACTTTGCAGATATTCATTGGAAGACAAGGTATATGGATGACTGCTAGTCTCAGTACAAATAGTGCAGCCAATAAAGTGGTTACCACTTTATTACAGTAGACCACAGTTAAATAACAGTTAAGTGCGCTTAATAGGTACTCGTAGTGCCAGAAAAAAGAATTTCATAGTAGATTCCCATACCCTCATTCTGTCAGTTTGTTGCTTACCTAATGTGTTGGTTTTGATCTGTGTGCTTGAATTCTTAACGTGATTATTTATAACTTTTATTTAAGTTGGTAATAAAATAGATATATACGAAATGTTTGACCTCTGACTGCAATTGTGACAAGGAAGTGATAAAAATACTAAATAATTTAACTCAATAAAAAAATATGGAGTATTTTGATAAGTATTGTTACTGAGCAAGTTGAGTGGAAATTCATCATTAATACCTACTAATAATAAATCTGTAAGTGTAGGTATTGTATGTATGTATGTTCCTCCATAACTCTTACGAATTAACTGATTTTCATGAAACTTGGTAGATAAACATTTAGACGTACAGGAAACAGGATAGGCTATTTTTTTTTTCAACGCGGACGAAGTCGCGGGCGCCAGCTAGTTTAAGATATATTTTTTAGTTTATAATGGTTTAAATTTAAGTTAGGTGGTTATGGAATCTGGCATCCCTTACTTACTCACTGAAATAGAACAGCACATATGCTGTCATTGCACGGTAGTCTTCTTTAAGGCGGCAGTAACAAAACGCAATTAGTATCCAGTGATATGTTAAACAAGACAGGATGCGCCCACCATACTACTAGTCCCAAAAAAATGGTCCACCAATTTGCACATCTAGTTACTAAAAATAAGTTGTTTTCATTGCCATCTAAATACGTATTTTTATTTCTTATTTGCGTATTCTGTTATTGTAAAGTTTTCTTATTGGTTGGTTGGACATATCACTGGTAAGTAGGCATTTTCGTATCTTTCTACGCACAGAATGAACATCCGTCATTGGTGTCAATTTCCGATTTTGACACCGGCGCGTCGGTGCCATGTACTAGGAGCGTTAGCCTTGTCCTTACGAAGTAATATAGAAGTCATTGTTAGTATCGCGATTCGCGATGAGTTCCCAACGTTTGATTTGAAACTACCTGTTGACTTATATTACAGCTAAACTCGTGAAGGTAATGCCTAAGTATTAGAATTACATAATAAAAAATGCCGTAAGATAGATAGGCATTGCACTTAGTCTTAGTAACCAGATGATATCTATTTATGAACGGATATTGCCACCTGACGAGTGTTACGGGAAATAATTCACGTTCTCATATTGGGCGTGGTGAAGTCGATAAGTGTTGGCGATTTTATTTTATTACAATACACTTGATGGCCTTAGTTACGCATGTAACTTCACTTTCTACACTAAAACCTGTGATAAAAGAATTGATGTCGCCACTAACTTCTTTCAATCAACTAGCGACCCGTCCTCGGCTTCGCACGATTGAATTTTTTCTGCAATTTATACAAACAAACCTTTCTCTTTAAATAAATGAAAATAGTTTCAAAATCAATTGGGTGGTTTTGCAGAAATTAGCGGAGAAACAGATAAAGGCGGATAGCGACTTTATTTTATAATACGAGTATTTAATATATTTACATATAGATTTGTAGTTTTAACATTTTATTATTATATTATGATCATCTTACCTTTGCATGTAATTTGTAAAAATGTTTGTTTATTATTGTTATCGTTTAATTTTTTTCAATATAATTTTACCAAACGCACGTAATATAATTAGGTATCTAAGCAAGATTCTAGAAAATTAATGTTGATTTTAATAACAAGCATGTTTAATATTTTTTATAATATCTAAATTTAAATATTTTACTAATTATTTACTTTTTTTATTATTTAGAAATATAATACCTACATAATTATTTAATTTCATATTTATATACTTAATAATTAATACCAGCTGATGCCCCGTACAGGTTGAATTTAATTTTAAGATCGCAACAGTGTTAGTCGTTTCACAAATGCATTCCTTTCTCAAGGCGTGTTCAATGGGGCTCAATGAACTTTGTGTGACCTCTGATCAATATGGCGTTTAATTCGCAGCTCTGCTTAGACATCAAATATTTTTTGTGGTTAATGTGTAAATCAATAGTTAATGTGTAAATCATACATGTTGGTTAATAGGAATTATGCCAGGGAAGCTTCACCCGAATACCCATGTTACAATAAAAACATTAAGTATGTAGAAGGTTAGTCTTTCTGTTTACTCTATCGTATGCTTATTGCAGACCTAGTGTGGTGCCGACTAGTGGGCAATTAAAAAATGTTTTAATACATTGTGTATTGTGAAATAAATTGATTTTAATTCAATAGGTATTTTAAAATACAAATTAACTCTTAATAGTCGCAAAGAATATTATTAAAATCTTTACAGAAAGAAAAGAAGATTCGCGCGTGGTCTTCCAAAAGAAGATTTGGCGCATACGATAAATATTTTAATTATTCACGTCCGAAATTATGAACAACCATTTTTATTGTCGCTGTACTGTCAGGTTCATCGTCTACCCAACATAATTTTGCAGTTCGATCTTGACAATGTGTGTCGTAAGTAGACTTAAAGAGGCATTAATGAGGTCGCATTGCGCCACATTCGTGACCCAACCGCCACCCTTTGCGTCGAACGATTCGCCACGGGGATTAAAAGCACCGCTACATATCACGAGCCCGGTGACCACTGACTAACTGAATTCATTTGCGAAATGCGAATTTGACTGGAACTCACATTACTATATAGTACCTACCTATGACCATATGGTCGTAAAAAATAGCAAAATCAATATTATGCCTTATTTGCCTAAGGTAGAGACCGTCATGCGATTTTATTTGATCATTAATATTCATTACAAAATACACCGTTTCTATTGGGGCATAATCATTTATAGTAATTAATATAATTTAGAAAACTATATTAAAGCATATCTGCTATTGTGCTTAGACAATACAAGCTTATATATATTTCTATTAAATTATTCGTGCCTAAAATTCCACTTAATTCGCATTTATTCTTCCTTTGGTATTTTCCATTTTGTTTTCCTAAGCCTCAAAAATTAAGGTTTAATTTTCAGAAAAGAGGTCTAAAGGACTTCACCAGGTGGTTTGTCTGACTTCCTTGTATGCGCAAATTAATACAATTTTAGAAAGATGAAGAGAAAATTAGCTATTAATCTCTCTTTTTCTAATTTCCTCTTGTATTTGTACCTAAGTCGATGTATGTATACTTACCTACTAAATGTGTAGTCTAAGTATACAGTTTGTTGGTAAAGGAAATTGATTTATTTAAAAAAACAACTTGTATTCTCATTGATTACCTCTTTATCTACACGATACACAAATGTTGAAAGAGTGAAATTCGTGTGACTACTTGTAAATCATTTTTTTGCAACAGTCGCTGATAGGTGTAAAATATGATTTGTCGCGAAATGGATCCTTGAAGATATAATCTTAAATAATTTCTGTGTCAAAAAGGTACATCATAAATTATCGTTTCAATTCAAACCGGTTTTATGTGTCTGTTTTATGTAATTGAGCCTTAAGCAAACTGATGCAAATCATACACTCAATGGTCTATACATCATGTTTGAAAAAGATTCTTTAAATGATGTTACCTAAATTCTCGGTAATTTACAGTTGGGGCCGCGACTTCGTCCGCGTTGAAAATTAAAAAAATAAGTACCTAATCGGTTGAGTACTTCGTGAACAGATAGACAGACAGACAGAGTTACTTCACATTTATAATATTAGTATGGATTATGGATAATATAAAATATTTAGATATTTAGTCTATACTTTGTATAACTATGAGTCTTCATTCATTTATTATATGCTTTTATTCATTTCTTGTTTTATTTGACACCGTCAAGTCTTCTCATCTGAAAAACATTGAAAAATTTTAAAAAATTATCAATTTTTTTATTTGACTTTGAACTTTTGAGATTATAAGTTGAGAATACGAACTTCTGACGTCTATTTTTATTACAAGATCAAGTGAAATGAATGCAATAAACCAGCTATCTGAACTCAAATTTCTAGAACAATATTGACGTCATAGACAGCGAAATGTACTCGCTGTTGTGTCTACTGTTCTGCGATGCCATATGTATTGCGTAAAAGTTGTTGTTTACAAGGCATCTTTGAAGGTTATCAGGTTTTAAAATTCAACAAAACTAACTTCAAAAGTCACAAGACACTTCACAAGGCTGCACAAAAAAGCACCACAATTGAATATCCGGTGTTCCATTTCGATTCCATTCGGGAAAACTTTCTTAAGTACTTCTTAAAACTTTTTAAGTCTTCTAGTATATATGTAGTGTTAGCTTATGGATTAGATTAGATTAGATATGCTTTATGGCCGAAAGCAATAGCTTCAATGTTTGAATAAAATTTAATCATCTATACATAATAATCAAATCGTAAACGAGTTGTGTATTTAAAAAACAAAAACAATTTTTAACAAATAAATGAATTTAGTTTTTGTCGGTTTGACTATACGTTTGTGCATGATAATCTCAGAAACGGCTCAACAGATTTGAATGCGGTTTTTACTGATGTATTGTAGCAAGCTTTCCGTAACACAGTAAAACTATAAAAAATATGTTAAAAATATTTTTGTATACATTTCAGCTCATTCCCTATCACTTCCTAGTACTTGCTTGGCAGTAATTTTTTATTTTTAATCCACATGAAATCTAAATGTGGTTCATGTTAGGCCAGGATCGTAACCAAGATAACCCTTTCAAGAAAACTTTCTACCACTGAGTTTGTTTGACTTTTACTTTAGCAATCATATAGGAATTTTTTGTTATGTGCTATGTGCTCTCTGGCACGTGGAATGACGACGTTGCGTCAGAGATGATACGTTAAGTTTATCTTTCAAGTGACATTTAGTGGAATAATGATTCCCACACAATTAAAATCGCTATCTTATTCCTATGTGAACGATAAAGGACCGTAATCAGAAAGTAAGTAAACGGTTCACTTACAATGCTATCGGGAAAATGTGAAGACAGAATTTTCCATTATTACAAACTAATTATTGTACTAATTATTAACCCAACATAATATTCATTGTTGCTATATGAACTGAAAGATGAAATATTGTAATTAATTTCATATATGAATATGTAATGGCAATATACGAATTATTATGAATTATGAAGGAATTCTCGTAATTATGAAAGGAAGAAAGAAAGAAATATATGTGTGTATATTTGTTTAAAATGTGAGATTGTTACAGACCAATACTTAGAACTCTCTGCCGCCTCGTCAGTCATAAGTTCGAATCTCTGCTATAGCTTAGAACCTTAGTAATTTACTAAAGAAACCTTCGATCGTGAGGAGAGTATGCAAGTGCAGTGCAAGTATGCCATTTTGTAATGGCCCCATAGACGACACAAGGAAACACTGTGGGTTTTTAGTGCGTAAAAGTCCCACCGATCTCCCCATGGTCGGTGGGGAATCTAGTTCACAGATTTTCCTACGCATAATAAAGGAAAGGGCACACTGCATTTCACAGTCATTTGGGCAGCCCGTCTGGGGTTAGTAACCACCCCCTTACAGGAGACTTTAAGGGCTTGAGACCTTGAAATAATAGCATGTGTGATGTTGTGTTTCGCGGTGTCAGAGCCCATTGAACCATCTTTGATCAACTAAAGATCTGTAGGTACGTGTAAATTCTATTTTTTTTTAATTATTAATTTAGAATTTATTCGTATTTTTTTATTTAGTACTAGCTGGCGCCCGCGATTTCGTCCGCGTTGAAAAAGAAAAAAGTAGCCTATTCTGTGTCCCGTACGTCTAAATGTTTATCTACCAAGTTTCATGAAAATCAGTTGATTCGTTTAAGAGTTATGGAGGAACATACATACATACATACATACATACATACATAAATACATACATACATACATACATACATACATACATACATACATACATACATACATACATACATACATACATACATACATACATACATACAAACATACATACATACATACATACATACATACATACATACATACATACATACATACATACATACATACATACATACATACATACATACATACATCCATCCATCCATCCATCCATCCATACATACATACATACATACATACAGAAAAAAATTCTAAAAAATGGTCAATTTAGTTTCAGTATCATGTATAGAGCCTATAAACACGATATCTCTGAAAACAAAGTAAAACTTACTCCATGACCAACCCTTACAGATTTATTATTAGTATTGATATAGTTACGCTGTATAATATTGTGACCTCAGATAATATGTTTCCTGTAGAGACTGTTCGTGTTAATAGACTTCTGAATAGATGTCAATTTATACAATTATATCGAAAGTCTCATTGTCTTCCTTATCGCAGCATCACGTCTTAGAAGACTTGTTAGCAACCGTGAAAGTAGCTTCACAACAATGGAATTAGGTAGACTGCTAAGGTACAGGAGAATTATTAGTAGTTATATAAAACAGCTACGATCGTCAACAAATAACACCTTTTAATAGACAGTGGACAAGTAAACCAGGCTAGACTTTATTATTATAAGCACGATGATAAACACGGTATACAAACAACCATAATGTTCTTTTAAAATGTATTATAGAGTTTCAGCGCGGTCTCGTGTTTTCAATTCTGCCCTGCATTACTAGGTGCTCAATTGACGGTCTAATATAACTCATAAACATTAAATATATTCACATAACTACTTCATTGTAAAAAAACCTGCATAAGTAACAATTTTTTTGTAGCAAAAATTTTTTGATTCAAAATAGGAAATCAAAATAGATTTCTTTACAAGCATTTTGTAATAATAACGTAACATCGAAATAAAATTGCGAACTATTTTTTAATCAATAGGTTTTAAGGCGTTGCGTCAGAAACGCGACAATTATATAGATAGATAGGCTTGAAATTGTAGCAGCAAGATGTGCCGAATGGTTTGATTCTGATAGAATAAAAACTGAAACGAACAGTGACTTTTGCACAAATTGTTTTTGCGTGTACCCGCCATTTTAGCTTAAGCGTGCGTCGCTAATCCACTATTTCAATAAGAGCATACCTGTTTCATCTAGGCACTGCGCTCATAATATCAATTGGTAACAAAAGATCGCAATTTTTCGCCTCAGTCATGCTTCGGCAGTAAAATATTTTGCGGATGTTTTGCTATTATTTCAACAGTCTTTAAAAGGTAATACGTTTTATCATGAAAACCACTTTCACATAACAATAGGTAACAGCAACGTCTTCGATTGCGTTATTTATTCACTCCAATAAGCAATTGAAATGTTATTTTAAAATTTAGGACAGCTGTATATAAAGGTGTGTCATGGATACACTATTTACAATAATTGTTATGATAATGTGATAATTAAGTAAACCTAGTGAATCACATGTTTAGTCAATGAATAGGCAGATTCAAAATGAACCCGATCCGGTCAGCAACTCTGATTGTTTTAGTTTCCATTTAAGAATGAACTGGCTATAACGATGAAGGAAAACCTTTCTGCGCCTTGAATAGTAAATGTAGCTATGGATACATATTATAAAAGACCATTCTCAAAAGTCCTAAACATGACACCTTTGAAACATGACACCCGACGCAAAAGAGGGATGCTATAAGTTGATCTGTGTCATCTATGTCTGTCTATGTCATCGTAGCTCCCAAACGGATAGACGATTTTAATCTGTTTTTTTTTTTCATTTGAAAGCTGATGTGATTGAGATATTTCTTAGCTATAATTTTTGAAGATCTATTTCGGCGTTTGAAAATCAACAGCCCATTTTGTATGCAAATGACACCTTAGAACCTATTTCTGTCATTTGCTCACACACCCATCTATCTATTCTATCTATTTGTGAGTGCACATCCGTTTAGTCCTTGTGGCTCGAATTGTGTTAATTTGAATTTAGTTGGCACTTTGCTGTGTATGAAGAAATAAACTGGAGACGCCCTTGCATATGAATGCCATGACATTTGTACGCGAGCCTGATCGGGCCCGTCGCGGTTCGCACGAGCAATGCCTTGTGACCTCATTTTCCGTCGTCGTGAAATGTCTGTGAGGTGCCAATTTTTTTAATATCTACTCATTGTAAGGCTGTGCAATCGCGTAGCGAAGTTCAAGAGCGTTTGATAAATAATTAAAACTAAATAATACGTAGATTCACATAAATTATGGGGTACAAATGCAATATGAGCTTTTGAATATTTACATAAATATGTTAAATGTCTATTGTATAGGTATACTTACACAGTTCTAGTAAAGTTAGATAAACTTTAATTTATCAATGATTTAACGAGTTATGATCGCAGTGAAACTTCCATTATTAGATTGTGAGAATAAAAACATTAAAACATAATATTATATTTTTTTTCTTTTTTTTTTATAAGATCGAGGTAGCGCTTGGCCGCGATCTCACTTGGTGTTAGGTGCAGATGCGGCCAAAGATGGACCACGCTTACCTAGTAAGTGCCCATTTACCCTGGACTTGAAGACCCCGAGGTTGTAATTTTGGGGAAACACGGACGCAGGCAATGAGTTCCACTCCTTAGCAGTTCGGACAAGGAAGGTGGAACTATAACGCTTCGTGCGTGACTGGGGAACATCAACCACGAAGGGATGAAACCCCCGCCCGCGCCTCGTGTTCCGCAAGTGGAACGGCTCTGGCCGGATCAGATCCCATAGGATGGACGCACATATTATTTCATAGAGACCTAAAAAGAAACATACTCGTAGAATACATTCAAATTCAAAATACCACTAAAAACTTTGAATTTATTTAAACTATCTCTTGCGGACACTTCATAGTATGTACTTTAATTTTTTTGGATGAAAAGGTTCACATACACTATTTGTACCGCTGCCTTTTCTGTACCACTGAAAACGGGTAAGAAAATTTTCACGATGATCTGTTGATTAGTTAAGGCGTGAAAGCGTAACAAAAAAAAATTCACTATTGCATTTATAATATTACTTGGGATTCACGGATGTATTTGAAAATTTTAGATTCATATACATACATAGTATATATGTATATTGGCTTCATGTATTTAGAATAACGTAATAATGATACTAAATTATCGCTAATAATACCAAATGCGTAATTGTCTGTAGATAAGCAGTACCTAGCAATATAATATTGAACTTATATATATTTTTAATTAGTTTTACACGGTACCAAATGAGCGTGTTTATCACACGAAAGGATTACGATTTCATTATCAAAGTACAAATTGGCACCCTGCAGTGGAAAGTTACAGAGATATCCTGAACAGATAATATTTAAATACATTCGTTTATATCTTGAGTCACGCGAAGACGGAGTGATTTTGATATAATATATTTTGTTCACAACATTTCGGTTAACAACTGAATTTATATTATATCGGTTACTACGCGCAGAAATACCGTGATAGCGTGTAGATAGAATATATTCTATAGGGATAATTTCCCTCTCTCATCTTAATCCTAATTCTATTGCTTGTGTTATAGCCTATAGGCGACAGTAGCCACCTACCATCGAGTGGACCGTCAGCTTGTCTATCCAGCTTAACATAAAAAAATATCATTAGTATTTTTAATTTTAGCTCCCTCTACTTCGGGTACATTAATTAAACCACTTTATGTTGAGTCCCAATACTTATATTAACCAACCGGTACATCATAACTACAATTCCAACCATTAAGGTGCGGACATACGACATCGACCTCCGGACATACGACACCGAATAAATCTGAACGAATGAACACCTCTATTTTAAACGTCACAGAGCACTTTTCAATCAACTTCAGTCGACATAAATGGCAGATGCTAACATTAAATAAAATAATATTGATTTATTAAAAAATTCAAAAACCTAAAACAATATACCTTTATTATTTTTATTTTTATCGATCACCTTATTGCGTCGTTTGAGAATTTTACATATTGTTATCATATAAATGTAAATTTTATTGTCATAATATTTCGGTACACACTTGTTTAATGCCAAAATATTTATATTGGGGGTATTCGTGAGTATAAGCGGAAGTTTTAATTAAAAAATAATTATAGTTTGATTTCTCAAATTGTGGTCTAATGTGAGTTGTGTTGGGTGGTAGAAAACGAATACTTCCGAGGCGCCCGATACGACATTACTGAATTGTTATGCATACTTTTGTGTTGTAAAGGCGCCGAGGCACAATGTGGTGCAATTAAAAGTTTCACCTTACGACCCGGGGTTTTTAGTTGTCTCCTTGTGACGCAATCATATCGCAATAACTACTATTGTTGTGTGCGATTCATTTGATTTTGAATTATGACTAGATTTTTCAATAGGTGAGTCGCATTACCATTAACCTTTGTAATTTGTATTTTGAACATGTCAAGAATGTAGTGTAAAGTACATATATTGACTGTGTGAACTAAACTAGTATAAACATAGATAATATTCTACGGTATTATACTGTACATACACATTTATATTATCATACATAATTTCTTACTTTCCTCTTTCTTACCCTACCTTAAGTGGCTTTATTTTTTTCAAATATTCGTCGACGGTTAAAGTCCAAAAAGACAAAATTGAAAATTCTTATTATGACAGAACGTTTGTCGGGTCAGATAGTTTTATCATAAAACAACGATAAGATCGTATCAATAAGTTCCTTAAAGAAAGTAAAATGGCATGCAAAACTTTGTATTGACTGTGTCAGCTACTGATTAGATGACTGTTAGCATTGTTAATAATTGCTTAGTTATGCACAAACAATGAAGTTATGTATAGGTTACGTAGATGCGCTTATCTTGAATTAGATGACCTGGAAGACGTTTTTCTGCACCTTCCTGTTAGACAAAAAGATTCAACCAAGATGTGGGACAAAGAAAATAATCGCCTCGTTGTGTTACTAGTTAATAATGATTTATTAAATAAATATATTGTTATCTAAATTGCAGGTAAATTCAAGCTCAACCGGTTGTCCATGACAGTAGAGCCGTTGTTGCATAACTATAAGTGCATGATGACCGCATAGGTAATTAGAATGGGCAAACGAGACGCGACCCCGCGCATACCACCGCTCAGTTTTCATTCTCACATCCTGACCTTATCTCCTTAATGAACATAAGCTATGATGAAAACCTAATTTATTCTGGACTCTTTCGTATCACTATTACTTAAGTAATCGTAAATTTCAGAATTTTCAGTTCTGACAATTCAGACATTCAGACAAAATTGGCCTCCGCATGGGTATTTAAAATGATAAATGTTATTATCAATTACATTTTAGAAGTCATCCTGCCTGCCGATCTTAGCGTAAAAATAAAATAAAATATACACATTCTTATTAATTTACGATTGTTTCAGAACACCAAAACCTAGAAATATCTTATTTATTTGTTACAATATTACCAATTATATTATGTCAACTTTCAACTACCAATGATTATTCATATTATAAAGTTATAATATAACGATGTCCCGAATTTTAGTTTTCTAGACTTAGTAGTTTTAGCTGTAGTGGACTATAGTGGTTGTAGCATAAGTATAGATTAGCTAACACTGTTAAACATGTTCTTAAACATAAATACACACAAATTAAATGGCTTATCTCAGTATTTAGGAGTACTTACATAAGGTTAATTTATAAATATCACTACAGCTGGTGTTAAATGTAAATGATACCACATACCACTAAACCTCGCATAGCCCAAACGAATGTCGTCGGCCTTAACATGTTCTCATCATGTTAGATCATCGGGGCGGTTATTAAATAACAATTAACCTTAATCTTGGTCTTGAATTTTTTCTAAATTTAAGAATGTTATATTATTATGTGTTCTTCCGAGAATTATTCACATGCTAAACAAATATAGGAAAGAATTAGAGAACAATAAATTTGCAAATAATTAAAGTATTAAAAAAATGCAACAAAGTGTTGAGTTGGTCTAAAGCCTGTAAACAATAAAGCAACAATTATATAAAAACCTAGAAGTAACTGCAGATTTACCACAACTTACTCAAAAATATATTTAAAACTCTATACTTATCTATTTTAAAGTAAAAGTAACTTTTAAAGTACTAAAAAAAGAAGTATGTAATTGAATTTACTGCGTTAATAACTTTTATTTGTATCAAAAGGGCAGTTACAGTTATTGACGTTATATTGCAAGTAAATAATAAATTAAATGAGACGCGATAAAATTTAATTAAGTTAACAAAAGGAGTTTACATTAATCATTTCGTAAAAAATGATAATTTTTATTTATTTTATCCCAATTTTAAATTTCAACCAATTAGTGTTTCGGTACGAATTAAGTTAATAAAACATAAAATTAACTTGCTTAAAAATAAATAAATAATAATTGTTTTAACCTTGTCCTGTTTTTCGGAAATATTCTGTCTCTTAGCTCACTATGCATAAAACTTCGAAAATATTATGTACAATTTATTATAATAGAAACATTGCCATATGTTGTGTCTTAACGAAACTTTATTGATATTTGTTTGCAGTTTCACAATAAACTTTGTCTTTGGTAACTTGGTTGCAAGCTACGATTTATGCCTACTTATGTATATGAACTAAATCATTGTTCGCAACAACTTTCTTACATGTGTCTTCAGATCATATATTTTAATTTATACGAGTATCTATCCACAGCTTTTTGTTCCGAACTCCTGGTTAAAAAGTTAATATAATATACTTAAAGTCAACTTAGGCCACCCTGAAAAAACAGTTCCTAATTCTACTATGGTCGGTAGCGCACTTGCTGCAACTGTCGCGGTGCTTGTGTTATAGGCAACGATAGCCACTTACCATCAAGTGAACCATCAGCCTGTTTGACGACCTTAACATGAAATAAGATTAATCGTTTTGCAGACAATATGTAATTAGACAAATAAATTGTCTATAATACCCTATTTTCTGTCAGGATCTTATTGTTTTAGCTTTTGTTGTTGTTGACTTGATACTTGACTTATTGTCCTTGAAGGAAATGCTTGCATACATTGTTGTAGAAAAATAAGTGCGAATGTCGACCGGTAAGATTAGCGTGTTATTATTAGTGAGGATTATTGCAACACATCGGCTATTGTATTGCGATCAGCGGCGCCTACCTGTTGCTCCGACTAAGGCGACGACTCCGCCCCACTCGTGTTACTTAAACCCCTGTTAAATATCAACACATTTCAGCCTTGACCTGTCCGTCACTGTTTTGATGACTCGGCTTATTGTTGTACAAAATATTTAGTGCACGCATTCTTGTCATTGTATTGATCGAAATTGTTTCGCGTATTCAATTGCTTTGTGTTCCATTCTTATTGCAACCACAGCACTCAATTGTATCGTTACTTTTTATTGTATTCCTTACTTAGATAAAATAAGAACTAAAGAGAGTCCTGTTGACGGCAGAGTAAAGCTGGTAAAACTACGTCTTCGCCGTGTACATACACAGTTACACGTACACAGATACACAGTCAAATTACGCCTCGTAATTTTGTAGACATAATATATCGTGTACATAATAATTTAAAAAAAATTAAAACTTCTTAACAATCTCAGTATTAAAATAGTGTTAACTCTGGTCTAAATATACTTTCAGATTGTTGAGCAGTAGGTATTTTTAGTTTTAATGCCATTTATAACCTACAAAACAAGCCAAGGCAGACGTAATTATATTACTATATTTACATTACTAATATAACAGTTTTGTTATCGTCATGCAAAATATTTACATGAGTTTTAAATGTTACTAAAAATACTAACTAATTGAGATAAATTTTGATAGTGACTCTTGTTTACTTATTCCAATTTCTAGAGTAACTGCTTTTTGACCAATATATACCTAAAATAGAGTTGTTTCCTTCGTGTAGACTTGTTTTATTAAACTTTATCGTCATTGCGTCACTTATTATTGAGGAACAATTTTAATTAAAGCAAAAAAATAATCGAGAAATTCATTTAAATCTTCACTAGGTAGATACATATATCTGCAGTTCTACAAATTCCTGAAAATCGAATGTTGATATAGGTACCATATCCGTAAAACATTTACTGAATCAAGCAAAAGGTAAGCTCAAATAATTAATTGCTACTGGACCGACTAATATCAAAAATTCTAGCCATACAGCAATAAAGTAGACACCTTTAGGGAGGCCGTACATTAGTTACTATTATTTAAGCGACTATCAGCGTTTTAAACTTTTTATATTTTTAAAGTGATACTCATTTTAAACTTGTATTTTGCCCTCTACTGACGCAGACAGAGAATAATCCTAACAACAGTAACATGAAATTTAATCGGCTCGCAATCTAACTAATTAGTCCAGACAAAACAGTTATTTATCGATAAAGATTATAATCGAACTAGGTGGCCAGACTTATTGACTGTTTTTCACTAATATTACTGGAAAATTTAGTTATGATTACATTATAATTTGGAATTATAAAACGTTTATTATCAAAATGTTAAGTCAACACTGATTATGTTCCAGTAAACATTGATAAGCCAGTTTTGTGTTAATTGTTACAAATGCTACTATTAGCGTCATCTATTAATATATTCATGTATTATTACAACAATTTTTTCTATTTCAAAAGCACTGTCTTGTTTTGAAAAAAGAAGAGTCGGGAAAATACAATATTTTTTTTAAAATTTAGAGTAGTTTTAATTTAGAAATGGAAATATGTGGGATTCTACAAACCAATGTCACTATTGTTTTTTTTTATATCTAACAAGCTATGCTCCATGATAATACTGCTTCAAAATGATCATGATTGAGCTCATTCCACGAGTGATTTAGGGGCTGGTTTCAGGGGTCCCGGGTTTGATACCCAGCAACCAGCAAGGCCAATTTTGGCAATGAACTTTTTAAAGATTGCTCTGATCTGGATCTGGCACTGCGTTTCGCAGTCATTAAGGATGCCAGAGTCCATTGCGCTATCTGTGACAGTTCATATGTTATAGGCGACTTAGACGTCTACCATCAAGTGGACTTCCATCCTGTTTATCGACCTTAACCCAAAAATGCTCATTCATCTTGCAAGATGCAACAAAACTACTATAAAAGCGCCGAGGTTATAATATGTGTATAACTAATTAAATGAATTTACCAAGAGTTAATGATGACGCCTTGAGCCACCTAGGTCACGTGAGTCATCTAAAGATGTTGCAGGTGTCACGTGGGCTGCACAATAACGGATTCCACAGGTGCACGCACCTACTCCCACCCCTACGAATTAAACATTCGTTATCTATGATCGATTGTAAGTATAGAAGCGTATAATGTTGACTCATCATATTTAGCTAGTGTATATATAAGACTGTGAATGACCGAATTTATTAGGAAAGATCTTCTCCAGACACATCACCTTGACTGATGTGTGAAGTGGTCTGGTCAAACTTCTGATGTGTAAGGCTGACCTCTACGACTTCGTCAACATCAGACTGGTTGTCGATAATCTTACAAGTAATATATTTAGAGGCAAAAATATCAAAGATCTTTTTATCGATTTTAGAGTAATTCCAGCCAATTTTGCATGAAAACACAATTAACTAATATAAAATAAAATAATATCAACAAAATAAATATATGATAACTAAAATTATAATAAAAAACCATTAAAAAGTGTGGTTTTATAGCCTCTATGCAAACTTTTATGTTATAATATAGTGGTAAGATAAAAATGTTATTACATGACAAAATTTTCATAAAAATATCGATTTTCATGCGTGTCAAACGCAATACTGGCGTCATAGGCGAGCTACTGCTCAAGGTGTCAACGACACCGAAGTGGCTAGATAATGCGTATATTTTTATTTTTGTGTCTAGTTATGTACTAAGTATTGATAAATTATGACGGTATTTTCTTCAATACGCACTAAGGCGTAGTTTTTTTTTATTAATATAAATCATAATGTGATTAGAGAATAAAATCCCCCAGGCATCCCATTTTTTTGTTTTTGAGATTATATTACAGTACTAGGTCATATTGCATATCTACGAGTAGTTAATGTTGTACAAATTTAAATAATAAGATAACAATAAGTCTAGATTTATAAACACATCGTCTGTTTTAAGTAAATAACACTTAACTCATGCAATGGTCAATAAAAGTCAAGAAGTTTAACTGCATATGAGCCCAACAGTTCACAGGTTGGACCAGAGACATAAAAATTTTAATTGGCGAGATGTTGTCAACCTCCATGTAGGTAAATGTCCAATGAAGAAACATGCATATAACTTATCAACTTGACGACAATTCGCGCCATCAAAAGGCTTTTAACTGTTTGAGAAATCTCAAGTTCTTTAAAGAAGATACTTTATCTGTGAATGTTGTAAATTACATTTTTATGTACATTTGAAATCATGAAATGCAAAGAATGATCACTTTTGGATAATTTTATTCTATTTATAAAGGGTCGCGATGGATTGCTTTAATAATCACTAGCTGCTGCCCGCGACTTCACCCGCGTAACTTTGTAAATTATATACTAAAACCTTCCTCGAGAACCACTCTATCCATTGGTGAAAACAGCATGAAAATCGGTGCTGTAGTTTTTTAATTTATCGCGAACAGACAGACAGACAGACAGATACGGCGGAGGACTGATTTAGTTAGTTTTCATTCCGTGCCGTGAAAGCCCCATGGGTCAAATACTCTGTTTCCAAAACTATCGGTTTAGGTTTGCCCCTACGAAATGTTTTTCGATTACATATATAATATGTGAAATTACATGTTGTTACTCCCCGGATAATTATAACGTCAGCTTATACTTGGACGACAGTTTTTCACTATTTCCATTACATTTTTTCTCTATTGTCTTAACAATAAAAATTATTTTAATTGTTTGTACCTCTCGATGTTACACTATGTAAATTGGTATACCCATTTGTATGTATTTGTGTCATGTCATGTTTGTATGTTGAAAACGAAACTGTTTCTATAAAAAAATGTGGTTTGAAAAACAAGAATTGTTTTTCATGTCTCGTTCGAATTTTCTAGTGTTGCGTAATTAAATATCCACATTACTTATTTAGAATGCATTTATTCAGCTGAGTGATGTTACTAAAGGACCTCACCTTGTTTAGATAATTTAGTAACTAATTCAATTCAAATAAATGTGAGTCTTAAATTTTGTAGAGTTAGACTCAAAACGGAATAACCTGCATGAGGGTCAGCGTGATTCTAAGAGACCTGACCCGTGGATCGTGACAGACTAGTACTTGCATGCAAAATGCAAGTTTGTTGAAGTACTACTTGCATTTAATTGTTCGCGAAACATGCTTAGTTGAGATTGTAATAAATTAACAACAGCGAATATTCAAGACTACAATGAAGGGCCGGTTAAAAAAGAACTCACTTTTGTAAAATAAAATAAAATAAAATATATTTATGTATTAAACCTACACAATGAAGTTTTGTTAAAACAATTATATTTTTATTATCTACTAGCTGGCGCCCGCGACTTCGTCCGCGTTAAAAAAGAAAAAAGTAGCCTATCCTGTGTCCTGTACGTTTAAATGTTTATCTACCAAATTTCATGAAAATTAGTAAATTCGTTTAAAAGTTATGGAGGAACATACATACATACATACATACAATACCTACACTTACAGATTTATTATTAGAATTGATAGCTTAAAAGTTTTAATTTATTGTGTTTTTTTGCATTTTCTTGTTAATTTAAAAGATTTTAGTTATGTAAAACGTAGATCAAATTAAATTATCTACACTATCTGTCCGCTAATTTGGCCCACATATCTTTTTTTTTTTCTTTTTATTTTCAGCAAATTTTTTTTTTCCAAATATTCCTCAAAGTCCGACTAAAGTTGTAGTGAAGAGAAAAATTGGATATTATATTCTTGGTAAGCAAGCAAACTTTGTTTAATGTTGCTGTGGACTTTGAAAATTACAATGAATATTTAATCAAGTGTGATGTTTGTGATCATCACTCTTAATGAACGCTCAATAAATCTAGACCGGATGACAGTACTGGCAGCCCTTACAAAATTAATGGCGTACGACATAAAGCCATAGGTCTCTGTGAGCTACGATGCAGGATACACGAGTGTGTACTAGTATTTATTAGTACACGCATTACTCACCGACTTTGTTACGAGCAATTCGTATGCAAAACGCTTTTGTATTGTTTCACAATATCTTAACAAATAAACGACTTTGTTAAAATGCCTACACTGCGGTGATACTATCTAAAATTTAGTTGACAGTTACATAATGGTCAAGACATGCATGACACATGGACCTAGATTGAAACATAATGGAATTTGATATGAAGGACAATAAATAAATAATAAATATATTATTTGTTGCATAAGCATGCCTGAGATGAACTAAAAATAAATTATTCGTCCAAATTTCAAAATCAAAACAATAATATTAAAATTAAATAATAATGTAATAACTAGGTAGAATATAGTTTTGGATATTTTGCTTATCTGTATTTTTTATGTAAAAGTCGGGGCAGACAGGCTAACGGTCCACTTGATGGCGGGTGGCCAACAGGGTGGTACCTATAACACAAGCAACGCCTGGGTTGGATTGGAAGGGGCTGGGGATATGGGCTCTGCAGCCCCTTACTCACTAACCGAAATGTCACGGTGGTCTGCGAACCGCAGTGTGCCCTCCCTGCCACTACGTTCCAGATCCAGAGCAGAGCCAATTTTGAAAATTCCAGCTGGAAATCGAACCCGGGAACCCTAGAACAAAGCGTTAAGGCATGCACCATAACTACACATCCAACACTCTTGAGTACCTGATTGTACAGTAAATTAAAATAAATTTAAATGAATACATTTAGTATTGTGAGTTATTATTCTACTAATGGTTAGGGAGCCCACGATGCTAAATGTGTAGTCACTCGAGCGTCTTGTGGACCTATTGGACATTGAAGATTGAATGGTAAGAAGAAAAAAAGGTTATATGAAATTTTTAATTTCAGCGGTGGGGTGAGCGTCTACAGGCGTTTAAAATTTTATAGGCGCTGTATTTTATCCTCCATATAATCGTCAGATTAAGAATCAGCACGATCAGGAATTAAGGCTGAACCGTCTGTATGAAAAATCTGACGCGCTCGAGTATTACAAAATGAGAATCGTCAAAAATATTTTTTGCATTTTAAAAAAGCTGCCACGAGCTTGCGTTACATCCGAATCGTCTGAATTTTAAATGGGAGCTCAGTTTAGATTCACTTAACATCCCCTCTGAAAATCTGACGCGCTCGAGTTGTATTTAAAATTTTACCCCCACCCCCGCCAACCCCACGAACCAAACCGTCAGATTAATACATATCCGTTATCGTGGACACGTGAGGTATATACATTGACAATATCTGACGCACTCGAGTAAATCCATAAATCCCCTCTTGGGCTCCCCTACCATAATAGGATGATAATAATAAAAAATATTATAACAATTTTTGTAAAATCAATTCTCAAAGGATTTTATTTAAAGAGAAATAACCTCAAAATGAGTTGGATTCCGTTTTAAAAGGTCGTTTGAGCTGTGAAATAGTATTTTGTTGATTGATAAATATATTTTACGTCTGAGCTTGCTTAAGTGACAACTAACGCACACTAAGAAGGTGTTAGAAGTCTCAAACAAAGTCAAGTTAATTAATGATCTGCATGTTACACTTGAACTTTAGCTTGGAGATCTCTTTTGATACATGTGTTACAATCATTATGTGATTTATGGTCACGAACATATGTAAGCACATAGGTAAGCATATGTTTGAAGGCAAACATATATTTAACTTGAAAGTTATTGGATTTGCCTACAATGTATGAATGTGCGTTATTGTAAAGAGATTTTAACGAACAATTTACTTATGTAAAGGTTAATTAGTGGCTTTTATAGGAAAGGCCTCGGCGGTAACTTAATTGAGGCCGAATTTTTGTAACTTAATGTTAAGAAGAACTTTGAATTCTTTTGGGACATCGTCACGCGAAACAGTATTATTTTGATTTACAAATATCTTTTTAATATGGCACATAATTTAATAAATAAAGTAGTACGGAATGTTAAGGGCCTCTTTCACCAACTACAAGTAATGTGTTGATTAGTTACTATTAGAAATAATTTTGTTTTATTAATATTTGGGACTTTTACCGTACAAACATAGGTATATCAGCACCATCACCATCATGAAAAATGACCTATTTACGCGACCTCAATTCCGTCCCTACGTGTCTTAATTATTAAAAAAATAATGAGACGTCGCTGGACGTCTGTCAGCACCTATCATAATATGTGAATCATTAAAAAATATTTTCCGCCAAAGTTTAGCCAAATATTGGCGTCACCAAATATTTGATTTAAATCTTTGGGCGTCACCACGCAAACAGCCTGTCTCACCCGCCGTAAAAGATGTTACAAACCAAAAGTTAATAAATGTAATCGGTCATGCCCTATATTATTTTAGAATGAATAACAATTTTACTTTTTATGTTACACTGACAGGTTATCGTACTTTCTGTTGCCAAATAATAATAATCACAATAGATTATGATTTGATAATCAGGCAGCCGAGTTGAGCAGCCTGTCGCGCCGCGGTACTGTGGACGCGACGGTCAATGCCATCCGTAATATAACATCTCGAGGACGTTAAACCTGTTACAATTGTATCGTACTGTTATTTTTAAACATTTATTTTTGAGGTCTCACGTATTTTTGTTGAGTATTTCGTTCAACACTGAGTAAAGTTAAAATGTTAGAATCAGATATTGATCGAGTGGTTAAGGCTTAGGCGTCTGTCTCAGGGGTCCCGGGATCAATTCCTAGCAAGGCCAACTTTGTAAACGAACTTTTTAAAGTTAGTTCTGATCTGGTAAGTTAGTGGTATTCCTGTTTCGATTTAATTTGGCCACAATGGAAATGTACAAAAAATACACAGATTTTTTCTCAAAGTTTCCGACTTATTTTGAGGGCGACATTAATTAGTTAATTAATTAAATTTAATAATTAATTAAATAATAACATTAATTAAAATTATTATTATTAATTATTCGTATTAAAATATGTCATCTAACACGTTTTATACTCTGAAATACAAATAGTTAAAATTTTATTGCACCACACACGTTGTTATCGCCATTAGAAGCGCAATTACAACTATAATTAAATAATTATTAGCAGTTGTCCGTGCATTGAATTCCATGTTAGCAAATTAGCTATGTCCATCTATAATACTACTTATGACTAAACTTGTACTAACTTATGTCAACTTGTAACTTGATTAGAAATCTAACAAGGTCAATTCCTGGCATAGGTTATAAATACTCCATTATTTAACATACTGGGATAAGAGCTCTCACTGTACAGCCAGGTAGAACACACAAAGAATGCATTTTTTATATATATTGTGATATTTTCTTAATATATTCATAGAATGGTAATAAAACGTCATTTGTAACCGGATTCGTTTGTTATTTGACCTCTCGCATCAATACGCCCTCATTTATCGCATAGTTAAATCATGATTGGCTACTCGTTTCAGGCATCGATGCTCGTTTATCGTGACTTGCAGCCGAGTAATCAATGTGGATCATATAGATCACTATCTAGGTAAAGATAGAATAAAAATATTACTTGAAAAAAAAATGACACACATATGTTTCATTCATAAGGTTTTAGTCTAAAATAAGCTTTCTTTCTTTCTTACTTTATTTTTCTAATAAATTTTTAATGAATTCTAATTCACATTATTCTAATAACAACGAAACTTGTGGTTGCAAAACTTTTTTCTTCAAACTTTGTTTAAGTTTAGCTAAGATTCCATATAGATCTATCTTGATCTAATCTTGATAGGTATATACCGTGTGCACCATATATATACACGAACAAAGTCGCAGTATGGAACTTGGTATACTGATAGATAGATTATGTAATACTAAATTTTACATAATCTTATCTCGGCATAATGCTTCCCAAATTCACCGAAAATGTGAACGAACGGGGTGATTAAAAAGTTTTTATATGGGGACTGTGAATGTGTTAAAAACGGAAACAATAAGTATATACATATGCAATTTTTTTACTTGACTGTACAAGTCACGTTATTATACATAATACGATTACTTATGCGCAACAAATTTAAAAGCTTTTAACAATATTAACTCATCAGAAACACTCAACAATAAATAAGCATTTTATTTACTTAATTACTTTTTCGTGACTAAGTAGGCACGATTAGACAACGGAGGCTCGTATATTTTACGCTTGTCATCCTCGATCGAATGTATTGGCAAATCAGGTAGATGCCCATTATCATATGAAATTCAACCAAAAACATCTTGACTTCATCAAAGCTTATTTCATTATTTTGTATTATCAAGATTGACTGACGACGTAATAACCCCCGCCGTTGGATCGAGCAGGCTACTTCTGACCGTAGGTATTACAAGTTACAGGTACTCATGAGTTGAGTTGAATTATCTCTTTTTCTATTAGTAAAATCCGTATCAGAACCCATCGAGAGGTTTAAAAGAAATTAGCGGAGAATCAGACAGAGGCGGACAGCAATTATTATTTATAATATGTACCTATAGATCAATTAATATAATAAATATTAATAAATACATGTACGTGTTTGGGAATCTAAAACAAGAAATCCGGCAGTGGGTATTGCGGATAATATTTGGTAGTTTTTTCTACTCAAAGTTCAACATTAACTGAATCTTTGTAACAAAGATCACAAATGTCAGTCTAAAGGTCGCCTGGATGCTTTCATAGTAATTTGTATGGTATTATAATAAATGTTAGAGTGTCGTGACTCGTCGGCGAGGTGAACAATGAGATCAACTGATAATATTGCGTTTAATCTTTTTAAATACAAGTCAGGTTACATTAAAAAACAAGTGTTTTAATGTCAATTATTATTGTAATAAGCTGATGTATACCTAATGTCAGCATTAATGCATTATCTCTAATGCAGGAGCGTAACCACTGGCGCTTCAGCCGTTTTAATTATATGGGCTGGCTGGTTCCATATAATTAAAACTCCCTATTTCTGTTAATTTTAATTTTAGCAAAAAAGTTATATGAACATTTTTATGTAAAACTAAATTCTGTAGAATATTTGTCTAAAACTTTCTTTGTATAATTTAAGGATTTTAAATTTTTTTTTTCACCCATTCTACAAGTTGAATTCAAAAATTTGTTTCACCCAATGATATTACATTTATGTTCTAGAAACTTATATTAAAAAAAATACCACATTTTAATTTGGTAGTAATTTTTTCTTGGACTAATATAAACAACTTTATTAAATTTCATTCAAATTTATATGTGAAAATTCAGGTCTCAAACAGTACATACTTCAAACACTAATCGCAATCAAGCATGAATTTTCTGCGTTTAATTAAATGACAACGTAGTAAAACCGAGCCCAGTTTAACGTATCCAGGCACTAGGATACGTGTTACCACAGACCACAGTATTATCTAATACATGTAATTATTATTAATAATATTGCATAAGACGGTCAGTTCATGCGCGAGATAATGACAAAATTGTCCATCAATCTCGGTGGGAACGCAAGATGAATATGCCAATGGGTTATTCTGCAATTGGCTTTAAAATATTAGCAAATGTACTCTACAACGAATGAGCTTTTACAACGAATAACGAATTTTCGTTTGATTCTAGTAATTTGTTTAACAGCCTCATTTATTATTTACTAGCCGTGTCCGCAACTTCGTACGCACTGTAGTTCGTTTTTTGAAAATCCTACAGTAACCTAACATTTTTTCTTGGATAAAAAGCACCCATATGTTAATTCAGGTGATAAACTATCTGTGTGCCAAATTTCATCCAAACCTGTTTAGCTGTTTTTGCGTGAAAGGGAAGGGTAACAAACATCCAAAAATCCAAACATATAAATATTTGCATTTATAATATTATTTAGGATTAGGAATATTAATGTTAATTTTAACATAAAATTTATTTAACTTAAACTTTGTCAGCATATTTTCTGAAAGTCAAAGCCAAATATAAGTATTATAATTAATAAACATAAAATAAATTTAATAATAAATTTATTTGTAAATATATTAGAAGCTATAAAATCACTAATGAGAAATGCAAAGTATTATCAAAGACTAGCGATCCGCTCCCGGCTTCGCCCGCGTCCGATTGTTACTAAACTTCACAGGATTACCCGCTAGACTAATCTGAAGATTGTCTGAAAATTTCATCAAAATTGGTTCAGCGGTTTTGGTGTCCATAGGGTACATACACACACACACACACATATCGCCTGTTATATACTCGTATTAAGAAGATATTCTTCAGTGTGAATGCATGTCTTCGACTGTTTTAGAATAATCACAATAGTATGAATGACGCCAGGTGTTTGATTGTTACAGTGGCAAATATATATTTAGGTATTTTAGCTATTAAACAGCTAAGCCGAACGTAAGCCCTTTGGGGATAATTTTATGACAGTTAAAATTGTATCGTATCACAACTTCAGTTGTGAAAATTATATGTCCACTTGTGGGTCAAGTACTAAGTATACCTGTCATTTTGCCGCCCCACTGTAAATATAGGCCTGATTTATAGTGGGAATTTTAATACTGAACTACGTTGGTTCATTGCTATTTCAGTTTTTTAGATACTTAAGTGTAAGAGTATAGATAGATATGGAATATAATTATATGAATTATTGTGGAATATGAGCAATGCTGAAACTGATATAGAGATTTTTTTTCAAAACAAAATAGATTTTAGTAACAAGAAACACTGCCTCCTTAATTACAAAAAACTTATTATTTATAATGAAAATGACATGGAATATTACAAAATTTTAAAAAAATTACAAAAATTAAATGCGGTTTTTTCAAGAGGGGGTTCTTCCACCAGATGGCGCCTATGTGGTATTTATTGATATGACTAGCTGGCGCCCGCGACTTCGTCCGCGTTGAAACAGAAAAAGTAGCCTATCCTGTGTCCTGTACGTCTAAATGTTTATCTACCAAGTTTCATGAAATTTTGTTATTTCGTTTAAGAGTTATGGAGGAACATACATATACACAATACCTACACTTACAGATTTATTATTAGTATTGATTATATTGATACATATGATATGCTCTATACTCTATATGATCATATACCTATATGATTACTAGTAAGATAAGCCATTAAACTAAACTAAACTAACTAAATTTATATGCTATAAATTGATATTATGCCAGAGGAATATAAATTATATGCCCCTGACTTCACACAGATGCAATTTTTTTTTGAAAATTATTTACATAAACCTTTCTCGTTTATAGCTATTATTATTAAAATCCCTTGGGTGGTTTATTAGAAGTAAGCGGGAAACCAGACAAAGGTAGACAGCAACTTGATTTTATAATAAGTATTATTACAAAATTGTTAAATAAGTAGAATAATATAAAAATAACGAACATCTTACCGCTTACGTAATCATAACGTAAGTAACCCAAACATTCTGGCCGACTATTGTAAATGAGGCTTTGACTTTTGACTTTGTCACCGTTTTTTATGACCACTTTTCCGGATTAGTTTTATTTATCGCATTTAAATTTCTCAACCATGATACTTAGTTATCATTCAGAATATAAATGAACACGTCCGTACCACTTAACAGTAGATAGTACTAGATATTTGGCAGCTATTGGAGAGACATAATTATGAGCAATTTGACGGCTTATAAATTATTCTGACAATGCAATAAAATGTGAAAAAATGCTCCATTCTTATTTATATTTAAAATATTTTAAAAATATTTGTTATTGAGTTTATTTCGATACTACAATATCTATAAGTAATATTGGTTGACAATACGTTTGGTCTAGTGGCTAGTAACCCTAGCTGTTAACCAAACGATCGCGAGTTCGAATCCCGCTAGGGGCAAATGTTTATGTGATAACATTTACTTTTGTACCTGAGTCATGTATGTTTGTATTTATAATATGTATGTATTTACAAAAAAAAGTTATCTACGTAGTATATCAACTGTATGGTATCCATAATACAAGCATTAGTTGCATAGTGTGGTGCTGTGTAGAACGTGTGAAAATGTAAGTAATAGGTACATAAAAAATTAAATGATGATTTAATTTTTCTTAAGTTTGCTTGCAGCTTCTGCTGCATCATAATATAAAAATCACCATTATGTCTTTATATCGCTTACAAACAGCTGAACATCATTACTATAACCGGTTAAGGAAGGCACTCTTTAAATTGATGGCCAATAATAGTTGATGGACGAAGGCTTAATATTAGTTTATAACACGTAATTTACACGCTAGTAACGTCTAATATGTAACTTGAATGGCAATCAATTAACACATTTACGTAACACTGTGATACCAATCGTATTATTAACTCTGTGATTAAATACTATTCGGATACAATAAATTATTCAAATGGTTTAGGATCATAAAGAAGTGTGGAGAAACTTAAATATTGCATACTAAAACGCATTATTACACCGTGTTTAATACAAAGACTTGGTTTATTGACAAATGTGTAAGATAACAAATAAATAAGCAAATAAATTGCCAAGACTAATTGGACCCCAAAGTAAGCACTATTAAGTTTGTGCCCAATGTAAGCACACTATTAAGACAAATATGCAACGGGGTTAAACACTGCACACGAAGACAAGAGCCAACTTTGAAAAGTTTATTTCCAGTGTTGGTTCTGCCAGGAATCGAAACCTGGACCCCTGAGTCGGAACGCTAAGACAAGCACCTTAACCACTTTATGAAATGACGGTTCAAATTTGAATTTGTCTGAATTAATTTTAAGAATTAATTTTTTTGGGTTTTGGGTAAAGGACATCAGATAAAAGGTTCCGTTCCCGAGATATCATCTAAAAATTAAATAAAGTATGAGCGCCTGACAAAATATTTGAGCAATGAGATCGCTAGATTTTTATATTGATATGTTAATACTATACACGGTTCAAAATTATTATGCAATACATACTCTCTCTTTGTAAAAGTAAATAGGGCTAATTACCGCTCACGTAAGTATGGCAAAAAACCATGCACCACAAAAACATAATTCAATTTATAAAGGCAGGAATTGAATTCACTGAATTGCTTCATACGCACAGATAGATAAACACAATAATTGTTACATAACATACGTAATTAGAGTGCGTTTTTGCAGTGTTGACTAATAAAATAGGTTGTCACAGAAAACCATAATTAATGTCAAGCCGTAGGTACAGTCGTCAAGTGTCGTAATCGTGAGCGCGTTGATGTCTTTTGTACGGATAGTGAAGAGTTCATGTTCCTGCCGTCTTCTATAGAAATTTTAATAAATATGAACAATAAGCTTCTATCGTACCAATTAACATTCGTCAAGGAAAACTTAACTGTTCAGGAAGTCGTCATAGCAATTAATGATTGCAATATCGTTCTCTTCATTATACGCAAGTATATTATGTTAAATTTCATTCATTATACTTTATATCCATTTTCGAGTTTTTAAAGCTTACACAAACCACTTAACATTATTAAATTGAAAAATAATTAATCTTGATCTATTTTACTGTGCTTTTTAGGGTCGATTGTGACCTACTATGTTACCAAGTGCCAGCCTGACTGTTGCTTTTAGTCAAGAAAAATCTTTTATCTGTTATATTTTGACCTTATTAAAACTGATTCAAAAACTTTGATCGATTACCTATGAAAAATAACTAAGTATCTAAGCCAAATTGTTTTATTCAACGTTTTGTAAGAACGGCGTTACTGTTGCGCAACAGTGTCGCTTGTTTTATTCATTTGTTAACACACTGCGTGCGCGCACTTCGTTTGATCATTTCGATACGTATCCATTCATCTTTTTAATATTACATATTTGCTAACAATATGTATTATCTTGTACTATCAGAGAAAATGAATGTTTACCAATTCAGAGGTCAGGTTATATTTGTCAACTAGGTTTTGCCCGCGACTTCGTCCGCGTCCGATCGCTACGAAACTTCACAGGATTACCCGCTGGACTAATCTGAAGTTTGTCTGAAAGTTTCATCAAAATCGGTTAAGCGGATTTGGAGTCCATAGGGAACATACATACACACACACATCGCCTTTTATATATAGATTGATAGATTTGTCTTTACTGACTTTACAGAGAAAGGGTTCAAGATACTATTTCCCTTACCCTTCCTTATACGTCATCCTACTTACCCTTATCCTACTAAGATAGGTATACTGTACTTACAGAACATATGGCATTTCTTGGGAGACTGTGGCCACCTACCAACAAGTGGACTGTCAGCGTGCCTCTCGACCTTTACATAATAAATATACTAATAATAAAGAAATAAAGTACAGCTCCAAAAACTTTAAAGATTAGGACAAGGTTCCATTTTTAGCTATGGCTTTATTTAAAAGAACATAAGTCATCCTAACTAATAATATAAACGCGAAAATTAGTTTGTCTATCTATTATTATGCTTTTGCGTCATCAGGGGTACATAAATATAATAAAAAATCGCAGCTAATAGCGAGTGGTCAAATTGCTAAAAGGATCTATACTGACGATCTAAGCTTAATGTCAAACACTCAAGTAAATTTTCTTGCAATATTTTATTCGAAATACATACAAAAATACACAAATAAAAATGTGTATTCAATGGAAACAGACACTTCTTATAGTCCGTGAGAAATGGGACGGCAATCTAAATGGTTTTCTTAAGTTGAACTGAAATAACATAAAATTTCTAACTTCTAGCCTCTGACCTACCAATACTGTATTGCTTAACTTTAAATGAAATTCCTTAATATGATTATATTTGCACTCTTTTTACCATAATGAATTGTTTGAAGATTAAATTTCTCGTACATTTTATTCAAGAACTTGCGACGCGCCCCCGCCCTTGCACAATAACATTTTTTTTTTATTCCCTAGCCTCACATGCATGCAGTAATGAACTGTACAGAAATTTTATTATAATTAGTAAGACTAATTTTTAATTATACACGTGAGTGAATATCAAAAAAATTGTACGTAACACAAAAGAAACACAATGGAATATTAACATTTCTGTAACACAAAGGAATATAAAGGTGCATTATACCAACAGTGTATTTGCTTACGGACATTATTTTATCTTTTACATTTTGTATTTTAATTGACTTGAATACATGTATTTTATACTAATCAACATTTGACATGACGCAAAACTATAAAGTTTAACACATTATGTAGAATAGTTAAGGTAGTTAGGTATTTAAAAAATAAACAAAAATAAAATAGTTTAAAAATCTTATTTATATTATCACTAATTAAAAATCTTAAAGAAAACAATCTAAAATGCAACATTTTGCAAGTAAAAACAATAGCAGTTTCTCCGGATTTTCTTGACTCAACTTTTGTCGATATCTTCATTGTCTCTCTGCTCCAGAAAGCACAAATTGTAACTATGGTTCTATCACGTAAATACACCAATAGAGATAATTATATAATTTTTCACATTAAAAACGGAAATGAAAATGCCAAAATAGATTTTTTAAACCTAAATGAAAAAGTATATATTTAGTTAGGTAATGTAAACTGGTCTAAGTCTATTGATGTTTGTATATTTTTCGTTTTAGTTCGGTAAGTTTTTGAAGTTCATATTTCTTATATAAAAAAAATTCTTTTTCTTTTTTATATTTAAGGCTTTTTAGTGCAGAGTCTATACATTTCGTACTGTGCTCCTCACGGTGTTTTTCTTTACAGTAAGTAAGAGCGATAAGTTAACGAAAAAATATGCAATCGAATGGCGAAAACAGCTTTCAAATCGGATCAGTAGTTCTTTATAAAATCGCGAAGATACATATAAACGAGAACCAACTTTTTTTTAGTCGGTTTAAAATTAAAAAAAAAAAACATTACAAAATTATCATGAATTAATGGATCACAATGAATTTTTATTCATATAAATTTAATATTTTGAATGTAGAAATATACAACGTAAATATATTCAGACTACAACGTACATTTTAAAACGAAAAAATGTGTCACACGAAAGAAACATAATGGAATATAAAAATTGCCAATGTGTATGCACCCTTTTTTTGTGTGGCGTCACCCAATGGAAGCAAAATATAACCTATCAAAACAAGAAACCACGCGCTACAAACAAAGTAAAAAGTTTTTCACAATTCTTGTCTATCACACGATTTACTTATTACAAATAGTATCATAAGATAATATATCTGTAGTAAAATCATTAAACTTACCTGAGATATTGCGTAACACAAGTAAATATTTTACAATGCAACAAAACGGTAACCTCACAAATCAAAGCAATACAGCAAAAGTAAGGTGGCTGACGTTTTGTTTTGTGAGGTTGAGTGGTAAATCGAGTGTTTCCGGATGTAAAAAAATACGAATGCGTTCCGTAAGTGTATAACAGGACACATAATATCGTCACACAGCGGTCGTCACACAATGTAATGAAATATGGAGACATCAGTTTTACTTCAGTTTTCTTATTTATTACAACGTTTCTAAAGAAATAAAAAGGTTTCTTATGCACAGTGATCGTTTTCCAAGTACACTTTATAAAAAAAAACTGTGTTCGATGGATTATGAAAAAGTTATTATTTTTTCTTTTAAAAGTACCACGGGAGACACTACTTTTTTGTATGACAAAAAAAAACTTCACTTCATTAGATTTAGTTTTTATTGTATTCCTTTGGACTAATTCAGTTGATCTGGTATTTATATACCAAAGAATGAATATTGTAGCGCCTTTTTGAAAAATACGGCTTATTTATTCACCATAGGATTTTTTTACACCCGTATTAATATGGGGACATTGAGCTTTTTCAAAATGTACAATTTTTTTGATATCGCCTCACATAAACACTTTCCGGGGACAAATACCGTATCGAAACCGTCACGTAATTTATATAAATATGGACAAAGGCATGCATAGCGATTTTGTGTTATTATGTTGAACTTTTTAAGACCTCGATATCCATTATTAGAAGAGAAACGCATTGATTAAGTTGTTAAGGTGTCAGCGCTTTTTAATCTGGACCTCGGTTTTAGACAGAATCAGGAAATAATAATAAAAAAATCTGTTCCTTTAACTAAAAAGTCTAAAACAAAATAAATAATCGACACTTGACATAAATATATATGAATGAAGATTGAATAAACGTTTCAACCCCTAATTTTTTTAAGCGTATTTTTTTTTTTTAAATCTACACGAACAAAAAAAATTGCAAGTGAGCAATTGAGATAAAAATTAAAGAGCAGGAAGTGAATAGAGGAATGAGCTTTGAACCGAAACACAACAGAACTTCTATGCTGTACGGGATTGTTCCTTCATCAACATCATCATATCAGCCGCACGACGTCTACTGAGGGACAAACGCCTCCATTATAATTTTCCAATAGGACCGGTCAGAAGCAGTCTGGATTCACATTCGACCTTATCTGATCTTCGGTTCACCTTGTGGATAGAATGTTCCTTAGAGGGTGGTTTTTGCCCAATTCATGATTACAGAACGCAATATTCTGTAGCACTCTAATTTTTAACTCGAAACATAGCGCGTATGTAATCTCTATTGTTGATTACTCTATGTTGCCCAACTTTAAAGGATCTACATTAAAAAAATTCACGGCACAATTAACCGGCGGCTATTGTGTTTAATTCGAGTACAGTGCACCTTGTGTTTAAGAGAATTCATCTCGTATCTTTTATCTTGTGTTAGAATGAGTTGCGTAAAGAGTATAGATGTAGTTTTCCACGGTAATTTCTCGACAATGCCTGGTGGTGCAACGGTGGTGTGTATAATCGTTGGGTAGCTGTTCAGTCGCACGCGCAGCCTTGCACTGTTGGCTCCTCATGTGATCATTTCACGCATTATTTGCACCAGTTGTGATCGTACATCTATCGGACGTGACGCGGCTACCCGTTGTGCTTGCAAGAAAAACAGTGATTGTAATATCGGATTTGGATTTCAAACTGTGCTAAAAGTGATGTAGGGTTCAAAAGTGTACTTACTGCTCTTCTTTGACTCGTTAACCAGTGTTTGATATACTATAATGAAATCGTCGTTTTAATCGGGATTTAATTGTAAAATTAATATGCCTAAACTAGTAGAAGTATATGGGAAATAGAATGTTGAGTTGCGCTTTATGACAAATTTACCACAAAATCGCGTTATAAATGCATATTTTAAAAAGTTATAAATGTATATCTTTCTTGAGTGTCTTTTGTGTGTATTTATTAACATTGACAATAATAAACCATATTATGTAAACATGTTAAATATATGAGTGAGTAGGCGGACGGAGGGCGGTTTGCACTTCATCACCAACTGTTTGAACATCAGCCCATTTTTGGATGACGTGATGAATACGTATACAAATTGCGACCTTCATTGAACTTATGTTTATTCGTTCATTTAGCACCAAATAATATATTTAGTGCCAAGTGAAAAATACGATTCGTTGCAGTTTCGAATAGAGAAAGTATAATAATCGTAAAATAAAAACTAAAACTTGCTTCTGCGGTTTTCCTTTTTTTGTTAAGAAGTATGCGTAGTAGATAATGATTAGAATGAAATAAAAGTTTCACTGATATTTTTGTAACATAGCGCTTATATCAACTACTAGCTGGTGCCCGCGACTTCGTCCGCGTTCTCTATAGCCATAGCCTTCCTCGATAAATGGACTACCCAACACAAAAATAATTTTTCAATTCGAACCAATAGTTCCTGAGATTAGGGCGTACAACCAAACAAACAAACTCTTCAGCTTTATATATTGGTATACATTTTTTCTGCAAATTATATATGCGAGCGTTATTTCCATTAGTGAAATTGTACCAAAATTTGTTTGGTGGCTTCGAAAAAGTTATCATTCAGAAAATAGATCTTCTTAAAGACTGGAAATCAATGTAGGCCAGTCGGTATAATATCAGTAGAAGGGTTTTACAAGGGTCTAATATGGATCCTTTCCTTTACAAATCAACAGAAATTATATGATATAATCAAGCTTATAGAAATTCGGTTTAATATACTCATACTCGTAATATAATTACTTTATTAAATTGGAAATATTTTTATAAGATTTAAGGTAGATCATGTACCTTATTATGTTGTACAAGATCATACTTTGCCTTCAAAGAACTTAAAAATAAAGTAAAAATCCTCCGATCTTTCTCATTAAAATGTTGTGAGGACATATTGTTCTCTATTAGCACTTGGCGGTTACCTTGAAGGGCACCTCTAGGTGGTAGTATTTAGGATTAGATGTGAGCGGCTTCGCCTTTGTCCAGCCAGGAGGTCTGTAGGCTAATTACCACAACAACGCCCTGAGGCGACAAGAAAATTATTGTACACGCGAAATAAAGTAGAACTCGTAAGTACGTATTTAACGGTACGTAACTGCTTTTTGAATTATGCATGCAATAGATGCATCGGCTCGTGTCAATGACTGGACATTGATTTCTACTTGAATTGACGGTTTACTATAATTGTAGTGTCGTTAACGGTCATGGGCATTATAATTGTTAAGTGTCACAGTTCACTGATCTGATAACTTTGAATTTTATGTTCATGGCTGCATGCACCATGGGTTTGTAGCTGTTAAAAGGCGACATACAGCTGAAGAATTGAACCAAAATAGATGTAATTCGGAGAGTGCGTTAAGGAGCTGCGTAAGCTCATAACCCAATAAAAAACTTCTTGAAGATTTATTCATCTATAAATTGGTGTCACACAAAAAAAAATATTATTATTTTATCTACTTTTATTTATATAATAGCTGCTGCCCGCCACTTCGCCCGCGTAACTTTGTAAATTATATACTAAAACTTTCCTCGAGAACCACGCTATCCATTGGTGAAAACAGCATGAAAATCGGTGCAGTAGTTTTTGAGTTTATCGCGAACAGAGTGACAGACGCGGCGGAGGACTGTTTTATAATATGTAAGGATTTGTTATTCTATATTTGTTTAGGCAATACTTATTACTTAAATCTCTATATTATATAAAAATTACGTGTCCTACTGAACCTATTTCGATATAACTTCGTAACTATCCTCAATTTGGTCCAACTTAAAAGATATAATATATAAATTGCACCCCGGGCTAAGCCGGGAGCGGTACACTAGTAAATCATATATTGAATAAAAATTTACTCAATACAAATTTGAAAGCAGCGGTATTTTGCAATGAGGTCGTTTTCAGGCGTTTGAGTGGCTTTCGCGAGATTTGGGTTACAAGTATAAAATAAATCATTATATTTAATCTAAAATATAATATAAAAATCATTATAAATACTCGAAAATGATACTCAGGAACTATGGTTAATATTTTATTTATTATACTAGCTGGTGCCCGCGAGTTCGTCCGCGATGAAAAAGAAAAAAGTAGCCTATCCTATGTCCCGTACGTCTAGATGTTTATCTACCAAGTTTCATGAAAATCAGTTAATTCGTTTAAGAGTTATGGAGGAACTTACATACATACAATACCTACACTTACAGATTCATTATTATTTATATATTTTATATAAAAAAATTCTATCTGCTCGCTGATATGTGACCACATTACTGTGTGGAATGGATACCGCTAAGTATTATGGCGTATTTGATGCCTACAACATATTTCTCGATTGTTCATGCTACCATTTTTATGACCATGCGCTTTAGGATTCCACGGAATTTATGTACTGAGAATAATATGTTCTTTGTTAGTAATAAAAATAGAGATTAAACGAAGATATAATAAGACGAGAGATTCAAATCATTGAAAACTGATGATCCACCCCGGCTATGCTTAGATTCAAACTAAAACTTATCATACTTAATCAAGAAGATACAAGACCTTATGAAAATTTCAATAATTTCATGTTCTATTAAAGTTATTAAATGAAACTTGATAGATAAACATTTAGACGTACAGGACACAGGATAGGCTACTTTTTTATTTTTCAACGCGAACGAACTCGCGGACGCCAGCTAGTTTAACATAAGTTGACATTTGAAACAAATGCACGCGTAACGGCAAAATGAAGTTGTAAGAAGTACCTAGTGATCGTCTCGCGGGGAATGTCTTTTGTGTAAAAGAGCAACTAGGGGGTTTCTTGCCGAGTTCTTCCCCCTAGAAACAGCTTTCCGAACCGGTGGTAGTTTGTAATTTTGACGAAGATAAATGTTTTGTAAAAACTTACATCTAATAAATGATTTGAATTTGAATTTGTATCAAATGATTGTTTGCATGTCTTCCTTCCATTTGTGGAATGTTATCAGAATCTACAGCTATTTGTATTGTTCCGTTTTTAGTTAGATTCGTGCCGCCTTTGTCCTCTATTCTTATAGGAGACGCATCCGCATTGAGCAATATCTCTTATTGCGCATCAATATTATTTTATAATCAATTTTTGGTCGATGTTTCAAAATAATCACTTATCTGATTATTTAAAATACAACACTTAAAAATCAAAAAATTGCTAAGCGCAAAACTCGAGAACGGCTGGACGAATTTGGTTATTTTTTTTTACAAATATTTATTCAAGTCTGAGAAATCTTTTTTATGGGGAGAAAAATTGGAAAATATATCAAATAGTACTCGTAGTTTAATATGAAACTAAAGCTGAAGAAGTTTCAAATGGGAATAAATCATCTTGTGGAATTTTATAGCCACTGCGAAATATGTATTTGCTACTTTGTAGCAATCGAAATGAGCAAATAGTACCGCTATTAAGTGAATCGATAGATTTGAATGCCAAAATCATTCACCGATTTTCATGATAAAATTGCTAGAGACGATCAAACTTTAATGCCAGGGTACGGCAGAAGTGCATTGTAATGTTTAATATTAATGTTGCGAAATACTCGCTAGCTTCATGCCCAAGCCTACACATAGATCAAGGACCTACTTCGTTATTATACGTCGATCGACGTTACAATAGAAGCGATTAGATAGATTGTAGGTTACATACCTGACCGTATAATTACGATTATTGAATTTACAAATTATATTATTGGGAAGAAGCTAATGTAAATATTAGAATTTTGCAAGCGAGTAGAGACTTATTATAGCATCCGTATTTTGCTTGCTATTGTTGGTAAAGGAACGAGAAATGAAGCCTTTTTAAATGATAAATAATGTTATAAATGCTAAAGTTAGTTTATGTGTTTGTTTGTTATGCCTTAACTACTCAACAGATCACATGGGGTAACTTCATAGGACAATCGATCAGAACAGCACATACATAGGGTAACTTTCATTCCCGATGGATCAACTAAAATAAAAAAATCAACACCTGACAAAAATTGAATTAATGTTTTAAGACCTAAGGGGACTCATACGATGATGAAGGCAAAATTTAATTTAAAATTCGTAATTACGTCATAATAATTTTTTTGTGTGTCCAAAGAGAAATCTTTGGCTTCTTGTTTGGGTCGCTATTTTTTGCCTTTGCTTATGTAAACAGAGTCTGTTTGTTTCTAACGAGTGCCTGCTCTCTGAACATACGAGATGTTAACTCTAGGAAATGGTTAGGTGCAAATGAGCGGAGTTATCCGTGCATCGGTTGCATTAACGGCACATCAGTTGCATAAAATCGCTGCGCACGTTGCACAATCCAGCAATTCACTCTCGTTGCTTGTGTCGGCTCGGGGCCGCCATTGTCGCGCACGCGTGTCTCTGAGAACGTTCCCGCGTAAATGAGGCAAAAAGCGCGGGAACAAAGCCAAAACAATAATGGCCGACATAACGTTACGAATGTTATCTGTATTTGTCTTTGCCACATTGCAAATGTTCTCATTACTTGTTCTTTCTTATGCTGCCACAAATATGGACGTTAGCTAACGTTTGATTGCAATTTGCTTTTTTTTTAAACTTACAAGCTTTTGCCCACAACTTCGTTCGGGTGGCTCTCGAGTTTTGAGCTTGGGAACACTTTTAGCTAGTAATTTTTATTTATTTATAAGGATAGAATTTAGGATTGTTAGTCACCAGGTGGTGCTCACGACTTCGTCCGCGTTTGAAAATGAAAAATACCTAAGAAAGTAGAGAAAATAAAATGAGTAATTAACGCTCAACATCTTTGTCGCTCTGACGATGGTGGCGCTGCCACAAGTTTTATTTTTAGACGATCCCTTGGGAACTTAATATTTTTTCAGGATAAAAAGTATCCTATAAAAAAGTTCATTTCCAAAGTTGGCTCTGACGGGAATCGAACCCGGGAACCCTGAGACGGAGCGTAAAGGCAAGCACATTAACCACTCGTCCAACTTAGAAGTTTTCCCTACAGTAATTGCAACCTAATCAAACCTAATACATACGAGTATTAGGTAACATCGTGAATTACTGGATTTTTTTACTGTTTACGATACTGGCAACCAAGAATATTTGTTGCGTGAATACGCATCCGTCAGTTGTTTCTTTAGACGTATTTATCACAAACGACACTCAAGAATCTCGGAGAGCGCAATAACAACAAACAAACAAATTTCACAAATATCGACGCACCTAGTTATAAATGCATTTTCATTTGAAACAGACGCGCGACAAGACATAATTTAGGTACTTTATAAAATTAAGTTTTCAAAGTGAGGAACGCTTAACATTAAAAAACGCCATGCGTTAAAATAGTTTTGTTTTTTGGAAAGCTGAATAATTTAAAATGGTCAACGGTAATTACATATTTAACGGCGACCGGCCATCATCCGAGTCGGAGACTGTAGACGATCATGTGCACACTAGAACTGTCGAAAGAAAAAACAAACGAAAGTCTAATAGAACAGCCAACGAATTGCAGAAGTCTTTAAACCAAGCGCACTTGGACAACGAAACTGACTCGATCAAATATGAGAAGAAAGTGAAAGAACCTAAACTTCTGCGCTACGTTTCTTCGAATGAGGTAGAGCAACATTTTGTCTCGGATAAACTGGATGAGACATTCGATTTCAAACCTGCAGCCGAAACGCCAAGAAGACACGCGTTTACAAAGAAACCTAAAAACCCCGCAGATGGTTCGCCAAATTACATATATTCCCGTTCAAGCAGTAACTGTAGCTCGCCTACAGGTAACCTACCCACGATATCTGAACACGCAGAAAACTACGGAACATATCGGGTCTGCGCTCCGCCAAGTCCAACGGTCAGCGAGATTATCAACGGCTATGAGAACAAATTCGACAAATACTTTGCAAAACCTAGAGAAGTTAAAAAACTTGCTGTAAAGGTAAGTGTAAGAAATAATGAATCGTACATTTTTTGCATAAAAATTACATTGTAAGTATATACATTGGCTGGAGTTTCCTTTTAAGCTTAAAAAGCCAGTGCCAGGGGACTGAAATTGAATATATGTAGATTATATGTACGAGTAGAATACATAAATTTTCTTCAATTTCATGGAATATGTCATTAAGATACAATATCCAAAAATACAAATTCAAAAATTTTATAAACTAGTTCATATACATTTTTATATACCTTAGTAGAAAAGGGCAGAATAATTTCAGTTGAAGTTAATACGAGTAACAAGTTTTGTATGTAACTCGACTTTATTTGTTACATTACATTGTCTACGTGTTAGTATGCACGGTTAATTAGGAGGTTAAAAACTACTGTCTATTCTAAGCTAACCCTATTTTATAAAGTAACTAAACGTAAAGTTAATAAGACCTAAACTATCCTTTCCTTATTTGCTTGCTTGTTACCTTTTGGTAACATAAAAAATATAGATTATTACTGTAAACAATCACAGAAATTTATTTTTTACTAGCTGGCGCCCGCGATTTCGTCCGCATTGAAAAAGAAAAAAGTAGCCTATCCTGTGTCCTGTACGTCTAAATGTTTATTTACCAAGTTTCATGACAATCAGTTAATTCGTTTAAGAGTTATGGAGGAACATACATACATACAATACCTACACTTACAGATTTATTATTAGTATTGATTATGAATGTCTAATAAGTTATTGAAATAAACAAATTACAATCGACAATATCATTTATTATTTGGATAACAAATGGAGGATGTAACTCGACAATAAATAAAACAAGTAGGTATGACACTGTGCAATGTGTCATACTTGTCTTTTCATTGAAATTGTGAGTCTCGGAAAAAAATCTTTTTCTTATGCTATGTTAAAATTTACTTGTTATAGAACAGGAAAATACTTATACACACATATATGTATGTATATGTTCTTGTATATTACCCACACTTGTACCTATGGCTTACTAAACATATGATATCGGTTTGACTAATAAATTGGTCATGCCGATACAAGCACACGTGTTGTTTATGAAGGGTGCTATACAGTTAAATTAAAATGGCTTCCGCGTTGCGACAACATGACTTTCTTTATTATAAATTTATTGACAAGTGTTTCAAAATGCAGTTTGTTAAATTCGCAAAACATTTAACTGATTATATCTGACTTAAAGTAAGCCATTCTGAGAAATAAGTAGCTCCTGGCCTTTTCTGCAAGTTACTTACATATACAAACCATTCTTGTTTATGGCTCTTCATTAATGTAAGCTGTTTCAAAATCTGTTGGCTAGCTTGCAAGAATTTGACGGAGAAATAAATAGAAGCGAAAAGCTACTTTATAGATTTTATTTTTATAGATTTTTTTTATATTTTTTTTTATTATTTTTTTTATCTATATCTATTTAGATGAACGATGAAAGATGATACCCTATGCCCTTTCTGGTGTCCCAGACAACGTGTATGCAAAATTTTATGGTGATCGGTTCAGTAGCTTGAAAGCGTAACAAGCAAACAAACTCACATTCACGTAAGGATTAGTAAGGATATAATATATATTATAATTCACATAGATGTATATTTTAAATAGATGTATATATTTGTTATTATTTTGTTAATACATAGTTAATAATTATGGATGTTCTATGTTTGAAATAAATGATTATTATTATTATTATTAGATATAGATTATCGATTGTGTGCGGAAACTTCTAACAAAGACGTGTGTTTTGTGTTTTCTTTGTGTGTTCAGTAGCATAGAAAATATACTAATATTACTGGTTAAGTACTATTTTATCTATGAATAATTATAAATCAATCAGATATCATAAAATAATTAATCATAAATAAATTAAAATGCTATCTATCTACAGTGCCGTAAATAGGGCAGTGCCACCGGTGCCCAGGCACAGGGCGTAGACCCTGGGGGGGCGCAAGAATGGACAGACCAGGCAGGACTATTATTTTTTCGGTTTGCTCCTGATAAGTTCCCACTGCGCCCCTATAGTGCTCGATTCCAACACATACGTACCTACATGCCAGTATCATCAAAAACGTCTATTAAATTAGACAAAACATCGAGCTAATTTTTTTGGCAGACACAGTAGGTGGTATAATAGGCGAAGTGTCCACTTAACATCAGATGGCTCGTCTGCTTGTTTGCCCACACCTACATCAGTTCTTTAAAAAAATAGATTTTTCTTCCAAAATATTAGATAATTGGTCCACCAACACCAAGTTCCTTTGTGCTTTATTTTATCACCCTGAATAAAATAAAGTAGGCCTATACATTGCTCCAGGTTACCTATAATATCTAAAAAAAAAAAAAAAACAAGGGCGCAGTTATAGAAGCTCACACAGGGCGCAAAAAAGGCTATTTACGGCACTGTCTATCTAATATCTAATGATTATTGTAATTAAATGTTAATTTATCTGTTCGGTAAGTGTGACATGTTTAGAACTCAGCTGGAGTCCATGTTGATAATAAATAAGAGCTATATTTTTGTAATACATTTGCCATATTTTATGTGTGGTGTAATGAAAAACTAGCTTAAAAAAATTAATGTTACATATTTAAATTCTTACTAACATTTCCTGACATTTTATTTCTTTACCGAGTAGGTAAACTTTGTTTTTATTTGGTTTTTATAAGTGAATCTATGGAAAGCTTCCAGATGGAAGCTCCTTATTTTTACGAAATCATGGTATCGTCTTCATGAACATAGAAAATTGTAATATAACAAACAATTAGCCTTGGAATCCTATTGATTTTTTACACCAACCATTATTATATAAAAAATCAATGTCATATAAAAAATCTATTATTTTTTCCGTGTGGTTGTCTAAAGTTTACATTACACTGTTGTCAATATTTTTAAGTCAGCAATTCTCGAGGACTTAGTTCAAGAATTTCAGTATAGTAAAGCTCTCGTAGATTCAAAATTCAAAAGATCTGAATGACTGTGAAAAAATGTATGTGTTGTTTACAGTGTTATTATTAACTACAATGATTTGCAGCTAGAAGGTAGATTAGGATTGATAACAATCACTTTTAAAAATTTACAATCAAATCAATTTTAAATTGGTACGACATTCACCGGATCATTTAGTATCATATATTTAAAAAAAAATTAAGGTTTCTCATATCATATATCGCTTTTATTAATTTTATATCTCGAGTACATTGCTTTCTCGAACACTGATGTATTGAAATACACACGTGATGTCCGCGCCTCATCGCATAATCTGAACCTGTTCAATAAACTGCAGTTAACACTTAACTACCGCGCATAAATTATGTCACATTTATTAACACGTCCGTACGAATGCCTACGCGGCAGCTTTCTTTCTGTACGAGCGTAATGAAATTCCTTTTGTATTGTTAACCATATAGATACATATTATTACAGATCAAAATACCAGTTTGAAATACTTTTAATGAAGTGATTTTTATAACTACGTACTTATAGCGAATGAAGATGAAGTAATTATTCATAAAAAAAGTAAAATTGTAAAATTTGCTAAAAGTTTTTGAAAAAGTTTTGGTGTACGAAGGTCATTTAAAATTTATATGCATGATTCAACTTAGATTTTTAAGTTTGCAAATATTCAAGTAACTTCCAAAGAATACTTTAAATAGCCAAATCTTAGTTTTTTTTTGTTTATGATAGATAGAATAATGATAGATAGCTTCCGTCGCCTATAACACAAGCAACACCACAGGTGCTGCAAGCATATTTTTTTATTATTCTACCGGCTCGGGTTCTTCTGGCATGGGTCAGAGACCTTATGTAGCTAGTAGAGTAAACGAACTAAGTTCACTTGCTCTATAGAGTTTGGTACTGTTGATCGACCATTTTTTTTTTCTTCTTTTTTTCCTTAAAATGAATAATACACCCTTTTTTTAACCAATGTCAACCTTTTCTATCATATATACAACACATATATTTATTATAATATATAAGGACAAGAGATCAGGTAGGGTCAGTGACATTAAAAATATAATGTTACAAAAAAAATTACATTGCTTATGATCGTAATTATAATATATTATTATGTTGTTACAGGGATCACATCCAGATAGTTTATACAGAGTTCCAACTGGTAGTGGCGCAGGGGCTACAAAAATCGTGCGAACACTTCGCGTTTTGAGATGGCCCTTCGCTCTACTTACTGTCTGCGTTGCTTTGGCTGTCTTCGTATATTTCCTTATGCCTGGTAAGTAATATAAATTTAATGTAATCAACTCCCATATTATCGACGTTAAACGTATCTGTAGGCAGATAAATATTAATGTTTATTATTGGCAACTCGTCTGGAAACAGTGAAAAACCCTTGCTAAAATTAGCAATAAAATATAAAAAAATGTTTTAAGACCTATAAAAACGACGCGGACGAAGTCGCAGGAAAAGTTTGATTTATTTTATTATTTCGTCTTACATGTTTAGTTAAGAGTCTCTCTTAAACAACCGTCTCTTAGTTTACATTTACATTACTTTACAATATGTCTACACACAATCGCGATAGTATCAAACTGGCGTTGTTTCATAGATATACAAAATATTTTAATATACCTATTATATACTAACTATGCAGAACTTATTTACCTACCAATAATTGTAAATTGGAACTGAGCTTGTATAAACATTTATTTGAGAACTGTATCATCTATGATTATCCAGTTTTTATTTTTTATTTTAACTATATCTAGAACTTTCGTTCCGTACCTTTCACCTTTTTTCTGTCTCCAATCTATTGTTGAATCCGTACTTTTACCTTTTATAACACAATAGTTAGTTATAGTTTATTTCTATTACTTATGTCTTACAAGTTAACACTCTTAAGATTAACGATAAGAAAAGTGTGCTGTTAACCATAGCAAAATTAATGATAAGGGATAGGGAAATGGGCTCTGGCATCCCTTACTCACTTACAGAAACACAAAAGAAGACCACTGTGAAATAACAAAAAGTTCTTCTGTAAGGGGGTGGTTAATGAATAAATGGAAGGCATATGTGTCGTTCATTGTAAAAGTGGTGTAACTCCCTATTTTTAAAACCATCTTTTCTTGCCTAATGGTATCACATTTAGTCATAACTTTCAATATAAAAGTGAAGTAACTCAAATAGTTGCATTAAAATCCCATAAATGAAAACTATGAATGAATGCTTATTTTTTTTTCCTACACTATAATTCGCAAAAAGCTCGTTATTCTAAAATTCAGTTACAAGGAGATAGTTCACTTTTACAATGAGCGATACATATATGTATTAGGGCCTTTTTCACAAACTACATGTAAAGTGTTGATTAGTTACTTTTAGAAATCATTTTCTGTTATATTGAATTATGCACTCGGGTTACTGCATCATTCATTAGCCGAATTTTTATTATTATTTTCTGTTTAATGTTTGGGACGTTTACCGTACAAACAAAGCTATATCAGCTCCATTATCCCGGTTACCGGTGACTTTAAATGACAGTTTGGCCTACTTGACGTTTGAGAAAGAAGCGCTTAGCGTAACAAATTATACTATAACTATAGATATCAGAGAACTATATCTCTGATAGGTAGAGTTTCATATGCCTAATATAGACAGACGTTATTCTTCAGCCTTAGTTCACAAGGAAGCCTTCAACCGTTCCTAACTGACAGCCACGAAGTATCGATTACATGTTCGCGTATACTTAAATAATATTAACTTACTTAAGTTCCTATTTTAATACGTCATTACTGCAAGTGAAAGTTGTATGTTGAACGGTGAGCTCTTCTTCGATCTAGATATTACCCACAGTAATTTCACAACAAACGTTCCCTGTTACACTAAGGTCAGTTTGTATGTCGGTTCACCAATAAATTCGAAATAATTACACATATTGAACAGCCAGTTATGTCAGAGTTTGACAAGCAAACGATCCACTCAAATGGATCGTGTCGAAAGTGGTTACTACAATGTTTTTAGATGCTTACGATGGCACGCGCGATGTCAGAGGTTAAGTTTAGACGTAACATTGATGAAGAATACTGACCAATTTAAAAACAAAATAGCTGTGATTGAAAAAATGTGTACATTTACTAATAAATAGTATATAATAGTTTTTGAACGGATCAGAAAAGTACGAGAACTTTTACTAAAGTGAGCAACGGTACAGTATCTATAGAATAGTTATCAATTAGTTTATCAAAGTCCATGTTAGAAGTTGCTAACAAATAGACTACTTTTTGAATAGATTATAAAAGTGACTTATAGATATTAAAGAATAGTTTTTGAATAGGTTAGCAAAGTCATTTTACCAAAGTGACCAAAAGATAGTTTAAAATATCCTTCGAATTGATTACAAAATTCTCCTGTACTCCAGCATGTGGTGTAAGTATACGAAACGGGCCTACAACGTCATGACAGTGCAATAGCCTTCAGGATGTTTTTTGGGGTGCCACAATTCTGTAGTGCATAAGTGTTGTTGTTATCAAAGATTTAAATCGAAAGATGCGGCGTAATCTCCTCGCGCCATACTAAAAACACACCGAAAATTCTTAACAATGGGTTGGGCGCAGGCGCTCAACCCAACTACATTGCACGCCAGCTACAGTGAGTGACGGTCGCTTGTTGAGAGCGTCGCTATCGTCACAGTCACATTTGAAGTAAGGAATGTGTTGTCTGTGTTTAAAAGTGTGTTTAGACAAAGGTAATATGTATTTCATACTTTTCTTTAGTATAATGTATGTTGTATTTTGTAACACACTTTCGCTAGTAATGCCGCATCTCTCGATTTAAATCTTTGGTTGTTATTATGTTTCGGTGAGTTAATACCTAAGGTATGCCAGAGCTTCCCTGACTCTTCCTAATCGCTTATCCTAATCCTACAATGGCGCGCTGTTTGAAGCACCTATGGCATTGCTTGTGTTAATAGGTGACGTTAATCATCGAATGAAGCGTCATCCTGTCTGACGAGCTAAACATAAAAAAATGTCCTAGTCATCAATCTGTATATCGCTCAATCAGATCAAGATTACGTATATCAATTATATAACAATGGTCATAACTTATTGAAACATCGTACAGTCAAATCATTAACGAGTACTTATTAAATCAATAATTTTATTGTCCAAGGCATAAATAAAAGCGCCAGACGTAATTATACGACAATTAAATTTTTGAAAGGTTTTTAATATGAGCTTATAAGAAATCCAGTTGCCACGAACGGAGGCTAAAGATGATCGTAAAATAACTTTCAAAGCAATTAAGAGTCCTTTTCATGTGCAAATTGTAGGTACACGATAAGAGCAAAACTTTTGATATCTTCATGAATATTCAGTCACTTTCACATATTGCATGCGAAGGGATATTTTAAGTGGAAATCTTAAATCAGATCCACTAAATAACAACTCCATGTAGGGTACAGACGAGGATGTGAACATTTATTACTTATCTTTGTTTGCTTTAAAATGGATTTTTATTAACAAAAGATTCATAAAATGGAAAGTTGACCTTTTGGACAGACACAAAGGCATTGTGCACAATTCTACACATAACAATAATATTGTATCTACATACATGTAATTCTGCACAAGAAACTTTGCCATATGACCCCGCTTTCTTTCTACCTTTTTGAGCTTTGATTTCTCAATGAAAAAAGCAATAAGTATCGAATGACAAAGACTTTAAAATGTTTATTTTAACTTTTTATGTAGCAGGTAGGCTGACAGTTCGCTTGATGGAAGATTGCTACCGTCACTCATTAATACAAGTAACACCACTTAAGTTGCTGCATGTACTATCGCGGTCAAGGGAGTGTCCCACCGTAAGGAACAATTTCGTGTGCACATTTTGTATTTATCTTTGTTCCTACTTCAAATGCCTACTCGTATTTCGTATTATAACATTTACGTTACTATGACAATCTCAATTCAACGTTAGACAAATTTGTATGAAAAGTGGGTCTGCTCCATTGACCGCGATAGTACACTGCCAACCTTATTATGATAAAGAATAAGGTTTTAAAAGGTAAAAGGCTTCTGGCATCCCTTACTCACTAACCGAAACACAACACTGTAGTCACTGTCTGTAGGGTGGTATAGGTCACAATCTACACACCACCTATGTTTCAATATTGCCCAGGTTTGACCATTTCTTTCCATGCTTAATCTTGTGAACGAAACAAATCAATCATTCCCGAAGAAGTATAATGAAATACTACAAATATTTAGAATATTTCACCAAAGTAATATCTGTATATTTAATTATTTTTATTTTATTTTAAACTAGCGACCCGCTCCTAGCTTCGCACGGATGTAATTTTCTGAGCAATTTTTCAATTCTTATCTTCATGACATCCTTCCTCGGACTGAAACGAACATTTGAAAAAAAAAAATGTAGCTGAATTGGTTAAGCCGCTCTCAAGTTTTGCGCTTAGCAACACTTTTAGTGATATTAATTTTATATAGATAGAATTTAGGAGTGTGAGTCATTTCTGTTTATCACAGACATTTTATGGCTTTATCCTATACATATATGTATATGTTTATAAAGATATCTTATTAGTAATATTTTAGTTTACCTATGTATAACACTATGACGTTATACACTGATTTTAAAATATTAATAAAGGTAGTAGACATGTGAGGCAAATTATTATTAAGTAATGAATATCATATAGTATATGTGTATACATATATGTATATTATACATATCATGTTGTATTACCACATATTGAGTTAATCTCGATAGCATGTTAATACACTCACGTCGGCGTAGTTTGTAAAATTGCATCTTATTAGCAAACTGCAGCCGTTATATAACATGTAAATAACCACATAATTATGAGGTAGGGTCTTCTGGTTACTGGGTGCACTTAATATTATTTAATAGCTAGATTTCTAAACACCACACGTCATACTTTTGCTGTGCTTTTTGCAATGCATATACCTATCACACATGATATTTCTAGTGTGGTATTAATGACATGGAGAAAAATTTTAAAATTCTTTGGTAAATTTAATAAATATATAATATATAATGCATATATAATGAAAAGCAGGTTAATGTACGATTGTCATAAATTATTTAGTGTATAATTTACAAACTTCTATTTAATACTGCATACTGAGTTCCTTTGTTATAGACAGCTTAGTTTAATCCAAGGCAGTAATCACTCCCTTACGTAGGTAATACCACCATAAAATAAAAGCACGTGTGCTGTTGTGTTTCGGTGAGGGATGTTAGGGACTTGAATAAATTTTGAAGATTTTTTTGAGGCGTTTGAAGACCATTAGCCCATTTTCTAGTTGAATTTTCTATATTTAGATTCCGCAGCCTATCTAGTAGCAGTTAGGTACTCGTAACTAAACGTTTCCTTACAGAATACTACCATGAAGTAATAGCGTGTGCCTTGTTGTGTTTCTACGAGTAAGTAAAGGATGCTAAATTCCATTTATGCTATTAAGATCTATAGAGCACTTGCGTCATATCTTTAGTTGATTACATTTATAGGCGACATTACCCTAATCTACGTGCCGTACAAATCTTATTAAAACTGGTTCAGTGTTTACACATATTGATATTTACTTAATTAGTTAATTTATTTAATTAAGTTAAACATACTAAAATTTATAACCATGAAAGTCCTCGACGTCCTATAAATCAGACGAAGCTGTCTCAGGGATAAATTTAATATCAATGTTTCTTTATAAAATTGTAATATTAATGGAATGGTATCACTATTTAAAACCTAATTTATTTTATAACACAGAACGATATTCATATCTATTAATTATTGTGTCTATAAATAGCGTCTCGAAAAGATAATTTCTCCATTCATGTTTAAATGTGTAACTTAACAAATGATATGTAATGTAAACAGACATAATGCACATATGTATAACATTGTGCAACAAGATAAGGATTAATGGTCGAGATGCTGGCATCAGCATAGAAAAGGCGCGCCGCTTGTGACATCTTGAACTCGGCTTTCACCGATTTTGCATCTTCGCCTCAAGAGCAGGCACTAGGTGCCTATTCTTTAGATAGGTACCTAATCGGTTTACGTAACCCATGCCCAGCTGTATGGTTTCGCTTATTTTCAAGTGTCGCGTTGAGACTATATAAACAGTATAATGTTAGGTACCTACTCGCTTTGATGACTTAAAGAAAATAAATACATAAGTACCTATGCACTCAACCAGAATTGCTTTTACGTTTTAAAAGTTTGATTATTCTTATGAGTCATTGATGTTCAATTCTTCAATTTTATTACAATTTTTCTCTGCAAAGGTTGACACATCGGGAGTGATGTAAAATAATTCAATGTAATTTATTCGCGTTATAATTTTCTCATCACTGGTGACGGTCCTGTCGCTAAGCTCAACCTAGTTAAATGCTTAATACATAACATAGGTATGTAGTATGTAGGCAATGTTCGAGCATATTTCATTAAGTACTTCCTTGTAGGCCGTCTCCAGTCCATTGCATAAAACCTTTTGAATTTACTTAAATATTGTATCCATAACTAAAGTTAAGGAAATTCAATTGACTGCTGGAGCCTCTCACTAGCGAGCGAAGTAAGTACTAAAAGGTACTAGTGAAAATTTGTTGTCTCAACTTACATGTATTCAATGACTTAGACCTAGATATTAATTTAATAATATAGTTTTAATTCATCTTAAATTTTATAATACTTAAAATAATTTATAATATACCTATAAATATAATAATAACAATAATAATATATGTATAATTACATCTTGCACATTTACAAAAACGTCTATCTTAAAGAGGCCGTTAGCATAAATCTCCGGTAAAATTATTATATTTTTTTCGTTATAAGTCGTTATAAGTTGCATAACCGTTACACTTTTTCAAATCTAGGTGAAAAAGCCAAAGGGTAAATCTTAGAACGTTTTAGGAGATAACCTCTATGCTCGTAAATAAGAGAATTTGGCTGGATTGAGTCATAACTACGTATAATATTTAAAATTCTAATGAAACCATATTTTTGGTAATTTGCAAATTAATTAACTGCCTATTCGTCGTATTAAACCGCATAATATTTAAAATGTATGATACGTTTTAATATCAAAACAGTTTAGCTTAGCTTATGCGAAAGGTTACACACACATAGTAATAAATTGAAGTCGCTTTCCGCTTCTGTCTGTCTGTCAGTCTTTATTGCCGTTAACTCCTCCTAAATCAAGCGGGCAGCGACTTCAATTTATACTATGTAAGGAAGACGTGTTAATATAAAAATGTTAGCAACTTTACAATGAGTTGCCATGTCCGCTACTAAGGCAAATACTTTAAAAAGGCATATTTCTCCCTTTACTTAGTAAACAATTTTTGGTGTAGGTAAATTTTAAATAATCTAAAATAATAATACTTTGATTTCAGAAAATATGGAGCCAGGAGTGAAGTCAGACTTAATGAATGGTACGTACTGGGAGACAGGGTTCGCGGAGACGCAGACACCATTACCTGAGAGATACAAACAACCAGTCACAACAAACCCTACCATCAGTAAGAAGGGAACACACGCCACACTCAAACCCGGTATGGAATAGAAAATAATTAAAGTTGCCAATATTAAAAATACCTATGGGAAAACATTTTTGATCAATATGTACTAAGTATGTTCATAATTCGAAATAAAACTTTTTGTTTTAAGCACACAATTGCTTTATTTTATAATTTCAACTCAGGTTACGTATTAATTCTTTAAAAGTTCAAATTCACACTTCAATCAACAATCAAATCACTTCAAACACGTCTTTCACGGCGTCCAAACATTTTTTATATGTACACTATATTTATTTATATATATAATATATGTTAAAATTAATATTTTCAATACATGATTACAGGTTTGAAAACATCTGAAATCGATTTCTACGAAGCTGATATAAATAAGAAAGAAGAATTAACGTCTCAAGGCGATACAATAACAGAAATAACTCCAAAAAGAAAGTTACCACTGGAACCAGTGTTTCCAACACATATAACGCCTGAAGTACAATACGGAGATTCTCAAAAGATACGCACACCGAAATTATTGGATAAGACGAATACAGTACCGGACGATTCAACCTTAAAACCGCACATAACACAAAAACCAGAGAGACCATTGGAAATTTACTTCAAGGAGTCTGATGCGCTAAACACTATGAGTACAGAAAATGTACTGAGAGCAGAGAATTCAAACGACTTTACTAATTACGGTGAAAAGCAACCGAGGAAAACAGTGCAGCCAATTCCGGTACCATATCCAATCGCTTATAAGGATCTGTCATCACTTTTGGTCCGACCTCGAGGTAAAGATAGTCAAAATCCTAGGCAATTAGACGCATCTGATTTACCACCACAATTCCAGGAAACGTACAGTCCTCCATCTGCTGTGAACTCTGACCTTAACTTTACATCAGGTCATTCTAAACTTTTCGGTATTTCAATTGAGGATGCGGAGAAATTCAAGTCTACAACGCAGAATTCCATATATAACACAAGAGTGTCACCTACTCTCCCTACTTGGCGCGATGGAGATGACACCACGAAAAAATATCCCGTGAATATCACATCAGATGGTAAGTCTTAAATATTTCTTCCAATATAATATAGATGCATGCGGTTTCATTATGGATGAGTATTCTGTTCCTTTAGAAGTATAGTACCAGAACCAGAAACGCAAGTTACCGTGCACGCTTATCACCACGTTTTCAACAGCGTAGTACCAGATATGCAGACGACCCGATTTTTTCGCAAAAGAGGACTTAGTCCGTTGATGTGCTTTCTCAATCCATCCTGAGGGTGAAAAAGTCAGTCGAGCGAAGTCTGATTAAATCCCCTGTTGCATTGTAGTATGCAGAAAATGTAAATGTAATGTAATGTACTGTGTATCCAGATAGCTTACTACTACATGCAACAGGGTCTTTAGCTAGGTTTTTTACCTAGGATATTCTGTGGTGTCTTAATGGTGATGGGAAATGTCACCATTACGGAGCCACAGAGATGCTATTATGCCAGTATTGTCTTAAGCAGACTTGAGCTCCTGGGGTTCAAAAGGGTTCAATAGGGGCTGGTCGATTGCAAATTCATTTCAGGTCATATGCGTACATGGTCGATTGCAAGTCTAGCAAGTTGCAAAATTGGAATATAGTCATAAGCGTGCACGGTAACTTGCGTTTCTGGTACTATGCTTCGAAAGGATTCTATTGTATAGCTAGATTATATAAACATTAACATTGTTATCTAAAAAGACTTATTTTATGTAGCTTTTTTTTTTCGTTTAACTTATTCTTATTAAATTTAAGCAAAACTATTAATAATAAGTTTGAAAAGTACTATATACCATTATTAATATTAACTGGAGAACCACATAATATATATTTTTTATTGTAATTCTTTCAGGTATTATTTTAGCACTAATTTATAATAATTAAATTAAATCGTAGTCTATAAGGAGCTCTTAAATTTATAATGATAAAGATAGATGATAAGGTGACGGTCTAGGACAGGAAAGAACAGACAAGTTGCTGGTAGGTGACTATCGTCGCCTTGTCTCAAGCAACGCCCTGTTGTTTTGACTCCGGTGTGTCTTTGGGAAGGTTTAAGTGGGCTGCCAACTTTGAAAGGATTAACGATAAGTATTAACGATAACTATGTGAAAACGACAAATAAAAAATACCTTTTATTTCACTGGTAAAGGACTTTTATAAGGGGATGATTACTGCTGACGCTCGAACAGCCCAGTTCTAAACCCCACTTTACCTTAGACTTTCTCAATGTATTATTTTCTATATTCCAGTACATCAATGTCGCTCGACTCGTCTCCCTCTATGCCGCGGCATTCTTCCTTATGACTTGGCAGGGCCTGCCGAAACCATCGCCGGTGTCGACGCCATCACTTATTTGCCACAAATGGAGTACCTCATAGCGACTAACTGCAGCGACAGATTGAAACATTTCGTGTGCGCTTTACTGGAGCCCGAATGCAATGGGCCACCCTACAAACCGAAATTGCCGTGTCAGAATCTCTGCAAAGGTTTGTTTCACATTAGTTATTAATTGTGTAACTTTTATTTTCTTTTTAATTTTTTTAACAACAAAGAATAATTTTGAGCTTGATTTAGCTAATGTGATTTTTTTAAATATTTGTATATTAAAAAGTTGGATAAAACAAACGGTTTTTAATTAATACAATACAAAAACACTTGTAATTTTGATAGCAATAAATAGAAGATTTCTATTGTGACTCTATATAACATTAGGTCAGACGTTTTTTGGGGAATTTTTCAATGATAATAATCTCCTTGATGAATAAATTTGAATTATAAAAAGGTCAATCATAAAAATTTAATTAGAAATACAATGGAAATACATAACTTAAAACGTTGGATCAAAACATACTGTTAAATACAATAAAACAAAACCTTTTTTTGTAATGGCAAGAAATATATGATTTCTGTTATGAGCTAGACAACATTAGGTCTCAATATCATCTCCCATTGTGAATAAATTTAAATTGTAAAAAGGTCAACCAGAATTTTTTATTTTAAAAAAACAACAATTCATTTTTATAGAACAGAATAAACCAGTCGTTAACTTATCTTTGCAGGAATAGTAGACGGCTGTGAGGGTCGTATACCACGCGAACTGATGCCAATGTTCAAATGCAAACAATATACGACAAACAACTGTGTGGGCGCCAGAACTCCTTGCTTCCAGCGAGAACTGCAATGCGGTGACGGATCGTGTGTACCGCGCGACTGGATGTGTGACGGAACTCGGGACTGCCCCGCTGGAGAAGACGAAGCTCTTTGCGCACAATGTGACAGCAACGAATTCACGTACAGTATCAAGAAATTTACACTTACTATCTAACAATTGTCTCGTCTTTAATACCTTCACCATTACATAGTCACAAGAATATCCCTATCTTTCTCGTAGGAGCTAGAGTCTATAGACCTTGTAAACATTCGGTAGTTGATAAAGAAATAAATGTAGGTAGAGTAATAATTTTGGCGAAGTATATGTAGGAATGAGAAAAAATAAACCTTTACCAACATCATGTTTCATGTTTTAGCAGCTCGATAATGGACGACTCGATCATTTATAATTTTTTATACTGAAGACATACCTAGTCCACATACAACTTACTGAAAAGCTTTTTTGCATTTGCATTGCAATTTATTATTTGTTAATAAACCCCGGAGCAGTTGGATTGCACATACCGCGATACCTAATAACTTTTATTCACAACGAAAATCTGTCTTCAGACGTCACTTCAGATTTAAGTTTACAAAGCCAACATTTACGAAATTAGGAAAATCGTTTTGCAGGTGTCCGTCCGGAGGATGTGTGTTGAAGCGTTGGTTGTGCGATGGGTATTCGGATTGTGACAAGGGCGAGGATGAAGATCCCGAACGGTGTGGGAGTGGGCATCATATCGCTGCTGCCACCTCGGATCTTGGTGAAGAGTCAGCGGGTTCTGCACCTGCACCCTCAGTTAGAAGACCTAACAGGGTGAAATCTAGCAATTCGCACCGAAACAGTAAGAATGATATTACCAGTACTACCACCATGATTTGCATTACAAATTTTGTTCCATATAGTGCTTTAAATATTTTAGAACCAGCCAGCCCATTACAGATACTCAAAAATAACAGCTCGTGTATTTTTTTGTTTCTGTTTGAGGATGCCAGAGCCTATTCCTTTATAATCTACTTATTTCTAATTCTTGACCCTATCATGGTCGGCCACGAATTTGCTACGCCTATAGTGATACTTATGAGAGTTGCTCTACATAAAATTTAATACTTAATTAAAAGTTAACTGTTTTACAAAAAACAAATTCCATTATTTCTATTACAGCAGGTGAAAACGATAGTAGCAAAGAACTTCTTGTTACAAGCGACAGCAGTAATGCCTTCAAAAGAAACTTTACCAGACGTCCATCTCTATCACGTTTGACACCTTATACCAGACCAGCTCTAAGAGAAAAACACAGCGAACAAAAAGCAAAGGTTGAAACTAAAGCAACTCCTACAACTATTTCTCCTGAAGATGAAACACCAGAACAGAAGCTCATGAAAGATCTCGGTATTCTGGAAGCTCTAGAGAAGGAAAGCAACATGTATAAGGACAAAGTACCAAAATCACAGCAACAGAAACCTTTTCTTGGAAGAGCCCCAATGTCATCATATTCCGAGAAGTCTGCTAACAAAATGGAGAAAGTCATAGATGGTGCAGCAATGTTAGAGGTATTGTATTATTTTGTCTAGAACTGTGATAATGGGAAATTGTTAGTAATAAAAAGTAGTAAAACCTTTTAAAACTATCTACTTACGAGTATATACGTATTACGTTGGATCAATAAACCAAATGCTACATTACTCTCATCTGTAATGGATAGCTTTGAATAAGGTACTCATATTTTACAAATATTGCTCTCAGGATACTACTGCAGGGTAGCGGCAGTAGCAGGATAAAGGCATTTAGGCAATTTTTTTGCGAATAAGCAATTTGAAATTATTTGTTGAAATTATTGCAAGCACTACAGCCTAAAGTCCAACAGCATCTTGAAAGTATTTATTGATAAAAGCCCGAATTGTATACCTATGTCATCTAAAAACATTTACTAAACTAAAATATTTTACACTTAAAAAGACCTAATCTTTACTCGATAATTTCATGTTACAGAAAGCAGATAATAGTGACGTTGAATCTCCGGTTACAAAAGAAGAAGATTCAAATGAAAGAAACAGCACAGAGTACGATGAGACGTACGAGGCGCCGATACCGAGTCCGGTTTCGAAGGCCTTATTAAAAGCGAACAAAGGAAATAATGAAGCAGCAGTAGGTGGGTATACCGCTCATGCTTCGCCTTGTCCATCCGGTGAGCTCCGTTGCGTCGACGGTCGCTGTATAACACTCGCCCAGCTCTGCGACGGCACAATAGACTGTTCAGACCACGCCGATGAAGACAACTGCTACACTTGACCGCATTTCAATAATTATACCAACACAGTATGTGCACTACAATTGGTTACCACGCATTGTTTTTTTGTGCTTTAAAGGACACGAAGGTTTAGGCGTAAGAATAAAAGTTTAAAGATTAATCGTCAATGGAAGAAGCTACTACAGAAAGAGCAGAAAACATGTATAAACAACAAAAATATATTTCAATAATCTTTACATGATTCTCAGTTGCAACTTTTTCCATTGACAAGAAAATTATCTACGCTTCAGTATACTAAATATGAGACATAAGAAACCAGCGTACCCACTACCTAATCTCGGTTTTTGAAACTGGAAATTGTGAATTCCTAGTGAATTAGATCTACGTGCTTAAAGCATATTTTTATAAGATACAAACTTTAGATTTCATTTTAATATTCGAACTATATGTATGAAATTTACTTCATAAACTGTTATGGATAAGTTAATGTTTAATATCTTGCCTTAAGGTTAATTTTTAATTATCATAATCTCATTATTATAAGTATTATTTAAATGTAGTTGTACACGCTGTGATAAAGCTTTGCAAGATTTTCCATTACGATCTTAAAATCATTAATTCTGTAATCTTTGTAAGTAGAGTTTAAATTTTATTCCGTCCTTAAATTTAAATTTCTCTTATCTTCATTATTCTAAACCATTTTATTATTTAAACATAGTAATTATTTAATAGTAAAAAAAACCTACAGGTTTTTTTTTATAAATTATCATAACCCTTATATTATATATGTTTTTAGTTATTAATAAGTACCTATAAGAAATAATAACCTATGAAATATAGTAATTACTGTTGCCTTAAGTATCCTTTATTTTTACTCCTACTATGGTCGGCAGAGGATTTGTGGCGTTGCTTGTTTTATAGGCGACGGTAGCCACTTGCCATCAAGTAGCTCGCCATCAGCTGTCGACCTGCCTGTTGACTGTAACATAAAACAAAAAAATTAAATTCTTCAACCAGGATGTCTTTCTCCTGCCTCTGCTTCGTTGGCCAACGTATTATCCTTTGAATAACTAGTTAAGAATACATTATCTTTCGCCCCTTACTACGGTGTCCTAAATACGGTAGCTTCCTCTCTTTTGTCGCTCTTAGCACTTCCATTCTTTTTCTCATTGGACGCAAATCTTCAAGTGGTTAGCCTGTCTGATAAGAATATAAAAATTAGTTTATAACATATAATAGCTGTTATTAGTTAAGTTGATAGTAAACGTATTAAATTATTAGTTTGATAGTTCTCGGTCAAATGAACAACCAGACTTGATTGAACTAATCAACTAAAATTAAAAGAATAAATAAGACCCTTTGATGAAGGATATACATCCTTCGTGTACATATAATCATTCATCAAAGAAAAGACCGTATATTCTTGTATCAGATAACGCCTTATATTAGTTGGTAATGAAAATCCAGTGTACTCAAGTGTTTTGATATTTTTTTTAACAATAATCTTGTTTAGAATTTTTTTCAGAAAAGGTCCAAAGTAAGGTCATAATAAAATTAGTTGGTACAATCACAATTTATGTAAATAATTTGTTCTTAAATTACATTTTATTTTGTCATAGTTCATAAGTAAACGAGTTAATGTGCCTGATAAATAAAAGCTATTAAGTTTTCGTAACGAATATTAATGCAGCACCAATTATAATGTTATGACAATAAATTTTATACCGATCGTTTGTTTCATTGTTTTACTCTCTGAACCTGCGAAATAAAGCGTATTTTATAATATAGGAATCTACTAGCGGCCCATCCCCGATTTGCAAAAATTCCAAATTATATACACAAACCTTCCTCGTTTATATCTCTTTCCATTAGTGAAAACCGTATCAAAATCCTTTGGGTAATAGAAGGAGTAAGCAAGAACAAACAGAGGCAAACAGCTTTTTCTTCTCCAGTGTCATTATAAAATAGCAATTTGTAATAAATCAAAAGTAGCAGATCCCGAAATTAGTTAGTCAAGTCAAGTCTATAATTTTTCTTAGTTTTCCAAAACAGTCCGTAAGTCCAAAGCAGTCAGGTCAAGTCCGAGGCAGACAGCTACTTTATTTTATAATGTAAATGGACAGATATAGAAGATGATATAATAGCGGACCCAATAGACGTTGTCATGTCCAAAAACGAAAAAAAAATGTAACCCGATTCTAGCGTCACCTATGAGGTCTTTAAGCTTGAAATCGAAACACGGCGCCATCTATTGGATGCTTACCCAACCTAGAAAACAATAGATGTTGAAATATCAATAATCACAACACAAAGCCATCTGTTAGATATTTATGGCACTTGAAACCCTTTGTCTGTAAAAAAAAAAAAAAAAAATTTGCAATCAACAAAATTCAAGTTCAAGTTGGTTAAAAACTACACACGTGTGTAAATTTCATTATGTTCGGTTTTTTTTATTTTTATTAGAGATGGGTTTGCTCTTGGCCAACAATCAGCTGAGTAGGAAGGATGAGGCCTAAGATGGAGCGAGCTCACTCAGAAGATGCATATCCACTCGAACTTTGAAAAGATTACGGTTATATAGGCTAGGAAATATATAGGCTAGACGCCGGCAGGGAGTTCCAAACCTTGGCAGAGCGATAATAAATAATGATAATTTATAATGATAAAGGATGTTTCAAAGCGCTTGGTCCGAAAAGGAGGGATTTCGACAAGATGAGGATTTCATCTTGTCGAAATGAAAGATGACAAGACAAGACAGGTTGATTAGGTAGATATTATGAGTAGGGCACTGAGAAGTGCCCATTTCCCTACCCTTGTTTTTGTAAGATTGTTCCTAGTATATAACTAGATACCATTCATTAAACTGCTGCCTGCCAAGGCAACCTTTGCTCCAAGTGTAGGTAACAACTTTGATCACAAAATAACTGGTATGTCAATCGGAATGGTAAATTAGGAAATACAAGAACATACAGGGTGTTTATGGAACTAGACATAGACATTAGACATCCATTGACATATAGGAAAATATGAAATACATACTTATAGTCAATGCGTTGCTTTATCTGCTGGTTACTGTGGCTTTATTTTTAGTTTTCTTTTTTACATAATATGTAAAACAAAATTACATAATATCATTTTCGATTAAAATCTTCCTAATTCATAAATAAGAATATCCCATAAAATCGTCACACCGCGGTATAAGAAGAAGAACCCTAACGAAATACGAGTAGGTATACCTATTCCATTGTTACTTACTGTTTTCTGTTACATTTTGAATTCGCATTATGTGCTGCGAAATTTATTTTAATTTTTCTGCTTAGAAGCATTCTTGTGTAATACCTAAACAAAAGGTATATTTTTTTAACTTATCTTAATTTATTTAGAAACCGGTCATAATTTCAATTTTGCTTCAAGGGCGAATATAAGACTCGAAGGTTCTTGTAGTTTCTTTACCTCGCGAATGCAATGTTTATTTACTTTCATTTTGTCGTCTGGCTGTAACCTGTCTTAGAAATTCTTTGTGGGTACAGTCACGCGCAAAAGTTCAACTTTTCTAATAATTTTTAAATTAAATTTTTAACTAAAACTTACATAAAATTGATTGATAAGATCATTGCAATATCTACTTTTGCATAAAAAATATTTTTTTATCAAAATATTCAAGAAATATAGGTAAACCTACTTAAGTATGCTTTGTGTATAATGTTTATCGACCGTTTATATTATTATTTAAATAAGTTATATGTTAGTATTTTTTTACTGTCTGGCTCTACTTATTATATAGAAAGCTTTTGGATATGAAAATAGTAATAAAATAGTTAGGTACAAAATATAATTTACTTTTTGGGTATATACGTTGTTTTTACAGACGTATATTATAAATGAATTCAATATAATAAATGAAATATGTAATTGCTGTATAGTTGCCTATTTCGCTTATTATTTCCCTAGTAGTATGTATAGGGAATGGTTTTTATGAAATACAAAAACAACTATTTAAAAATGGATACATTAGGAAAGAAATACTTACACATATATTTTCGTAGAACACATATCTGGAGGTGAAGAAGGTGGAGGGAAAACCTACACTTCTCTTCGCCTAGCAAAGATAGGGCAAATTACTTGCGCTAGATGCAGCAATAAACAATACTGCATCTACCTGCCACAAATGGACCGAGCAGAGGGAGAAGATAGTTTATTTTTAGATTATTTCATTTATGCGTAAAACTAAAAATAAGCAAGGTCAATGTACATAGAAGCAAGGCCCTATCCCTCTAATTCCTTATGCTTAATCCTAGTATGGTTGGCAGTACACTTGGCAGCACCTATGGCGTTGCTTGTGTTAATATAGGCGTGTTGTGGCGTTAATGGGTGACTGTAGCCACCTATCTATCGTCAAGGCTGACGGTCCAGTCAGCCTGTCTGACGACATTTACATAAAAATAACAACCAATCAATGTTTTTATATAATATGAGCACAGCTGTAGTCACTATTTTGTCACTAAAGTATAATATTTTTCTGAATACTCTTACCGTCTGTATTATCGAAAAATCCAATCGATATCCCATCACAACATATTATTTTAAATTTGGTTCCTACTTTTTAAATTAAAATCTATAGTATAGTATAGAATAGATAGGTACTTGCTGTCCGAGAGCTTTGCTGGAGCACGGAGTCTGCGACCACGTTCATTCGTCTCGGCCCGCTACGCCGCATACATGACTCACCGCTTTCTATACGGGTACAGTGGGTCGATGACACCAGCTTGTGTTTATACCAAAGACTTACAATTCGTTCCTATCTATACGAATAAATAAAGCTAATCTATCTATACATATTTTTTAATAGAGTCGCTGTCCGCCTCTGTCTGTTTCTACGCTAAACCACCCAATGGATTTTAATAATGGTTTTCATTAATAGAAAGAGCAATGAAGGAAAAAGGTTTGGGTACATAATCTGTAAAAAAAATTGCATCCATTCGAAGCCGGGGGCGGGCCATTAGCTTAGCATAAAACTACAATAATGTACCAAAAACGCTTTTTTTTTCATAAATTTAGCATACTCGTATGACTATCGGGATTCGGGTTCCTAGTATTTCGAGTAGAGATTGAATAGACATTGAATCTTCCTATTTGGAGGACACTAGCCATAATGAGACATGTCCGATGCGACATACGAAGATAAAGCTGTAAAAAATTTAAGACTATTAACTAAAATCACGAGAAATGGGAGTTAAAACAAATTTGAGAAAGGATTTTAGAAGCTTTTTAGCTATAATAAGTAGTATTTTTATTTTATTATTAGGTATATTAGTGACCCGCTCCCGGCTTCGCCCGCAATTTATCCAAATACCAAATACGTTGCCTATTTAGAATAATAAAGAATAAGAGCCAATGTGGTAGGATAGGTAATGGACTCTGATATTGCTTATTTACTAAAGTCCAAAAGCACTATACCTATAAAAACGATGATTTTTAAAAAGATAAGGGTTGATAGGCAGACTGGGATAGGTTCCTCCGTCTCATATAAACATGCCTCTATAGGAAGGCATGGAAACCTTGATAAGATAAAAAATAAAAGGTAAGGGGTGTGACATAAGATAGGAAATAAGGCAACAGGTCAAACATAAAAGCACATGTGCTGCTATTTCATGTCTAGTGCTCCATAAGGGGAAGATTTTAGCTTCATTATTAACATATTATGACGATTCCTTTGGGAATTTGGTTAATCACTCACAAAAGATGTGATTTGCAGACGTTTAATGGTAAGTACGAGTATAATATCTGAGTCATCGACGACTTCAGTATTGCGATGTAAAGTGATATGTGTGTGGGTACCACTTGTACACTTAGATAAATACTAATAAGTCACTTATGTTATGCGCAAATAAAACATAGATCAGTAAACTGGTATATTATATCTACTTACAAAATTTAAATTTTTATTTTTATTAGGTTCATATATTTTATTTATTTAAAGGTACCTACATAATATGTCTTAGTGGTCTTAGTCATAGCTATCAACTTCAATGAATTAGGTACTAGCGAAATGCCTCCGGCTTCGCACGGAGTTGTAATTTTTAAAATTGCTTTTTTGTCAGATGCTTAGGTACAATATAAAATAAACCTATGTTCCAAATTTCAAATTTCTAGACTTAATAGATTCAGGACAATCGATTTTATAAGCAGGTCATCGATGAAGCAGGTACATTAATCCATAGGATTTTTTTAAAAACTAACATTTTATTCTATAGTAAAAATATTTCGGTATAATTGTTTTATAGCTATTTAACGTGCTACAGAAATCTACTATTCATTGAAGTTAATTTCTTTGCAATACTTAGGTAAAGCTATAGAGCTTTAGCATTAATATACGTAAAAAATATATAAGTACCTATTTTCAAAATACTCTTTCTTCTTAAATAGGTACCCGCTGTGGATACCTTAGCTACCTATATGTTTAAGTAGATGTGGTAGAGATAAATACGTTTATGTGTTTATACTCGTATTTATAACAATGTTAATTCAATAACGATGGTAACTGCAGGGGAATGTGCGTTACTTACTACATTGTAGAAGTGAGCTCGTTGGTGATTCATTTCTCGGAATTGACCTTGCTATGAGTCATTCGCTGGAAGGCAGAGTCGGGGATACCGCGCCTGTCTGCCGGTTGCCTGCTAGACGCACTCTACTCTCAGTGAATATTTACAAGAAACTATTCAGTTAAATTCAGTTTAAATAATAAAACGACAAAAATGTGTGTAAATAAGAAACGAAGAAAATTTTACTGACTATTTTATACATAAAGTGATAACGAATATTTTTGTGTTTATTAAGTTGGATATCATGATAACAACCATGACGTCATTCATTTTGATAAAGGTAAGTTTAGTGAAATATTTTATTTATTGATTATAATATTTAAATAAAATATTTTCATTTCTGTATAGAATAAAATTGGTCACGTGAGTCTTATTATAATATTTTTATAAGTATTTTTATTGACTACTATGTAGTACAGTCTTGTACAGTAGTGTTATTGTATAGTAGCTAAATTCAAAAGTCCATTGAAAGTCAAGTGTTATATAGTGTGGTCTCTTTCTAACGCGTACTTTTTAATGCCCGCTACTATTACTTCATTGAAGAGTTTATCCGAAAATTCATTCAACTTAATTCGGGAAGCTTATTTAACAAAATGTTGAGGCAATCCATTGGTTAGAAAGAAATAGAAAAATTAATGGCGATCGCCGATTTGTGGTGGCGTTCGTTCGTTCATGATAACTACGTGCTATATTCACACAAGTCACAACTAATGATTTTTAATTTCACTTTTTGTTTTACTATATTGTTTACTTTGGGATTTTGTGTTTTTATGTGAGATCTCCGAGTATTTACAAATTTTTCTATAATGTCCAGAATCGTTGTTTTGTTCGTAATATTGTCGTGGCCAAGTGTTTAGAAGTTTATCGGAATCACTACATAAAGTTGTTAAGCAAGTTTTATATTGCAATTGCAGACAAATTCATTTTTATTGAGGATGAACAGAGAGGAAAACGATCGGATGAATTGGTTCCATGGGAAAATATCGAGAGAGAACGCTGAAAAGCTCTTAAAAGAAGGTAAAATTATTAAGTTTTGTCTTTGTTTTGTAACTTTGAAAGTTGTGTTTTCATGTTATTCTCTTCTTTTAGAGGGCGAGGATGGTGTTTTCTTGGTGCGCGAAAGCAATACTTCCCCAGGGGATTACGTATTATCTGTTTTACATCAGGTAAAGTCTTCAAAAAAAATATTTATTAACTTTTCAGTAATAATAACCTCTAAATTTAGATGTTTTGAATATTACATACATTTTGTACATAGTTTTATTTGTGTGAACATAAAGGAAAAATAATGTTTTATTATATCACTAACTTGTTTTGTTTAAGTATTATTATATTTTAATTGTATATTAATGTAGGTAGACATTCATGAGTAGATTCTAAATTAATTGATTAATTAGTAAACAGAAGTGGTAGTAGGCAAGACACATCATAGTACAGAGCCAATGGCCGCTGGGTCCTGAAGGTTCTTGAGTGAAGACCTCTCACTCATAAGCGCATTGTACGTCCACCCGCAAGGTGGACAGATGCTGGATTAAGGTTGCCGACCACAACTGTTCTGACTGATAAATTATGGAGGAGACCTTTGTCCATATGACCATGATTATGATGATAAAATTAATTGATATTTTAATTTAAAAAAATTATGTGTGTCAGCTCCGACACACGACTGGAGTTTACTCCTTACGAATGATTATAAAATTTAAATTTTCACAATTCAAACACGCAAAGAACAACATTGTTCTTTTTTTAAATAAAATTGTGAAGATGGCGCAATATCTGAAACTTCAGATATTCTAAAATATTTAAAAAAAAAGAACATAACTATAACCATATTTTACTCCCATAAATTTTCATACCATAAGTACCTATGTATCTAACTAATTTTCGTTAAATTTTGCACTTACACTTAAACTCCAAAAGTATAGCATTTATGATGTACATTTTAGGGTGAAGTAGTACATTATCAGATTCGAAGGCATGGCGAAGATGCATTCTTTTCTATTGAGGAACACACAACAGTCCATGGCCTCGACACTCTTATTCAACACTACAGGGGAGATTCAAATGGACTCGTAACAAAGCTCTCAATTGTGTGTAAGGGTCAACCTCCCCCGCACGAGTCACGTACACAAGGAACAACAAACCTTCTGCATAGGTGAGTACTACTGACAACTTTACTAAGCAAAGCACTATTCAAAACTAGTTGCAGGGCATACTGAATTTCTCAATGCCTTCAATAATAAAATAAGTTTGTCTTCTGTAAGGGGGTGGTTATGGTTACTGTCACCTGACAGGACATCCAAAAGACTTCAACAAAGTCTGGCCTTCCTTAGTAAGTCTACTTACTATAAAAAAGTGATATAACTATACTGCAACCAAATCACATCCACCGCCAATATCTCTGTGTTTGTGAATCTACTGCAATTGCAGTCCTCAATCAGCAAAATCAGTTGTGCCATTGTAACGTTATTTTATAAACTCAAGCCATGGCAATTGATTTTTATTTCTATAAATAGATAGACTGTGAGGATGATATACATCAGAATCACATCAGACTATAATTTATAAAGAAATATATGTGGACGATGTCAAAAGTAAATTAGGCGACCAAAAGCATTGATATAAAGTATTGTTTTAAAATTACAAATAGTAATATTGACAAATTTTTAAATTTCTTCGCTTTTTCTCAGGAAGCATTAAATTATGTAATTAGGAAGAGACAAGATTGCTTATTGCGACGTTTAATAATAATTGTAACACTATGTAGTTCAAGTAGGAAGTTCTATTAAGATGGTTGGCCTACAAATTGCCCTTAATTTTTGTGTTCATGTTTGTTACAAAAGAGTCACACAATATTTCTTCCAAAATAATTAAAGTGTGTTCAAAATTAAATCCTTGTTCTTATGTATTTGTTTTAATTACATTTCTATTTTTTAATAACAATAAAAATGTAATTAATCCAAAAAATCACAATACAAAATTACCCTAGCGAGAAAAGATTTGTCTGCTCATATGGTATTACCTTTTTCTGTCAGTCCTGCTTCGATTTATATAGTGTACATTAGAAATAAAAATGTAAATGTAGCAGTAAAAGAAAAAAAAATGTGATGGAAGAGACTAAGCTTGCTTTAAGAGTTTGGCATTTGTAAGGCTTGTAGGGGACAATATGTGTAAATATTATAATTATAGGGCAAAGCAAAGTAAATACAGATATTATATCAATATTGGACTAACTTAAATCATAACAACTTCATAGGAATTACTTTCACTGATTTATCAGTTCGCTGTTAACAATGAGAATTTTATTGTTGATTTCCTGCAGAGAGCATCATTCAATGTGTTTATTCAATAAATGTCAAATGCAGGATGTAAAATGCAGGACATTGTGTGTATTGTTTTAACAATATACAAGTGTCCAATGGAATGATAATCATGAAATACTTATAAGCATTTTATGTACAAGTAATGGTGCAGACATTCAATGAATGTGGTATTGCTGTAATTATTTTGCAAGAATGGTAAACAATCTGCAAATACTTGATTGATCTCAATAAATACTTCTTTTTTACCGTTTTTCTTGGTAAAGTTTAAAAAACTGGTTCTTTATTAAATTTAATTGTTATCATTTTGACGAACTATCTTTTGACTATATAAAGATTATTAACTTTTTTAACACAATCTTGACATGCTTTTTTACTGAAAGAACGTTTTATAAAATGTATAGATAAAAAAATATAATATCATTATATTATTCAACCTTATATTTTGTGAATTTGTGTAAGTAAATCATCAGTAATTTGTCTGACATAAAAAGAATAATTGAAATTCTTTCATAAATTATCTAATTTAGTGAATTTTTAAAATTTAGAAGGGAAGCATCATACAAATAAATGATAACTCCGTCAGTGGGTACTTAATAGCAGGCCAGTATTTGTTCAGATGATAATTACAATGGTATCTGCTATAAGTATTATGTTTAACTTGTTACTCACACGCAAGGAATGTTTTGACAGAGTTGACTAAGTAACAATATCACGACATCAGCTCCTTTGAGATACATCTGTGTTTGGCAATGGTGACTCATATTGAATTGGTAATGAGTCAATACAATAGCGTAGTATGATGAACGTGTATCTAACAATAAGTTTATAAACAATATACAAAATAATCATATACATGAATTTGGATATGTTATGTAATTCTCTAAAATAACTAGTAACATTTTTTTCTGGAAGTTTTTTTAAACAAAACAGCACGGTAGCAATAGTATGTTATTTATTGATTTTTTATTTAAAGGTCGTCAGACAGGCTGACTGTCCACTTGATGGTAGATCCTGGCGCTTATAACACAAGCAAAGGTCGTCACAGAGTGCCTTGTCCCTAAATATAAATATTATTATTTATGTAGTTCTGTCCCAATACTGTGTAGTTTAAAGGCTTTCATTGTTCTATTACAGGGCGACAGAGGCGGGAGAACTGAATATAGTGTCGAAAATCCTGGCATCGGGTTACAAGAGCCGCGACGCCAAGAACCAAGACGGACAAACCGCCGTCCACATCGCGGCGAGAGCTGGACGCGACGACATACTCGAGCAGCTCATAGACAGTGGCGCCACCGTCAACGTGCGAGACTCTTTCGGATACACACCTTTACATGTGAGTGCTTTTCTGTATGACGAGAGAGTTATTTTATCTCCTTTTTGGCAGAAAAAACCTCGGAGCTAGGAGTGTTGAAGTAAAGATCTAGTGCAGTTATAATATTGATATTAAATTATTCGAGAAAAGAATATATATATTTTTAAAACAACAAGTATTTTAATCTTTGTAATCTACATAAAGTATTTTTATATAGATATGTAGATCTTTATTAATATGTACATAAAGTACTATGGGCTATTTTTGTTAAATGATTAGTGAATGTACAATATTTTTACAATTAATATATTTATAAATTTTTTAAGTGTTATAGAAATGGAGTTTATTTTGAATTTATTTTTGTTTCAGTACACTTGCCAATTCAACTTTCCAAGTACGACAGAACTGCTTATTTCCAAAGGCCATGCCAACTATCAGATGCGTCACGCGCCTTCCGGCAAAGTGCCCATGCACGAAGCAGCGCAAAAAGGACACATCGAGTGCATAAAGGTAATTCTTATTTATATAAATAAAAAAAGTAATGTCTAACAAGAAAAGAAAAATAGCACGGATCTTATAAAAATTACCTTGGATCTATTTTTTTATTTATTTTACACATACATACTGCAGTGAGGTTTACACCTCGGTGCAGTAAGTATTCCAGTGGGCGAATCTCAAAATAAAAGGTTACGTGAAAGGCGTATAAAAAGAAAATAATTTAATAAAAGTAAAAAATTAAAAAGAAAATTTTAAAAATACATAAGTAAATTGGTTACAACTAAATTATATTTTACCGATAATTCATAAGAAAATTATGATAGTAAAGCTTCATAAATTTTTCAAACTAACTATAAAATAAATGAATATTTTATATTTCTTATTGGTTTACAGTTCACATGCGATTTCATTACAAATCTAGACAGGAAAAAGTTTGATTGGTATTTGTTCTTATTTTAAGGTTCTGTTAAAATTGAAAGCCCCGGCACACCCAAGAACAGTGGCAAAGGAGACTCCAGCAGATCTTGCGAAGCAATATGGACACAAAGAATGTTACTCATTGCTTAGTAAGTACATACTTAAATCATCTCCTGTAACTATTTATTTACATTTGATTTATATTAGAAACCTAGATTAGTGTAGAGCACCGAGAGGCAAAAGTGGTACATTTTGTACTTTAAATAAAAATCAAAATTTGTTGTCTTAGATGACCTTTCAAAAAAAAAAGCCTAGTGTGAGTTTTTATGTGCTTGATGCATTTTAAACATAGTTTATTTTTAGTATCTGAACTGCATTAAAAACGCATTATAATTAATTACAAAATAAATATTTGTTGAAAGTATAATTTTAAATTTTTTTCTTTTTTGAAAACGTGTTCACATCAGTCATAATTTGTGTGACCTTGTTCGATTTTCTTGCGGTGCCTCTCGCAACCATTGAGCGACTTCTTTTTTCGTCCAACTGAACTCTTTCCATTGATACAGTTAGAGAATTATGTTAAAAAGAATGCATTATTATTATTTTTCAATTGATAAGGAAATTGTTTCCACTTAAAGAGAAATACAAGCCCGGTCCGGCGACAACTAGTCGCGCGGCGTGGTACCACGGCACGCTGAGCCGCGAGGAGGCGGTGCGCGCTCTGAGGGGGCAGGCGGACGGCGCGTATCTGGTGCGCTACAGCGAGAGGCACACGGGCGCCTACGTGCTCACCGTGCTGGCCGAGGCCACGCCCTACCACTTCATCATCCGGCGCGAAGGACCCTGGCTCTACATCGACGACGGGCCCTACGTGCACTCGCTCGAGCACCTTGTGGACCACTACAGCGCCGTGGCCGACGGGCTTCCCGCGCTGCTCACCGTGCCCGTGCCACCCGAACCCAAGCCACCGCTGCCAGAGGTTTGTACCACCACTTGATTCTAGGTAGCAGGGTTCGCTTCCGTAAGTGCACTTCGGATTTTTGCGGATGCGAATGTGGTTTTTTTAAATGATTATTTCAATTTTTTCAACAATTGTTCAAATGATAATTATATTGTTTTCAGTTTTCAACGATGCCTCGTACTAAGAAACCGTCACCTAGCCGCGCGGCCATGAACCAAACACTTTCACTGGTCAAACACGATATACTCAATGATCAACATATAGACATACCGACCTCACAGGTCGCCTCACCAAACTCCGCGCCGGTCCAACCGGTGTCCGCAAACAACAACGCATTTGATTTGCTAACTAGAAACTTGTCGTTCTCATCGGATTTCCACAACGACTCCACGAACAACAACGACGATTCGCAAGACGACAACGACACGTACAAAGTGCCCGTAAGCGACAGCTCTCTCGCTCAGTTGACGGAGAATTATAACGAGATATCTATTGACTCGGACGGACAGCTTTCAACCTTGCAAGGTATTTATTAATGGTATAATATATTTTACACAAGGATCTTAATAATTAATAAAATGCCTTTCACACGTTCTTATTATTAACAAATCAAAATTTGAGTCCTTCAGGGGCAATTTTTTATATACTAGTAGATATGTAATATCGATGGATGAAAGAAATTTAGGGTAAAAAAAAAACAATTATTTTTTCAAATAATACAAATAATCATATTGCTCTTGTCACCGTGAGCCATGTGACTATTATTTTTAATGTCTTCTGTAAAAGGGTGCATACTTCCTCCAGACGGGCTGCCCAAATTACTGCAAAACGCAGTGTGCCCGGCCACTGAGACAAAGCTTTGGCGAACTGCTCTCGTTTTTCTTACATTAACATAAATTATTTTCTTATCAAGCAGACATCTGTATTCTTATTTAAACAGTAGACATGAGTAAATTAAACACAAGTTTTTGTGGCGACAGACCTGATACCGATGAGCGCGCTGACGCTTGGCGCGGTGATCGGCGAGGGCGAGTTCGGAGCGGTGGTGCGAGCGACGTACGCGTCGGGCGAGGGCGAGCCGCAGCCCGTAGCCGTCAAGACACTGCATGCGGTGCACGCGGCCCACGGCCGGACGGCCTTCTTGGCCGAAGCGCGCCTCATGGTGTCGCTGTCGCATCCGTGTGTGGTCAGGCTCATAGGAGTGGCGCTAGGCCCGCCTTTGGCCATGGTGCAAGAGCTTATGCCTCTGGGCTCGCTTTTGCGCCACTTGCAACGCTCTCCCGGCCCCACTCGGCCCGAGTTGCGGCTATGGGCCTGTCAGGTGGCCGCCGGCATGCGCTATCTCGAGCGAAGGCGTTTCGTGCACCGCGACCTCGCAGCTCGTAACATACTGCTCGCCACCAGGTAATATGTTGTTACACAAGTTTATAATAAAATCGTAACAAGTCGTGTATTAAATATTTGTTTAAAAAAAAGCAATTGTCTGTTTGTGCACGCTGATCTAAGAAACGGCTTAACCGGTTTTAATGCGGTTTTCACTAATTTACTACGACTACAGCGCGTACAAAGTATGGGGCACCAATCAGATAAAAATTTAAAATTATAAACTAACCCTCGAGTTTCTATTGAGCCCTATTAAGATCGCGTACACAATGTTTTGTTGTTCTTAAATGTAATTTTAATTGACGTCAGAAATCAAGTGAAGATAAGTGACTTCGGGCTGTCACGCACGCTGTCATCGGACAGTTCGTACTACCAGGCGACGCGCGGAGGGAAGTGGCCCATCAAGTGGTACGCACCCGAGAGCTTCAACTTCGGCACCTTCAGCCACGCCAGCGACGTGTGGAGCTACGGCGTTACTCTCTGGGAGATGTTCTCCTACGGGAAGCAACCCTACGGAGACATGAGGGGTTGTGAGGTACGTGTTCTATAACACATTATGTCGATCTAGGTTTTATTTTTAATCAGCTGAACTCTGCCACGCTTTTCGCTACGACGTGCGCGCGGGGCGCCCGCCTTAGCAAAAATAATATAAGATGTTCATGAATTATACACATAAACCATCTTTAAAAATTGCTCTTTCCATCCATACAATTGGGAACAAATTCCGTTCACGACTTTCCGAGATTAGCGCATACATACAGAGTATTTCTCTGTTCTCCACTATCTGTTCTGTGTTATCTGTTCGTCCACTAAGATTACTACATAATCACTAAGGTCAAAATTTTTATATCTCAAAAGAGTGCAATTTTTGGTTGACCATATAAAAAAACTGATTAAAATGTTGAATTCAGGTCACTCAGCTGGTGGAGAGTGGTGAGCGGCTGGAAAGACCTGCGGACTGCCCCGACGAGATCTACCAAGTGATGCTGGAGTGCTGGGCCTACAGCGCAGACCGGAGGCCCACCTTCGAGCGTCTCGTCGACATCTTCTCCAGGCACCCGGACTACGTCAACATCGCTCAGCTCGCCTTAGACGAAACCACTCAGCAGACATAGATTCTATTTTAAGGAGAGATCTATTTGAGTTTGTTTACTGAACAAATAGAAATAAGTACCTATATGACGGAAAATTGTGTAAAATTATTATGCATAATCATCTCACACTCAATTGACGACATCATTAACTTTAATACATTTAATTAGTTAGGTATGCAAAAAAAACTACACTCTGACTAAATAACGTTAACTTAGTGGTTCCAGTTCAGTGGTGGTTTAGTAGAAAGTTTCCGGAAATTAGGACTTAAATCGTCAGTGTGGAAAAAAAAGCCGAGACTTAAAAGGCACGTTAGTTCTATGTTATTTCGGGGATTTCCCCGTACATTTTTATGCGGAATGGTCTGTCGATTTCCAAGGTTATTTTATTACTGGGTACTTTTGTCCCTCGTGTGTGTTATTCGATGCAGTTGTAATCGATCTATTTTTTACTGACAAAAAGTACTGAAATTAAATAGAAATAATATTTTCATATTGACAAAGATTGTATGTAAAAAGATTCATATTGATTAATTTAATATGATTTTAGAACTTTATTTCGGTAGCCGTGGACCGTCAGCCTGTCTGTCGAGTTTTACATGAAAAAAATAATATTTTTTAACATTTTATCTGCCATGTCAAATTAATTAAATAACTAGGAAAAAATTACATATATTTAGATCATTTTCACATACGGCCCAGATAATGAAATATGATACTTGTCCCATTTGAACAGAGTTGTATTTAGTGTGTACATTTCTCTTTCATACAAATGAACTTTATTTGAATAGGGGCGTTATTTAAATAATGAGAATTTACGCATTTTTCGTATAGGCAAACTCGTGACCTGGCTGTTATTGTAATTTTATGTTTTATTTTGACGTATTTATTGCAATATTAAATAAAGATACATTTCCTTATAAAAATAATTATGAAAACGCTTAAAATGAAAATTAAATGACATGCCACAATGTGCCTGACTTAGTTTTAAGATATTATTATTAATTTGTACAGTGTATTTTCTATTTATACTAATAATTATAATAAATATAATGGGGGGCACATTTGAAAAAAAAATATATACAAATATTTAAATGAATTTAATAATAAAGAACAATTTATTTTATATTTAAGTAAATGTGACAATGTAAAGTTACGAAGTATTCTTCAAGTATTTTTTAATACATAATGCATTTTCTTTGTATTTTTGTTCCTTTCTAGAGCCAAAATAGATTTAATTTAAAGAATATAGTAATTATTTGTGGATTGTTTATTTTTATAATTTAAATAGAAATATCATTTTTAAATTATAATACTTATATAAACAATACATTCCATGGATTACGTGTGGTAATTATTTTTCAATCTTATTATGTATTGCCATGTAAATGCCATAGTTTTTTTTTTTAATAAACAGCATCATATTGCCATGAGGGTTGTGTTATAAAATAATGTACAAAAATCTTCTGAAGTTACCTAAATTTGTTTTCTTTTTAGTTTTATAGAATTTATATTAAATTCTGGAACATAAGTCTGAGTTAGTCATTAATTTCTTATATTATTTACAGATTTGAATATATAACAGAAACAAATGTGATACTGATATTTATAAATAAACAAATGATAATATCAAATACTAGAACTTTTGTTTTATTCCTATACCTTAGAGGTAAAATGCAGACGTGATATTTTATTTTAGACTTGCGACTACAATAAATTATTATAGCGTTTCATCTTATAATTGTATATACATATCGCTGCTTAAAAACTAAAGGGCCACAAACATCAAACTACTACAACATGGAACCCGCGTGCCATACAAAACACTACGAATTTTATGGAACATTTAAAAGTGACATATGCGTAGAGCATAAACTGTCATTTAAAACAAAACAAACATAATAATAAATACGTAATTTAAAGGAAATGTGACTTTACGTCAACCCATTAGAGTTTAAAATGAAATAGTAGAAGTTGATCGTTACTACCTTTTACCATTGACGCGTGAAGGCAAGAGTCCGCCATGATTCTGTCAAAGGCGTTCTTTTTATGTGCCGCTTTGGCATTTGTGATGCAAATTCCATTGTAGTATTTCGATGGCCACAAATCAAAATTACACTTTTTACAGGAGAGCTAATCGAAAAAAATTAAATTATGTTTTCTTCTTATTAGATATATATCAAATATATGCATATTATACATCGTTAGAAGCGTATTTTTAAGTAGCATTGAATGTTTTAAGTGCTTTTATAATAAACTGAATACTAGAAGAGATATAAGCATATAAGTTACTTTGAATATATAAAAAATGATCAAAATATACTAAATATGGAATAAAACAACCATAAGTCTTTTTGCAACATACAATATGAAGGATTATGATTGTATTTTTGCAATAAAAACATTTTTGGATGTTTTTGTTTTATGGGCCTTTAGTTTTTAAGCAGCGATATGTTAATTTTTTGTTGTATTTACACAACTTGACTTGAAAATTAATTTTCAAACATCTTAACTACGCCGAAAACTACATCTCTATTTAAAAGTTTTTTCAATTGATACCAATTTAATGACACATATTTTACAGTAATTACCAAAACAAGCTATACGTATAGTTTACTTATTTATACATTTTTTTTTTATAATATATTAAAAGCACGCGGCCTTACACACAAATCTATCAGTCCAATAGTCTCAACAATAAATTTCCCTTTTCACACACATAATGGACTAGTTTCACAAACGTTATACTCAGATAATTTTATTAAAAAACAAATTTAAAATGTTTTATATACCGTTCTTTGGTTTAGTTAGGAAATTTTACACTTTTCAAGCGTTCAAAAACATTTATTTTCTTCATAAATTGATACGACATTGATGGTATGGAGGCGGTGGTGTTTCTGATCTATCTGGGAGTCGTATAGCGTCCACTTGGAAAGGCGCATCGCCTACGCTTCCGTCGGGCAGCGACAAACCGCGTCTATACAACGGTGGAGTCTCTAAGTCTGGGTGAATTATCGTGTTCCATAATAAGTTTGACCTAACCTCGGCCTCAGCTATTCTCTGAGCTCGTCGTCTCTGCCTTCTAGTCTGTGGTCGTCTACAGTTCATTTTACCACATTTACATATGTTCCTAAGCCAGAAGTATGTAGCGATAATGCCTATTCCAAGGCCTAACTCAAGACCTATGATGAAAGCTTGGAGCGACGAGAATTTTTTATCCAATTTCTCGAGGGGAGTCAGGGGTTTCGAAGGTTTTAACTCGGGCAAAGTCTCATTCTCAGCTATTGATGTGTTCCATACTTTATTCACGTCAATTTGTTCTCTCTCTGTGGTCACCGCTAGTATCATCTTCTCGAACATCTTTGGCAAGACTTTTTTGCACATCTTATCGTAAGCTATATCGTGAGAAACTACCCAATTTTCAAGAGCTATAAATTCTTTATTGCACTGAATGTAATCATTCCTCAACTCCAATCTCTGTAATTTCCGCATAGGTTTTAAAACCTCTATCTTTGTAGAAATCATGTAATTATCGCTTAAATCCATCTTTTTAAGATTTGGCAATCGCGTGAACAGTCTATCTGGCAAATATTTAATTCTACAGTTATTTAAATTTAACACCTGAAAACAAAATATAAAATAGGTACTTATATAGTCTAGTGAAAATCCAGGCTCTGAATCACATTTAAAAGATTAAAATAAATTCTTCTTAATTTACATACCTGTAAATTTGAATGGATTAGAAAAGGTTCATTTTTAATATTCTCAAATATATTTCCAGATAAATCGAGTATTTGCAATTGCGGAGTGTCCCAAAACAAATCCGACGGAATGAATCTCAATCTATTATTGCTTAGGTCCAAATTTGTCAACTGCTCTAATCCAGAGAACGCGTGTAGACCAATCCAAAATATTAGATTGTATGACAGGTTCAGTACTCGTATAGAAGTGTAGCCAGTGTTCTATAAAAGCAACAAAAATAATAATAAGAACAGCGTTAACATAGGTACTGCACTAAAGCACTAAGCAGATAACTGACAGACGTTTCAAACGAAATTTTGGTATGATTTGGTGCAAACAAATGTCGACTAAAATGACGAACCTTTTCTTACACTGACTGTACCTAACTATAATCGTTTGACAGAGGCCTCGCGCAATAAACTCGGGGAATCCTCATTTTATTTTATGTCGTTATTCAGTTCTTACTTACGATTTGTCTGTACGAAAACTTGTCTGTTAATAATATTCTGTGTTAGTTAGGTACTTACCTACAATTATATCTATAAGTAGGTATGTTAAACAAACAAAGTCCTCCGCCGCGTCTGTCTGTCTGTTCACGATAAACTCAAAAACTACTGAACCGATTTTCATGTTTCACCGATGGATAGAGCGGTTCTCGATGAAGGTTTTAATATATAATTACGCGGGCGAAGTCGCTGGCAGCAGCTAATATTAAATAAATTATTAAGGTAGCTGCTACCTGGCTACCAAAGTTAAACAAATCGAAATAAGTTATTACGAAAGAAACAGAAACACAAAAAAAGAACAGACAGCTGTATAAAGAACAAGCAAAAACAACTCGACTGCTTGAAAAATAAATTGCATGAAAGTGGAAAAAAATTCCGCACACTGAAAAAAGCCGATTTTTAAGCAAATCCATTATTATAAATATACTACTGCGATCAACCAAAGTAGCTAAATCAATTACATACCTTGAAGCAAAAGTTGTCCAATTCACTTATAACATTGTGGCTCAAACTATAGATTTGCACAATGTTTGGCACTCCCACATCAATACTGATAATATTTTGGTCAACACACAACGCCCTATTCAATCCATTTTCCAAATCGCAGTCGCACTGTTTTGGGCACATTTCACTTCTAACGAACGCTAACATTATTATTGTAAATACATATTTTAACGCCATCTTGTGTATTTGCTTGTGTTAGCCCCGAATAATGGCATTTGCATTGATTCTTTCTTTCAATAAAACTAAACTGATGCACGTATCGTTTAAATGGAAAGAAAATGGAGCAATGATACATGGATTGATAAAACAAATGTTATCAGTTTTATCTGGACGCGAAGGCTGATAAGATAACTAACTCTGACTAACTAGTAGTGGGTATAATAATTAATATCTCTCGCTGAATGAAAAGAGAAAGACGCATTCGGGAATTATGTTATTAAAAAAGAACCGTATTATTATTATAAATAATCAACTTGTGGTCTTCCTATACATTTTTGGATTAATATTGAATTAATTAATAGTATTGCGGAACGCCGCGAACTGGTTTTAAAATTTATCATTGTATCTATCCCGTAGATTCCGCTTATGTCATCAATATCTCGTTATTGCTTTATTACAATTCCTATAAAGAAGATATTATATTTTTTCTGGTCTTTCCACGTTTTAAATTACATTCTTATATAACACTACTAAATTCTTTGAGAATTTGTCCCAACACATAAATTTATTGAAAATTTAACTTATGGATTTTTTTTAAATGTAAAGGTAGACATGCTGACAATACTCCTTCATGGTAGGTGGCTACCATGGCCTATTAAACACAAGCAACAAAACACCCTAGTAGGATTAAGGATAAAGATTAAGGGAGGCAACGAGAGGGATATAGGTGCTTACCAAGGTGCTAGTGACTAAGAAAGTTGACAAATTTTATGTATTTTTTCAAGGAGCAGGTTAAAATGTGGCAAGCTGTGGCAAAAAAGGAGTTATTACTAAAAAAAAACATACTAAAAGAAAACAAGTTAATGAGGCCTGCGTTATTTACTTTTAAAATTAATACAATACTTTATTTATAATATGTATTTGAGTATCAAATACATAATTTCTCTTACCAAAATCCATTCATAGAATGTAAATTTTCAAGTTTTTCATTTTTAACCTAAACTTTTAACTGAATAAATTTGAATTCTGTCTGTGTTGTGTTGTAGATGCTGAGTAGCAACGTTTCATAGTATAGTCTATGCTCACTATGGCATTCCTTACATCGTTTATGGAGCCGTTGATTGTTCCAAAAGAATTGGCCAATCGTTCCACTGCCAATGCCTGAAACATTCAAAATTCATCAGTACTATCAGTGCTAATCAGTATCAGTACTAATATTATAAATGCGAAAGTTTGTATGGATGTTTGTTACTCTTTCACGCAAAAACTACTGAACCGTTCATCATGAAATTTTGCATACATGTTGCAGGGATACAAGAAAGGACATAGGGTATCTATCATCTAGAAAAAAGTACTGCTCCCGAGGGATCATCTAAAATTAAGGAAACTAACGCCTGGCTAAGTGTAATAGCAATAACGATGTCAGGCGATATATTGCTTTTACAAGGTGGACGAAGTCGCGGGCACCAACTAGTCATAAATCAGCTCAAATGAGCTCAAGCTCAAAGTAATTTGAATTACATTAAATTCATTGTTTTCAATACTATTAACTATATTATACGATCTGTTTTAATTTTTTCTTTATTGATAATGAATAAAGTCAATGGGTATTACAAAAAAAAAGTGGTTTGCAAATAAATTACAAAAACTAATTTACTTATTTGTTTTGTATTCATATTATTATACAGGTGTCCCAAAACTAAGAGACATGAAGGGAAAGTACCTTAAATATCGTAGATAGGATATTTTGCTGAAAGAAGTCTATGTTATTTTTAAAAGTTTTGCATTATACTGCATTCAAAGATTTTCTGAAAATTACGTCGTCGTCGGCAATAAATAATATTCTTGAAATTTGAATCAAACATTTTACGTTATTCCTTTCTTTTAAGATACTATGTTACTTAAAAAGAATTATTATTTTTTGTGCATTCTTTTGATTGGCATTTTTATAATTATTTTTATCAGTCTTAGAAACTGTCTTCCGCAACTTGAAATGGGAAAATGAAGGACTCAAAATAAATGGTCAATACTTAAGTCATCTGAGGTTTGCAGATGATGTTGTGGTTTTCGCGGAAAATCCAAGTTCGCTAGAAAGAATGTTAGAAGATCTGGTCAGAGAGAGCGAAAAGGTGGGCCTTCTTATCAACCACAGCAAAACAAAAGTAATGGCGAGTAATGCTGAAGCGATAATCTTACTAAATGGAAATACAATAGAGCGCGTCAAGGAATACGTATACTTGGGGCAATCGGTGACTTTTGACAACCGGACAGAGAAAGAAGTACAAAGACGGATTTCCTTAGCTTGGAGCAAGTATTGGAGCTTAAAAGAAATTTTTAAAAACAAACATATTGACCAAAAAGTTAAAAGCAAGCTATACGATGTTGCCATTCTTCCTTGCCTTACATATGGTTGCCAGACTTGGGCGCTGAACTACGCTGAAGAACAAAAACTTGCAATCTGTCAGCGTAAGATGGAGCGTAGTATGCTGAACCTAAAATTGTCTGATAAGGTTAGTAATGAAATAATTCGAAAACAATCAAAGGTACGAGACATTCTGAAAACTATAAAGCTATTAAAATGGAAATGGGCTGGACACATATGTCGATTAGATGACGAAAGATGGACCAAAATTGCAACGGGATGGGTTCCTCGAGAGGAAAGGAGGAAAAGAGGAAGACCAAAAAGAAGGTGGGCAGATGTTTTCGTAGCAAAATATGGACAGAAATGGATAAGGAAAGCAAGAGATAGGAAATTATGGAGGAAATGGGGGGAGGCCTACGCCGATGAGGCGACTACATAAAATAAATCGAAACTAAAATCATAACAATGACTTACCTACAAATTTGGACGCATCTATTTTTATATGAAAAGAAAATGTTACATGTAATTAATGTTAATGTTCAAATGTTTTTTTATGTAGAATAAATGGCTTATTATTATTATTATTATTATATGTTACTTAAAAAGAATTATTATTTTTTGTGCATTCTTTTGATTGGCATCATAAAAATACGGGTGATTATTTTTTTCACATTTAAGTCGGTTCGATTCCTGGGAATCGACCGAAGCAAGTAATTTTTAGAAAATCTTTGAATGCACTAAGTATTACTAACATTTAAAAATAACATAAAGTCTTATTTCAGCAAAATACCCTCTATCTACGATATATAAGGTTCTTTCCCTTCATATCGCATAGTCTTGGGACACCCTGTATGTATAGTCACATGAATAAATCTGTTAAAATGTCAATAGAAGACTATTTATTTACCTGCATATGTGATGCATCGGCTAGTCTCTGCAACGCTAGTGCATTATTTAGCGAAGACTGAGCTATTTGTGTCATTGCCGTTGCTTGTTGATTCATTACTTCTACCTGGAAAAATATATTTATTACATTTGTTGATATTACATACCTTGATACTTAATAATGTCAAGTCCTAATTTCCTAAAAAGATGCATCATATTTTAAACAATTCCAAAATGTTTCACTCAAAAATTTTTTATGTCAATGTTGATTTAAAACTTTGTATAAATATGTATAAAAAAACAATCTAAGAATACAAACCAACTTTTCCATTTGTTCCAAATTAATTTGTTGCTCATCTGTTTCCGTTATTAACCTATTGTTTTTGTCATTATGACTGAAATCTATATCTTCATTGTGGAACATACTATCATCCATTGAATCATCATCATCATCATTTCCATTACATGGCTCTTGCTTCACACCTTTTTTTCTTTCTACAATGTCAAAAATCAATTTTTCAAACACCAGCTCTTATTACGAAGATACATATAAAAGTGTTGACTTTGAATCTGTTAAAAATACTGAACACTAACAATATTTTATGTTATTTTATTTGGGAAACAACAATTACACCATATATAGAAAATTAAAAAAAGAGAAACATACATAAATAGAGGTATTATAGTACAATCAACGACATTTTCCACGAATTGGTAACAATATTCTTAACAATATAAAAAACTCAAAATTCACAAAACACTCCATAATAAAAAAAAATCTTTGCTATTAATCAAATAAGTCAACATTTTTTTGTTAAAGCTACATAAATTATAAGAAAATTTAAATATAATTTTTTAATGCAACAACCTTAATCAAATCGAACCCGAATCTGAACTACAATTGACCTGCGTAAATGTTATGCAATAATTTAGAGTGAAAATTATTTAGGTTTTATATGCTATACCAATTTAGGCTAGAAATTCAGATTTACCTTTATAGATAATATTCATAGGCAGAATAGAAATTTATAATTTTGAAGTTTTAATTCAATGAACTTGAATTTTTTACAATATACAATTAAATATGGAGTGATTAACATGTAACAAATCTAAAAAAAAAAATTGGTTAGTCATTCAGTATCGTTCTTGACAATAAGATAATAATAATAATTAAATTTGATGTTTAAATTTAAAGTCATAATTACTTACTAGATGTTGTCTTTTCACCACAAAAAAGATCTAAGACTCTCTGTTCCAATGGAGTGAGAGTATCACTCAAATTATCTTCTTTGATCTGCTTATGTTTTAATTTTATACTTCTAGTTTTATCTGCCCAGAACTAACAATAAAAAATATTACCATTAATAATACACATATTTCATTCAGTGCTGGATTAAGATGTGCGCGGCCCGTAGCAAATTCTATCAAGAGGCCCTTGGTTTGTATTAAGATCTTCAGTTTAGGCATTACGTGGATTTAAAATGTTAAAATAAACAGAATTATCTGTATTTTTTTTAATGTATTATAAATATAATTTTATTAAAAATTTTAAGTTTTAATTTTAATTTACTTATATAAAAGAATAACATTTGAACAATATTTTCTGAAATGTTGATTTCAAAATAAGAGCGTAAAAAGCATCAAGCAGGCATGGGTACGCGGGGCCACCAATACGGTGTGGGGTAGCAATTGCTACTTTTGCTACATAGCTAATCCAGCACTGATTTCATTAGAATACACTTAAAAAACTGATTTTCTGCACATTATTTTTGAATAATAAAAAGAAATGTCTTTATAGATGTGTAGTGCAGAAAGGAATTCTACCATATGCAGCATGAATTCCCAAGATTTAAGTGACATTAATAGATAACCTTATTATTTAAATTGGTCACAGGAGTAACAAGAAACTGAAACAAGTCATAGTTCATTCATTCATATTATTTCACTTGTTTCACTACATATTATTGAAACTGAAACAAATCATTGAAATGAAACTGAAATAACTCACTATACTGAAACTGAAACCAGTCACAATTAATATTATCACTTAGTTATTCCACTATTATTGAAACTGTAACAAATCAATGTACAGTAATACCCCGGACTTACGCGATAGGTGGGACCATGAGATAGCCGTGTACGTATAAAGTTTGTGTAATCGAGACCAGTCTATAGAAAACAATAATTTAAAAGAAACATGTTTAATAAAATGTTAGATAATGAAAACAATTTACATTACTATGAATAAACCAACGTAAACCAGTTATTTTGATGTCGAAGGCTTCATATATTCTAACGCGGTGATCAAAAAGAAAAACCGCGTATCTCCGAATTCGCGTAAAACGGGGTAGCGTAAGTCGGGGTATTACTGTACTGAAACTGAAACAAATCATTGTACTAAACTGAAATAACTCATTATAATTCATATTATCACTTGTTTCACTATTATTGAAACTGAAACAAATCATTGTACTGAAACTGAATTAAGTCATTATACTGCAAAAATGAATGTGGTACCAAAATTTTGTAGGTTGATAAAAATAAGACCAAATTGTAGAAGTCAATGACTTACTTTCATCCAGCCTTCCATTGATTTTGAGGCACCATCCATTGAATTAGCATTATTAGTAAGTTGAGTCCACAGCTTTCTGACTTTCTTCTGTGTCATTCCGTTCCGGAGTTTTTTATTTGCCAATTCTGGGTGTTTTTCCATGAAGTCTATTATTGCTCTTAGTTGAGTTAGAGAGGGTCTGGCTGACTAAAATATAAAGGTAAATAACATAATTTTTTTTAAATAAGAACACACCAATCTTATAAAATAACTAATTGGCGACTTCTAAACTAGGTTTTCTCAAATTTGAAGACTATTCTTTAGCTCTAACACTACAAATAAAGTAAACAAATAAATAGTTACACGCTTGGAAAGTTCCACTTCTACCAAAATATCATCAGCCATAATTAACTTTAGTATGTGTAAATTTAAGGAATAAGAAAAACAAATTAACAAAGAGTAGCCAAAAGTGCTGAAATGGGTTTTAAGTTTTTAACACTGATGAACAAAAATATTAGTGAGTTTAATATTTTTTTTACAGAATTTGACAAATAACATCTGCTTATATAGATATTTTCTATATATAAATTGAAACTAAAAATATGTGTTTAGTTTATTTTATGGAAATATTAATATTCAACACAATAAATACATTGTATACAATCAATCATAATATATTTACTCTATGTTAACAAACCAAGGAGAATTAAGTAAGGAGGACAATCTCTGAGTATTAAAAGTGTCCGTTGAACCGATAAATTGGTGGCGCTGGTGAGGCTAGTGTTCAACTGAAATTCAACTCGGCGCACTCCACTCCGTCAACTACTGCTACATTCATTCCATACTCTCCATACTCTCACTCAAACTCTCACTGTTAACACTAGCGCCATCTATATTTATCGGATTATGTTTGCCACTTTTTCAGTTTAACACCCGTGTAAGATGGCGCTCCTTACTCAATTCTCCTTGGTTCAAATGTCATGTTCTATTTTGCTATAACCACATGCCATAAAATTCCTATGTTTAGTGATTTTTCTTTGAGGTATCAACCACAAACTAAATAGAAGGATAGATAAAATAATTACACCTAAACTGTTGTAATTACACCTTTTAATTACCTAAAATAAAAAAGTATAGATAAAATACTTAGTTGGAATTGTAATTCTAATATTGAGAGTCGAACAATAAAAATTATTCCTCTTGAACAAGAGAATAATATGTTCCTTACTTTCCAAGAGAATATAATATGTTCTTCTTTCTGGATATATATATGAGCGTAGTTAACCAGTATGAAGTTGTAATGTCCTGTAATGAAGAAATTTATTTTAAAATAGTAAGGTTTCTGACAGTTTTACTTATGACTTCTTTTATTTCAAAATTACATTGTTTCAAAATAAAATAGTTTCTCTTCTTTAGTTTCATCCCTTAATTATTCAACGAGGAAAAAATAAATCGTTTAGTCTATGTTGTTCTCTATTATGCTATGTCAAGGCTATGTCCTACAGTCACTACTAAATCCATGGCTATTTCGCTTTTGTTTTTGGTTTTTTTTATTTAGTGACATTTGCATTTGATGTATTTATTTCACTCAACGATGACATGCAACAAATAAATATCACAGCAGTCAGCCCAGCACTCTTCAACAAGTACAAATATCCTTAAATAAAATGGAATTTGTCTACTTTCTGACAAAAGAACCGAAAAATGTTTAAAGCTGCGGCGTAATTTGTGGTATATTTGTGTGTATACTTATTATATTGTGTTTAAAGTCTATTTACTGGGATTTATGTTATGTGTCATGTAAAGTGTGTACCGTGTTAACAATTTACCAGTCGATTCAGCTGATCCATGTTTACGAAACTTTGAGAGAAATAAATGTAAAATTATTAGTTTGCTTTGGCCATGTATTCTTTTGAGGGCGATTACCGGCGGAGACCAGAGATAAACTTAGGTGGTGCAAGTGCAAAACGTACAACTGATAGAGATGCTTTAATACTACAGACACAACAACAACGACAGAAACGGGAGGTATGGTTCTCATTTTATTCTATGATCTTTATATAATATCTTTTGATAGCAAATTACAATCATTTCTATTCTTTTTATATTTTATTAATATTTGTTTACCATTTAAATTTTCAGTGAACTATTTGAATTGATAATCTATGTAAATTGTTTACTATTTATAAAAGAAAACAAATGTTTTACAGGAATTTAGAAAACGTCTGAACAGTACAATAATAATCCAAGCTTATGCCAGAAGTTACTTAACGAGGAAACATTATAAACAGTATCAGAGGGACCAGTTTGACAGCATATTTCCTACCTTGAATCCAGATGACCAAGCCGCTATATCTTCACTTATTGCTAAAATATTATTCTTTTATAATGATCAAAAGGACACATTGAGATTGGTATGTATTAAAATATAAATGTATTACAAATAAAGTCCTTTTTGCTGAAATAATTTTAACCAAAAGTGTTTAGTTTGTTATAAAAAGATTTGCATCTGTTTTAGGTTTCAATTTCACAATTGTTATTGAAACAATGGAAAAGGGTGTTCGAAAGTGGCTCCTCAATACAAATAAGAAGATTACTCTCACTCCATCTCAGATTGCTAAGAAATAATAAAGAGGTTTGTTTACAAGTTCAACCCTTTTGTATGTTTCTCTTATCATTTTAATGCATTTATTAGTACAAGCCTATTATGTATATACCATAGAGCTTGGAATTGCTGCACTACCCTCTACTAGAGACGGCATGGTTAACGCTTTTCATACAAAACCAGTGTGTCAGAAAGCATTACCATTTGTACACAGCTTACACAATTTTTAGGTTTTGTCTTCTAAGAAAATCTGGATTTGCATTTTTTAAAAGCTAAAAAGATACACCAGAATTTACTCATTCATCTTTTTTCTTTGGTTATTATGACACCAAATCACACACCTAACAGTTAACATAGTATTTTATTTTTTGGAATGGACTCTTTTCACATTGTGTACATTTTTATGGTAGGTAATGTAAATTTTTATTAACCACCTGTAAAATAATTAAATATTTTGTATAAGAGAATGTATTTTTGTTTTTGAGAATGTGCAAAGCATGTAATATGTATATTTTGGAAAAGTTAAATAATAATAGTGAAATGTGAAAAATTATTTTACATTATTATCAGGTACTGCTAAAAAGAAATTGAGAGTGACGTTTCTTTTTTAACATTGATAAATAATAAAACAATTGTCAAAAAATTATCACATTTCAGATACCATTAGCAGTACCATTAAGAATGTTTGAGGTATTTACGTCGATAAGTTCTTTTAAGAAATGTATGAACCACGATGAGGCAGTAAACATTGTTGGAAATACATTTTTGTACTTTATTAAAAGAGGTTAGTAACCAACATTTAAATAACATTATGTGGTGCCTTTGAAAACTTTAAATCATAATCCAATTATGGAATTATAACATGACAATTCTTGAAGTGAAAAGTTGTTATATTGCCACATTTCTATATCACAAAGCTCTACTCTACTCATATTCTAATGATGATTCTTTTTTTAGGCTACTTTAAAGATCTATGTAACTTGTTATGTGAGAAAACTCCACCTTTATATGGACCATCATCAAATTCACCAACCTTACAATCTGGTGCACTGTTTGATCTAATACAAAGACCAATTTCATTGGTTACACAAACAAACATACCTGGATATGAGTAAGGATTTCTTTTTTTAATATTTTTATAATATATTTCTATGTATTTATTAACAAAAAGAAAACTGTGTACAGTACAGTACATGTCCAAATTGTACTACGAAATTGCATAAAAACTGAAGCTTGTTTAAAGACTTCTTACTAGCAATTAGTAAGTTTTGCATTCTTCGAATGTATAAAAATGTATTTCATTGTCATATAAACTCAAAGGGAGGAATTTAATGGTTGTTTTCTTTTCAGTGAAATGGTATTATCTGAGTTTACTATTGCATATTTATGTAACCCATATCCAGAACCCATAGAAATGTATTTGATACCCGCGCTGGCACAGGACAACTACAAGTTCCCGTTCTTAGCTCTCCTACAGTGTTTTCACGACGAGAGCATATTCAACCACTTGGTCAATGATTCGTGGTTGCTATACTCTATTTTAGCTTTGGAGCCAAAGGGATTTGGTAAGGCTAAATTCTTATACTGTTATTCTCTCAATAGTTAATAGTTATTCTATCATGTTAGGAATATATCATTATGTATATCAATCATCTGAAACATTTGAAAAAGAGTACACAGGGTTTAAAATGGGCACATGTCTTAGGATATAGAGAGGTGCAGGCAGAACACATTACAGTTAGCATCTGGTATTGCTTATATTGTGTTCCTAAGCGACAGCACATATGCTATTTCATGGTGGTCTTCTGTAAGGGGATGCTTACTACCGCCAGGCTAGCTGCCAAATTTTCAGTTTTTTATTTGTTTATTCAAATTGTTTATGTTGTTAGAAAATAAAATAATAAATTTTAATAAAATATATTTATTTCAGCAAAGGAAGTACAGAGTATAAATAACACAAGACTGCCAAATAATCCAATAGTACTGTCATATCTTAAACTGTTAGCGAAGTTAACAAAGAACGTGTGCAATAAACAAATTAGTTATGAATATGAGGACTCGCTGTACAGTCAGGAAACAGCCAACGCCAACAGAGACAGTGACAGCGACAGCGATGTCGAACCGAACCCTGTATCTGTCCGAGAGAAATTGCTCATAACGAGATGTATAGAACTGCTCAACGATCACGAGAGATGCGTTATGACCACTTGCTCTATGATCACAGAGAGTGATTTGAACGAAGAGCTTTTCGATAGTCTTTCGAAAATATGCCATCATTTGCTGCTAAGTCATAAGTTAGCGCTACAAAAATACAGGTGCTTAAAATGTTTTCTAATCCGCCGTATTTATATCATATTATGCAATCATCGTTTGCGATTTTGAATTTTAACGTTTTATTCTTGTTTTTAAAGTACTATAGTTACCACTATGAGAGTGAACGAGAGGTGAAATATTGAACGCTCAACTCGGTAATACTCGAGATTAACTAACAACATGGTTTAATTTGGTTTTCTATATTGTTTAATTTGGTTCTCCTGGTCTTCTATAGACTTTTGTTCTTTCGTCGTGTTTATAAAGCATTAATTTTGATTAGTTTGAGAACGTGGTTGGTCAAGAGTCATCACTCTAAGTGGTCACGTCATCACGTGCATGTTCTTGTCTTAAAGTAGGATGACCACGCTCCAGTTTAGGGCCGTTGGTTTAAAAATAGCTTCCCCAATTCGTTTATGTAGTTAATTGTCTAGACATTTTGCCCACTTAGACGTTTTGCAATCTAGACTTCATGAAGGTAACCTCTTCAATTCATGTTGTGTGACTTGTCTGAAATGTTTGTCGGGTTTGCAGGTTGCTGTACAGCCTCGCGTTTAAACCGATCTTCGTGCGTGGACTGTGGCGGTGGTTGTGTGGGATGACCGCAACGGGCGTGGTCGGTTCGGGAAAGCCCCTTCTCCGAGCCGTCACCCGAGCGCTGCCCGAAGTGGCCGCGGTGGGCGCCGAGCGTTTACTGGCCCCACTCGCGGTCTTCTGTGCCCTCTTCTCCCTGCTCATTGGCACTCTACACGACACCGAGTTCTGCAGGAACAGCTCCGATGACGGTGCACTCAGCAGTAAGTTTCATTTCAGTAATAAATCGACATTGTAATTTCATCAAAGTCAGTGGACAGAGTAATTGATTCAATAAAAGACCACCATATTGAGGACCATACAAAGTCCTTGAAAGGCATGACGAGTTTTTCAAGTTGCATTTCCCTCTGGTAGTTCGAAGTTTCCCTAGATAGGCTAAAGCCAGCATTTGTTTTGGGTAGTGACTTGCCATGTGTAACCCAAAGGTGACACGAAGCGACCAGGTCATCAACCAACCAGTTAGATTTGAGTCATAATTTTATTGTAACGCGATATTAAGAAGTAAAATGCACAATCGTGACACCTTTTCAGTAAGATTGCATGCAGTGCAATTTTATTTATTTCGCAACGCTTGAAACGATTTCGCAACATTCCATAAGTTAAGTCAGCTAATTATTAGAATTAAATAAATATTCATGTGTTAAATAATTATTATTATAATAATTAAATATTCATGTGTTATTTCAGTTATTTTGCTAAATGTACAATTTTAATTTTGTCGTCATGTGTCAAGCTGACTATATTTTTAATCGTGACTCGTGAACTTTGAGAGTTTACCTTTTTAAAATAATATTATTTATATACAATACATGTCTCGTTTACAAAATTTTATTTACATTTATACTAATACTAGCTGCTGCCCGCGACTTCGCCCCCGTAACTTTGTAAATTATATACTAACTAAAACCTTCCTCGTGAACCACTCTATCCATTGGTGAAAGTAGCATGAAAATCGGTGCAGTAGTTTTTGAGTTTATCGCGAACAGACAGACCGACGGGGCGGAGGACTTTATTTTATAATATGTAGTGATTATAAAGCTGAAGAGTTTGTTTGTTTGGTTGAACGCGATAATCTCAAGAACTACTGGTTGAAATTAAAAAAATCTTTTAGTGTTGGATACATCGAATGGATAATCGATGGTTGGATAGTCCATTTATAGAGAAAGTTTTTAAGTTTTTAGAGAAGTAATAACATTTTGAACGCGGAAGAAGTCGCGGGCAACAGCTAGTTATTATATACAACGTCAAGTATATTAATTGTACATGCTAACTTTATTAACTTTTTAAATGTATAAAATCAATCATGAATAAAGTTTTGTGTAAGTAAATTAGTCCTACTTATTGCGTCATGCATTCTGCATCGTATTTCAAATGAACATTCCGTTATTGTTAATACAATAATGCGTCATAGCAAGCCGATCGACTCGAGTTACATGGCGCGACTCGAGGGCACATCGCTTCTTGCCACTTCTTGCTGACATTGCATTCAAAACGAAGAAGCATACAGTTCGAATATTCATTTATTTGTATTTGTTTTTTATAATTATGTTAAAAATGTAATATACTCTCAAAAGGAGGGGAATTATGTAACGGACGCGCCCATATACATATCCATAACTAGCTGGTGCCCGCGACTTCGCCTGCGTTCTTTATAGCCTATAGCCTTTCCTCGATAAATGAACTCTCCAACACGAAAATAATTTTTCAGTTCGAACCAGTAGTTCCTGAGATTAGCGCGTACAACCAAACAAACAAAAACTCTTCAGCTTTATATAATAGTATAGATGACATAGCGATTTTATGGCGTCGGCAAGCGACCGCCTCCTGCGTCGTCCGATTAACTTTACATCTTTTATTTAGCAACCTGGAGTCGTAGTAAAGCATCACTGCATCAGGACAGCAACCAAGCTATTTACAGAAAAATCTATTTAGACGGATATAGTATTTACCTTAAGCAATATTTCATACACATTATAATAATACACTATACAATTTAAATGAATATCGTAGGAGTTATCGTAAATTAAAAACTACGCGTGAGAAAGTAAATTCAAGTGGTCTCGCACCAACGCTACGTAATATGACGCAAAAAATGTAAGCATATTATATTCTACAACGCTAGCGCTCAAATTTCCAGCCTTTTATTGTCGCTAACAATTTTATAAATTGAAAATAGGACCAAGCGTGCATGTAATAGAGTAGGACGTAGCATAGCAGCTTGTTTTTTTTTATTAAGGATATCCATGAGCATACTTTAATAGGCGACACAAACACAAATTTATTTTCTGACTAGCTGGCGCCCGCGACTTCATCCGCGTTGAAAAAGAAAAAAGTAGCCTATCCTGTGTCCTGTACGTCTAAATGTTTATCTACCAAGTTTCATGAAAATCAGTTAATACGTTTAAGAGTTATGGAGGAACATACTTACATTGTATATAAATACATACAGAAAAAATTCTAAAAATCGTGAAACAAAGTAACTTACTCCATGGCAAACCCTTACAGATTTATTATTAGTATTGATGATGATATATAACAATTGACAAAATATTCTTTTTCTCTGGTAAACAGATGGTTGAAGGAGGGCCCTGTCTTCAGGTCTCGTACTAAATTTATCTGTCGTTCGCAGTGTCACTGTCGGATGTCGACTCGTCCGAAGGCGAGCGCGTGCACGCATTCGAGTTCTCGGAGTTGGGTGGAGTGTGCCAAACGCTGAAGCAAGTGTGCCTAGGATTGGTCGAGCTGGCTTACCCCGAAACTAGGCCGACTGTCTCTTGGCATTACCAGGACGTCTCCATGGAGATCACCGACAGAAAGCACACATCCTCATGGTCACACCTCTTCAAGGCGAGTTCTTTTTACAACCGATTTATTTGTATACACTCTTATGAATCTCTGTAACTTATAAATTTTAATTGTTAACAATATTTACTATAAAATGTATAAATATGTAAATGTTTATTTATTATCATTCGAGACATTTTATTTATGAAATAAATTAATTACTTAAAGATATAGGTATGCAAAGATTGTTTACAAAAAAAAAAGGAGTCAGCGCAGGAAACGACTGCATAAAAGAAAATGTTTTGTTTCAAAAATTCTTTATTTAAAAAAATACTTATTAGTTCCGCCAATATGTGGCCAAATTTTGGCGTCGCCACACCAACAGCCGGTCTCATCCGCTTCAAAAGATGTTTCACATCAATAATAAATGTAAATGATAATGGATATTATTTGTCAAAATTACTTGAAACTTGAAAATTTAGCACCTCAATTCCCTTTCTCACTCGACGCAAAAATTGTGCCACCCGCAACACTCATATTTTGTTCCAATAAGCAAAATTTCTCAAGTATACTTGTTCAGTGACCTAACGGAAGATGTTTCGTGTTGTATGCAGGTGTGCACGCAGTTGTTGCGCGCACTGTACGAGCGCGACGCACGACTGCAGTTCTGCGGCGCGTGGTCGGAGGACGCTACCACATTCAACGCCCCAATGGCCGAGGCCGCGCTCGCGGCCGTGCGCCAACCGGCCCGCCCCCCGCCCGCCGCCCTCGCCTCCCTCGCCGCACGCCCGGACTCCAACTCGCAAGGTACCGTCCATCGCTAAGGGCTTGTTTGCACTACTTTAATCATTTAATATAGTGACGAGACAGTAGCTAAACTACTTGCTACTGCCCACAAATCAAGATCAAGTTTCGCAAGATGAACGGGTTGCAAAAAATTAAGCTATTTTTGAAGAGGTGGCTGAAGGAAATTGTTTGATAACTAAGATTGTGGAGACTTAAAACTCCACAAGTATTCAGTTGTACTTATTAGAAACAAATTTTAAAGTTTCTTCTTCGCTCCAGTAAAACGAAATTTTTACGGCAGCTAATGAACTTGACGAAAAACTGGTCTGCTACCGGCCTAACTAGTCTACCGCTCGCGCTACTCTCGCCCGAAAATGTAGAACAAAATGTGGGCAGTTAAAACTGTACAGTTAAATCGTTGCGTGTATAGGCAAAACTGAGAACTGTGCAGTTGAACTGACGATCTAATCAAATTTTCATTAGACAAAACTGTACAGTTAAAACGTTAGTCTGTGGATGAAGCCATTGTGATTCCGTGAACGTTTTACTTCAAGCGAAAAGAGATTACAACTGAAAAAACTGAACGTGTGTAGACACTAGTGTTGTCAGTTATAACTGTACTCTACTATTTTCTTGGCGTTCAGGCACGTTTACTTTACGTTACATTTACTTACTGAATTATTTTCTACTCGACTAAATTACCAGCATAGTGCCTTCAATGAATGCCTTAAATGAGTAGTGCCTTAAGTCATAATTTTATTTATTTTTTACTCAGAGGAAAAACCACCTATGACGACTAAGGAATTGAGAACTGTCACCATTCTAAGAGAGATTCCATTCGTCGTGCCCTTCTCATCGCGTGTTCTCATCTTCCAATCTCTACTTGTCAGGTAAAACAATGTTTATATATTTAGATATCTGTGTTGACGGTTTATTCTCCAAGTTAAACGGAATTGTATTTATAGGGAAAAACACGAGCACTGGTACGAATTGTCCAGTTTCAATGAAGGGCCTCTGATAGACATCAGCGTTCGACGCACACATTTGTATGAGGATTCCTTTGACAAACTGAGTCCCAGTAATGGTATGTGCTTCAATATTATTTTTTCCCTATTTCCCTGTCCTTTTTCAATTCTTTATCCTTAATCTTATAATACTAATATGGTCGGCAGCGCACTTGCAGCACTTATGGCGTTGCTCGTATCCCCTACTGCCTGTCGACCTTAAAATAAAAAAGCTCATTGCTATAAAACTGCACTTTGTTTTTCTCCAAAAGCTGCAGTCGTTTTGTTTTATAGATAAATCTGTTATTGATTTTTGTTTATTACATGGACTTAGAATAAATTTACCATCTGTTATAAATGCTATAATATAAATTATAAATGCATAAACCCTATTTTTTTAGAACCTGATATGAAATTGAAGCTTCGCGTGCAGTTCATAAATCAGGCCGGTGCCGAGGAGGCGGGAGTGGATGGTGGCGGAGTTTTTCGTGAATTCCTATCGGAACTACTCAAGTGAGTGAACGTCTATGGTCAGATCATAAACATAGAGAACGGACTGAGCGTTCCCTATCCAGTTGTAAAGTAAATACGGACAGAAAAGTGTGCGAGGCCACGTCACGTCACGAACCTAGAGTACCAGTAACCTGTAACACACCTAGAGGAAATAAGTATTGCTCAGTCCATTCTCTTTCTCTATGTCAAGGGGTCAGATTGGGAACTGCAATCCTGATTTCAGGTCGGCGTTCGATCCCAACCGTGGCCTGTTTAGACTCACAAAGGACAACATGTTGTACCCCAATCCCGGAGTGCACTTGCTGTACGATGACTTCTCGATGCATTACTACTTCGTAGGGAGGATGCTCGGAAAGGTATGTATCGCGTCACGTACGGTGATCGTACAGTATACGGATGGTACCATACTAGAGAGAGTTTCCTTTTGACCAATGCAATGGGTGTATTGTGTGAGCAGGCGGTGTACGAGAACCTGCTGGTGGAGCTACCGCTGGCGGAGTTCTTCCTGGAGAAGGTGTGCTCGCACCGAGAGGCGGACGTGCACGCGCTGGCGTCTCTAGACCCGCACCTGTACCGCGGGCTGCTGCAGCTGCGCGCGCAACCACGCCGCGACGTGCCCGACCTCAACCTCGACTTCACTCTCCTCAGCGACGAGCTCGGCGAGCAGCGGGTCACCTAACATTTCACTTATAACAACTTATACTTTAGTCTATCAAATTATTACTTTACTAGCTGGCGCCCGCGACTTCGTCCGCCTTGAAAAAGAAAAAAGTAGCCTATCTTGTGTCCCGTACGTCTAAATGTTTATCTACCAAGTTTCATGAAAATCAGTTGATTCGTTCAAGAGTTATGGAGGAACATACATACTTATAATGTATTCTTTTTTCATTGATCAAAAAAGTAAACAAAAAATTCAAGATATAGAACTAAACAAACAATATGAACAAATTCTAAATGAGTTAATCACTGAGTCAACTCTCTTAGATAATGCCTAATGTACAAATCCCATCTTTAGAACAGTCCAGTGACCATGGCGACGCTATATTTGTTTACGTTTTTGATCAATAGAAAAAGAATAGATCATACATACATACATACATACAGAAAAAAATTCTAAAAATGGTCAACTTAGTTTCAGTATCATGTATATAGCCTATAAACACGATATCTTTGAAAACAAAGTAACTTACTCCATGACCAACCCTTACAGATTTATTATTAGTATTGATTTACTTTTTTAAATTTCAGATAGAGGAATTGAAACCCGGTGGAGCTAATATTCCGGTCACCGCTGAGAATAGAATCGAGTACATACATCTAGTCGCTGATTATAAGTTAAATAGGTGAGATGCGACATGTTGTAATTTTAATATTCTTATTTTGGGGAATTTTTACTTGTCAGCATAATATCCTGAGCATATTAATAAACAAAATCCTATTTCAATCTCATTTGCTTGTTCCAATTATCGGCAGAATAGCTTTCTTTGGCGGGCTAGTAGAAACCTCAACATGTTGTTCAGCGAGTTGGGTGCTGATGCTGATATTGATATATTTAATTGTAAATCGACAGAAATTAAGCGTAAATTGACAGCTATACTATTTAACTGAGTGTTTTTCTTTTCTTTTCATTTTGTTCTCATTTTCTCATTATTTTATTTTATTTAAGTTAAGTTTATGTTATATTAATTGTTATAGTTATAATATATGCAATGTTGTCATTCGTCACAATTTCTATTTTGTAATTTATTTGTGTATACCATAAAATTGCCTTGTATTACCTATACCTATTATAAGTTTTTTGTTTGTGGTGTTGGTGTGTACCTTTTGAAAAAATAAATAAATAAATAATATAGATAACAATTGCAAAAATATACTTTTCGTCTAGTGAACAAAAGGCGATCTCTCTTCGGTTGTGTAAGTGAGTGGGTCAAAGTATACAATGTGGTTCTCCGTCCTCAGGCAAATCAAGACGCAGTGCAACGCGTTCAAATGCGGTCTGACGTCAGTGGTTCGAGCCGAGTGGTTGCGGATGTTTTCGAGCCGCGAGCTTCAGCTGCTCATCTCCGGTGCGGAGGTGCCCGTCGACATACACGACCTTCGCATGAACACCAAATACGCAGGTGATTTTATGCACATTTCCCCTCAATTGTAAATTGTGCAAATTTAAATATTGTGTGCATGTTGACTCATGAGATTTTATTTGAAAAAAAAAAAAAAGATGTAGGTGTTAAGGGCCTCTTTCACCATCTGTCAAGTACATCAACCGTCATTTAAAGTCACCGGTAACCGGAGATAATGGAGCTTATATATATACCTTTGTTTGTACGGGTAAAAGTCCCAAACATTAAAAAGAAAATAATAATAAAAATTCGCCTATCGCAGGATTGCAATAAACCGAGTGCATAATTTAATAAAACATAAAATTATTTCTAAAAGTAACTAATCAACACTTTACTTGTAGTTTTTGAAAGAGGCCCTTAATAAGAACAAACTAAGTCAAAAGTTAGGTCAGTATTTTTCTTAATTCTTGAGGAATTCATAAATGTAGTTCCTACCACTGTGGAAACATTTTACAGAAAACAGTTTAAAAATATTCTTTCTTTTGAGGAATCTGCGTCTAAATAAGTTTAAAAAGGGTGTCGAAGTTGCTGGCGACAGTAACCACCCTTCTCAGAAGATCACCGTGAAAGTGAGCAAGGAATGCCAGAGCCCATTTCCCCATCATTTCCCAATCCCTTATCCTACTGTAGTCGGCAGCGAACTTGCGGCACCTGTGGCGTTGCTTTTGTTATAGGCTACGCTAGTAACCTACCATCAAGTTGACCGTCAGCCTGTACACATCGCACCTTTGGTTAGACAAGGGCATAACTTACAAAAAAAATTAAAATGAGTTAAACTTAAAATATATGCAGAAATGTCTTAAAAACATTATTAAATAAAAAAATAAAAAATTTACAAGACTATGGGGCTTATTTGATGAAGATGTGTTTAAAAGCAATATAAGCAGAAGAATAAGATGTTGAATGCAAAAAAAAAAATAACTTTAAATAGCTCTCTTGTAAAATTGAAAAGACATGAATAAAAAAATGTGTGTGTGTGTGTGTATGTATGTTCAGGTGGATTCAGCGATACCCATCCGACTATGGTATATTTCTGGCGAGTGGTTGAACAGTTCACGGATGCGCAGCGGCGTCAGTTGCTGAAGTTCGTCACTAGCTGCTCCCGACCGCCGCTGCTAGGGTTCAAGGTACGTACAAATCTTTTTTGACGTCAGTCACAGTCGTTATTATTTTATTAATAACAATAATTTGTTTTGTCTAATATACCACCCTTTATAATATAAAAAATGTATATATTTTATACTATACTAGCTGGTGCCCGCGACTTCGCCCGCATAATTTTGTAAATTATATACTAACTAAAACCTTCCTCGAGAACCACTCTATCCATTGGTGAAAACAGCATGAAAATCGGTGCAGTAGTTTTTGAGTTTATCGCGAACAGACAGACAGACGCGACGGAGGACTTTGTTTTATAATATGTAAGGATAATGTGTTATCAATATACAGAAATTATTTTTTAGATTCTAAAACAAAGTTTAATTGTTTAAAAGAGCATCATCTGGTACTCTTATCTTATCTTTTTTTTTTTCATTTATTTGCCTGTACAAGGGTGCATAGCCAGGACCTTAGAAATAATATAATGGCGTCCCAGCATGTACTACCACATTTGGTGTGTAAAGGATATACCTATTTATTAGAAGTGAATCATAAACCAAAAAGAGTCACTCAAAATGTCAAGTGATTATACTTTAGCTCAAGGCTGTCCAAAGCAAGACCCGTGGTTTATGTTTGTGCGACCCGCGACGTGTTTTTCTATCTACCTATCACAAATACTAAAATATTAAAAAAAAAATTGGTAAATTTTATTTCATTTTTGTGGTATCCCAAATAAACGAAAATGTGTTTTCTATTATCAATTTTATAAAATATAAATAGATAGATAGATTTCTTATATATTTTTTTCTTAAAAGAATTTTAAGTACATAATATCTGCGGCCCTCCAATCCATTTAGTAGTTCGAATTGGCCCGGGGTCTTATCCGGCTTTGGACAGCCCTGACTTAGCTAACGGTGACGTTGGCAGGAACTGCAGCCGCCGTTCTGCATCCAGTCGGCGGGCGCAGCAGACCGTCTGCCCTCTTCCTCCACCTGCATGAACCTGCTCAAGATGCCAGAGTTCAGCTCCGAGCAACAACTCGCCGAAAAGTTGCTCTACGCGATACAAGCTGGCGCCGGCTTCGAACTCAGCTAAGCTCGGTTAGCATTTCACCATACAATACATACATATACTTCGTCCGCGTTGAAAAAAATAATATAACGCTTGATATCTTTATTGCTGTTTCATTTTTAGATGATCCCTGGGGAACATTGGTTATTTTTTACACGATACCCTAGTTTCTTTTCTGTATGCAAAATTTTATAACAGGTAGACAAACAGGGTTACTTCAAATTAGTATAGTATAGTAAATAGTATGAATTTCCCATAGAATGTAGTGGAAATAGGGGTCACTGTTTTCTTATCCTTTATTTAACATATTATGTTCCCCTCTTATTGCTTGTGTTAGGCGACGGTAACCATCTACTATAAAGTTAATTTCAGTTCAGCTTTTTTATAAGTTGAAACCCTGATAACTCTTTAGAACTAAAATCTTATTTAATTTTACCTGATACTGACCCAAATAGGATTTTGATGAAAATTGTGTGTCAAACTTTATCCAAATTTGTTTAGCCGTATTTGCATGTAAGAGTAACAAACATCCATAAATCCGTCCCATTTATAATATTAGTACTGGATTTTATCTTTAACCCATGATATTTATAAGTGTGTTTAAGACATTTTAATTTTTTTATTGCAGGTTTCCTCAGAAATCCGTTTACAAATATCGAACTGATCAGAGAATATTTTTACACTATATAAATTATTGTTAAAATAAATAAATGTTTGTTGTAATGTATGAACAAATAAAAAATGATAAAATAACAATTTAGGTAAAGTGTGTATTAAAATATTATGTACTTTGTGAATCGTCGATATGAATTAATTGTGTGTACATACTCGATATAGTCAAATCGTACACTTTCGAAAATTGTCACAAACCTAAGAGGTTTTAAGTGAAAATAATTATGTTTTTAAATGTTAATGCCAATGTGATGCAAGTTTATGAATTATAAACTTAACTATTTTAGTGATATTAAAATACACTGATCTTTTTAAAATAACCAGGAAGTTTTTTTTTTTTTGCAAATGTACAAACGTTTCGTGGCTTATAATAAATTCGTTTTAAAATTATTATTCGTTCTAATAACATTTTAAAATGTGTTATTTTTTTTACATAATAAAAGACACATTTAAGACATAATTTAATATATGGATGAAAGACTGTAATTGTTTTTGATTTTCATACCAGCCTGCGATTTAGTGTTACAAGTCTACGATTTGTTTATCATTTAGAAGATAATAGCAGGATTCAGAAGAGCAATTCTCATTATGGGTCTGCATTGACTTAATAAATTAAAATTTATATCTAGTTACTAAATAAATAAAGTAAAGATAATTTTTGCATGTAAATTTTTTGATATGTTCTATGCAAAATTCTTCAGTAATCGGTTAACTGAAGAAAAATGTATAAGTGCATTCGTAAAGGCCCGGGGGATGAGTGGTTAGTTAGGGCTCTCAGGGGTCCCAGGTTCGATTCCCGGCTGGGTTTCAGGTCTGGAAATTATCTTCAAATCTTCAAAGTTGGCTCTGGTTTGGATTTGGAAAGTAGTGGTAGGGCACTAGCAAGGCATTTCACGGACATTTTGGGAAGCCCGTCTTGCGGCAGTGTTACAAAAGACCACTGTGAAATAATAGCATGTGTGCTATTGTGTTTCGGTGAGTGAGTAAGGGATGCCAGAGCCCGTTTCCCTTATCCCTATCCTTAATGCAACTATGGTCTGTAGCGCATTTACAGCATCAGTAACGTTTCTTGTATTATAGGCAACGGTAGCCACCTACCATCAAGTGAACCGTAAGCCTGTCGGTCCAGTTTAACATAAAAAAAATTAAAGTATGGAACTTTGATAAAGGATACACTAGATTCAGGGTCTCAAACAAAATCACTGCGAAAAAGTGTCCACTGCATTTTTTTATACATGCTATCACTTTCTCTCGTTAATTTCTGATAAAAAGATGAATAATGTAAATGTTGCATGACTGATTTGAACCTTAACATTTACTAATAATGGTTAAAGTCGTAACACGTGTTCGACTTAAGGACAACTTTGTGCAACTAATTTGAAATATAAACCCCAAGCTGTGAGTGCGGTGATATTCTACTATGCCACTTTTAGTGAAGCAACTCAGAATCTAGTGTATCCTAGAACGCAGTGATTATATTCTCTTTGGTGTATCCTCTATCAGGATATGAAAAAAATTCTACATTTTACCACTGCTATGTTTTGTTTGGGATGATCAAGTATGATAGATTTTTCTGTATTGAAATGGCTCGTGTGATTGTGGTATTTATAGGATCAAAACAGGGTTTACCCTTTTCGAATGATATATTATCGTATATCATATAACACTTTTCTCTTGTATATTTAATAGAATAAACTGTATGTGGAAAAATTATAAACGGAAATACATGTCAAATGTATCGTATACATGTTAGACAATATGTTTGTAAATAAAAATAATACATTAACTACTTATATGTTGTTAATTTTTCAAACAAAACTCATCGCAATTCACTTCCTAAAAAAATGTGTTATAAATATAGTTTTCTATATTTCTTAAAAATTATAAAAAATTTCAAAGTTGTAATAACTGTAACTGGTTGGTTAATGTGCCTTTTAAAAAACATTATAGTTTCTAACACTTACTTTTTTTTTTAAATTTCCCGTCATACCACAATTTTCCTTTCTTTGTTTTAGTCTTTTCGCATGAAGACGCAGCTCTATTTAGGAGAACTAAATCTTTTGATGTACTTTAAGTAGATAATTGATGTAAGTATTTAAATATTTGTGAAGTCGATATACAAACCTAAGTCAAAAAGTGAAGGGTATAATCAATTCACAATCTGCCAGTTCACAGCGAAAATTTAACTGTGTGGTATGATAAAAAAGTAATAGTGGAAAAATATTCAAAAATTATATTTTTACAAATGTGCTGAATACACTGCAATTACAAATGAAATCTCAATACACTGCCCCGTACATTTGTCATCTTTTCAAAATATAGTTTGGCACTCATAGAATCGTTTTCGCAAAATATTATTTTCTCAAAATATTCCACTTGCAAAACATTAAAAGTATAAAAACATAATTAAATAAAATATGTTTTCTTTTTAATATAACACTTGTGTACATAACACTCATCAACCGCAACTATTAGAAACACAAATGTAGAAAAAAGTTAAAAAAAAATTTAATAGGACCACTAGCTTACAATTTTATAATAATTATAAGGTTCGTTGAATATACAACATAGGATTTTTGTGAACATCTAAATTGATCTGCCATTGTCGTTTTAGATTATTTAATGAAAATTCTTACACTAGACACGATCATGTATAGGTACTCGTTGTACCATCAGACTGAATTCATTTGGTAGGACGATCATATCAATCAAGTATGAGCACTTTCGAATTATTATATATATTTTTTCTAGCGAAGTATGTACATTTTACCCATCATACCATCAGTGCCGGATTAAGCCAGGGCCGGTTCACATATACTACGGTAATTGACGGTTTATTTAGATTTAAATTATTTAAAATCTAACCATCAAGATCACACCGCAAAATGGTAACATAGGTGTAAAATGGGACAAAATTTAATATTTAATCTAATTGTGGTGATTTAGGTAGTTACGATAATGTGATATTTTGAGAATATTCTATTTTGTGAATAGGATAAATGGGAATGAAGCTAAAAATTATGAATACCTGTGTATTATCTTATCAGAACAAATTTCTGGTTAAACCAAACTTGTGAATAGGATATAATTAAAAATAAAAATCATAAAAAAATTTCTATTATAATTAAACTAGTAAATAAAATAATATGAAAATCACACTTGGGATTGTTTGAATAGAATTTCTTGAGAGAAATATTTTTCCTATGGTAGGTGTATTTTGTACATATTATAAACAAGATGTCGAACTCTCCCGTTCTTGGTCTGATTTACTTAGTTTTATCTGCAAGTGTGTCAAATTTACAGATTGCATTGTATATTTTAGTTTTTAATATTTGTGTAATATAGTTGTCAATAAAAATGTATACGTGTTTCATTTGCGCGCCATCGGCTTACCTATTTGAAACATTAGTTTTGTTTAACGTTGTATAATGTTGTTAACCTTATCCACATTTTAGAAAAACGTAAGTAATAGAGCTGTAGTGATATTTTTGTAGCTTTTACAAGCTGTAATGCTAAAACCAAGATGTTACCCGTGGCACGACTGCCTTTAGGTAATGTATGAATACCGGACTTAAAATCATTTATTGTTTTATTAAGTAAACGCTTCTTTATTAATACTTAAATCTTAATATAGAGAAAAATCCATTTTTTATTTCAACTCGACGGCTCGACGGGTTATGTCGGAAATTCTGTGGCTGTCAGCTATTTTATAGTTGAGGTCCATTCTTAGTAAAAATACTTATCTTAGAATAAGCACCTACAGTAAGTAGGTAGGTTTATAGAACAATTCAAAATTCAGATCTCAATACAAAAGAGTTCAACGGAGCACTACAATCTGTCTGGTAGGTAACGTGGGTGGCAAGTTGTAGACGAATACATAATGTATCAATAAGTAGTGAACAAACGCAACATTGTAACAATCTTGATAATTTGTTGGGCCGATCATTCATGTAGATTGAATAGGTGATTCGAATTCAATTAAAGATTTATTGCCATCAGTGACTCCGCGTCTCAACAGCGCATCTATTTACGCTAACGAGGTTTTATCTTCCGCTCATTTACCTCATTCTATCTATACATGGCTCAATAAATTATAGATCTAATAAGTAACCGTGAACTTGGAGATGGGACTCATCAATAACATGCATTAATATTGGCTTAGGAGCATTCATCAGTTCCAGTATGGTCGGCACGGCACTCGGCGCCATTAACGATTTGACAGTTGCAATCAATCAGGCCTGATGAATGGGGTTCGCGGAGGGCCGCGCTTCTTGTGCGGGAGCCGTGGAACTCTAAGAGCAGAAACGAATGTGAACTCACAAATACTTAGCATTACGTCACTGATATATAACTGAGATTCTTGGCAAGATTATGAATTTCACTCTCTATAAAATTTGCCAATGTGAAAGCAGAAGGGCTCGCGCTTTTAAAGTTCTTCTCCCATACACACTTACTCGTAATTATTTGTATTGAACTCTTTTTACGGTCCAATTGATGGTAGGTGGCTATTGTCGCTTATAAGGACATATAAGCATAGGTAGTTGAATTGAGAGTAAGGGAAAATAAGTTAGACCATAGAGTTGTAATATTTATATATTATACGCTACTTACCAAATATTTATTAGCTACTTAGATGTGCCATAATTTTTTTTATGTAATCTTAGACAGTTACATTGACGGTCCATGATAGCGTACGTAGGTAAGTAAGGACAAAGGAGTTGTACCACTTATCCAAAAGATAAGAGGAATGGCATTCCGTTTTTACCGAAACATAACAGCACTCGTGCTGTTATTTACGATGATTTTTGTAAGGTGCGGAAATGCTAAATGAATGCGGTACGTAATGTGCCCCTTGCTCTACTAATTGATAAAAAGTCAAAATTTTCTGTTAAATTTAAATACCTATAGTAATATAATGAGTAGAACTGAATATTTTACTTTTTAGATCCAACATTCCTATGGAAATCCAAAAAAGACCGCAAATTTTATACATACATTAATTATATATTTCGCTTCATTTATAAAACACGATCCCCTCATAAGGTTCTGAATAACCCAAAATGAATGTAGAATTCAAAGTAGGCTGTACATTGTGAAGGACAAAGCAGGCAAACGATGGTGTGGCTATGAGTCATCGCAGGCCACCGTGCTCGCAATGGCCTGCAGCGCTTTGCTCCATATCAATGAAAACATGTCCATCAATCCATACAAAATCTAATGAAATAATAAGCCAACTAGAAGCACATGTTTTACCTACAATATTTAAGGCGATTGTTAATATTGGTCTACTGTTATTATATGCAATTTATTTCCGTTTAATTTGTTAAAAGTTAAACGGAAATATATGGCTTTAAATAAATTATGGTGTTACAAATTACAAATTAATGATAATGAAAATAAAACGCGATGATTCTAGTTTAAAAATTTTTTTTATCACACTATATAGTTTCTTGATAAGTCCAATAGGTAAATTTAGTCCATCTTTTTATCTAGAGCCAGCAGGAATTCCACTTGACAAAAATTAAATTTTTGACCCACCAAAAACGCCTCAGCGGAGCTTATCACTTCGCTTGCATCATCAAGTTTCTTGCTTCGAAGGTGTTTCTTGAGTCGAGGATACAAGTAAAAGCATAGATAAATAACTACTTTAATGGTAGAAGTCACAAGCAGCTGGATCTGGCAAATAGTGTGATTGTTCGGGCAGTTCAAATCCCATTTCTTGATACCAGCCACCGCAACTGAGACTTTGTGAACCAGTGTTTGGTGATAAATAACACTCCAGCGCGAAGTTTATTCCTAATTAAAGATTTTTCCTGAAAAACCTGAAAAAATTTAATCGTGGAGTTGAGTCATAGTTGTTATTAGAAACCGCGTGATGGTTGAAACATATTTTTTATATGCAACTTCGAAAACAAACTATGTGTTAAGATCGTAATCGATATTTCTAACTAATAAAGTACCTATACCTGAACAAAACACGACTGGTAAATAACAATGCGCAAAATTAAAGGAAAACGCGAATTACAAAGTTGACTTACGCAATAACATTTTGATTTACATATATATTAACCGCAGTATCCTGCGTTTGTTACATTGTATCAGTCCGATGCACTCAGAATAATGTCAACGTCAAGATGGATTTATGGTTTTATGGTGCTGAAAAGTGACGGTTTCGTTGAAAATCGGGTCACGCGCAGGCACGCGTGCCGCGACCATTGTTGTACTCATTTGGCGTTCGCTCGTACAAATCTACACTTCGCAACAATGTTCGCCAAATCGCAACCGTGGAAAGTGATAGACTTTCGACCTCACACTCCTTTATTGGTTTACTTAAGTTTAATGCAACTTGCTATTTTTCAGCATCATAAAATACAATCTATTCCCGAATCCTGTCACAAGAATCGACTGTCAAAATCAACTGTGCTCCGCTATTGAGCGCTAAACTGTGCTAGATGGTAATTTTACTAATTGATAGAAAACTATATCTAAGAAAGCATCACATATTTTATGTTCTGTTTCATTCATAACTCGTTATTATCATATAATTCATTAACATTTAATAATAAGTCGTCTTGTTACCTAAGAGGCGGTTTAGAAAGTGAATCTTTTATAAACAAAATGTGAAAGGGATAATATTGAATATAATAAACGAATCTCTAAAGAATATTAATGATAAGTAATAGGTACTTACTTACACCATCATAGTACACAAGTTGCTAAATATATATATTTAGTAAATAAAATCTATTCGTTAAGCATTTGTGGTAATATTTTAAACATAGGTAAATTGTTAACCCAAAATTTATACAAATATTCAACTGCACAACTTGCAGCAGTCAAAGATCAATTTGTTTTATGGATTATTAACATAACCAGTTGTTCGTACATTATGATTGTAAGAATATAAATCGTAATCTACTAAATTAAACTAAACCGCACCCAGTACAGTAGGGTTGTAAAATGCAATCAACTCCTGTTGAGCAACTCCCTAGTATGTTTTGAGCGATTTATGCTACATGCTGACTTCTCCATCAACTCAATGCGAAAAACTTGCCAACGGGAGTTTTACCAATTCCGTATAGGTACTACTAGATACCAATTCCATATGTACTATTACTATTAGGTACTTTTAATTATATTAGGACTATTACGTACTATTACTTATTTATTAATACAACGTAATTCTATGATTACTCGTTAGTTATATGGTCGTAGCAATAAAAACATGACCTTTCTGAGATATAATATCTTCAATAAACATATATTATTTCGATGCTTCAATAATAGACGTGAAAATATAAATAAAACAGGCAGGTATAGCTTATGCATTAAAATACTAGTTTACTTACCTATTATATAAATATTACACAAATGCTTAGAGAAAGAAGACCTTAGAGTAGAAGTCTTTCAGAGTAAATATTTGCCTATGATCTATTCTTTTAGCGTCGCCATGGTCACTGGACTGTTTTAAAGATGGAATTTGTACATTAAGCATTATCAAAGAGACATGACTCAGTGATTAACTCATTTAGAATTTGTTCGTATTGTTTGTTTAGTTCTATATCGTGAATTGTTTGTTTACCTTTTTGATCAATGAAAAAAGAATACTTTGTGATGGTGATTGGTAAGACATACCATACCAGTCTTCAGTGTTTTCATAATCGTTATTTCTAATCCAAGCTTGAAAATAAATATTGCATGCTTCAGAACAAATCACAGATCGTATTAGAGCCTCGGTGTAAAAAGGAAAAAGGATTAATAGCCTTTATTATTTCGTTACAAAATGTATTGTGAAAGAAATTTTGTCGTTTGTATACGTACATTTCATTTTTAAATAGTTTTAACAACTAACCATAGAAATATTCATCGTTGGTGGTCGGACCTCAAACAAAGTTCTTCTATCCGCTTGTTCTTAGAAGGTCCGTGAGTTTTGTGCCGTAAAACTTAAGTCTAGGTGCTCATAAAACAACTCTAAGGCCCATAATTATAGGGAACGGTTCTGTTCTTCGCCACATTATGAGGAAGTAAGTTTTAAATAACTGTTAACATTTTACGATTGAGCTAAACCTGAGTTAGCGTTATTAAACTAATTATAAAATTAAAGTTTGCTAACTACAAGTAATCAGCGACAATATTTATGTTAGCTTTAGATTTTTTGTGTATTAGAGGTCTGATAGTAAGTTTTTGTATAGCTTGTATCTTAGGTATTAAGATAAATAATTTGATGATTTGATATCGCATTCCGCGTCTATCTGACGGTATGGCCGCTAACTCCTCCTAAACTATGTTTTGATGCAGTTATCACCATCTGTTAGATATTTTTTCACGGAAGTTTTGTATGTATAAGAAAACCTTTTCATGAAAATAAAAAAGTTTTTTAAATACCAACTTCTTTTTGAAAATAGAAAGTTAAAAAAAAAACAAAACTAGAAAACTGTAGGTCTTCTGAAATCCAAAAGAAAACTCCGCTATGGCATCCTCTATATCTGTTACGGTTGGCTCAGAGTATTATAACCATTTCTTTCATTAAATATATATTTAATCTCTTACATATTATAAATCCATCATGTCTTTTCTCCGCTAACTTCTAAACGACCCAAGGGATTTAAATTCGGTTTTCAGTTATGGAAAGGGAAACAACGAGGAAAGTTTGTGTATGTAAAAAAAATGCATCCTGGGCGAAACTGGGAACGGGTTGACGCTAGTAGTTAGATAATTAGGTCCAGTAAGCTCATTTTGAGCTCGCATTTTAATCCAAAATCTATGTAGGTAAGTAACTGTAAAAGTAATCTAAATAATACCAATTTCTTTTTATAGTTTCATTTTGCCTTCTCTCCTTGACAATATCCTTATTTTGTTAATTATACCTACCTATTTTTTCTAGTAGTTAAATATTCTTTTGAAACAACATCGATTCTATAAGTAGGTATGCAATGGAATTTTAACGCGAAACAATTTTATCTCTATTTATAATCTTGATATTAAAAAACATTTTCAACATGGTCAGCATATCATTCCCTTTTGTGGAAAGTATTTTGTTGTGGGTGGATAGCATTTTAAGAAGTCCAACAGTATTAAACGAATCATTTTTTTTTTAAATTAATTACAATTTACACAAGATATTCAAGTATGAAAATATTCGATAAATAGTTTTGGACAAACAATTATATTTAAAACGGGTTAGAGTGGATCTGAAACCGTCAAGGTATATCAGAGTCACAATGTTCATAATTGTGAGTGGCACGGCGCGGAGAATGCTTCGAGGTGACATGTCTAGGCGCGCCGTTGCACTAGACCAGACGCGACACGAGATATATCTGAACTCGCTATCTATTTCAATTTCATTGGAGCGAGCAAAGATATCATACAAATCTCGGCCTTATTCTGTCTGCCGGCGGTAACAGCCCACGACAGACCACCCAAGACGAAGCTTACAAGGCACCCACTAAATATAAAACGCATGTCTCTCCCCGTACAATATTATATTGTTACAGCAAATTGTTTGTTAAAACACTAACAGTAAAAAATAGTGAAACAGTAATTTATTCATTAAATAGGTTTCAAAGAAACATGTTTAATCGTCAGTCTATTTTATCAATATTTCGGCAAAAAAAAAGTCAAGTTAATGACGATTCTGAAAAGAAACTCCTAAAGAAGTCTGAATACCGTTCTTCCTTTAATCTTTAAAATAAAATAATCCGCTAACTTTTTCTAAACCACTCAATTGATTTTTTTAAATGAAAATTACAATAAACGAATAAGGTTTGTGCATATAATTTGCAGAAAAAGTTACATCTATGTGAAGCCGAACTCTGGCTTCACATAGATTAAAACTTTTTGCCAGATTGCCATGCCAGATTCGTCCACATTGCCAGATTTGAACTCTGGCTTGTTATCGCTTAAATAATCAGCGATTTTAAACCTTTGGAAAAGAATTTACACTTTAAAAAATTTCTAAGGAATGATTCTTAATCATTCTCGGAAACTTTATTGTTTTATTTCCTAAAAAAATATTCTAAGTATACAGTCATTATTATCGACCGATTGTTAAAAAAACAATGACATGTTTCACAATTTATCGTTAAAAAGGTCACATTGCTCAATTAAATTGTAAAAAGAAACATTCGTAAGAAAATGCTGTTACAAAACGCTTTAAAGACTTGTTTAATGAGACTGTCGATTTAAAAGCTTAATTAGTTGACATGTTGAATGAGTAGGTATATGCCCGTGAGGATATAAGAAGTCATCTGTTTGTAAATGGCGTTTGGTCGATATAATAAAGTGCATTTTTATTGTTCGCGTTTTTCAAAGTGACCCTCATATTTCACGATGTCTGGTCAAAGAGAATTGGCTCTCGCGGTCTCCGCTGGAATCCCATAGAGATTAACCGCTCAAATGAATATGTCTTGTATTTGGCGATTCAATATTTTAACGATTTATTAGATGCCGTAAATAACTCCGATGTTTATTGCGTTTATTATTCATGTCCAAATTACATATATTATAATTCCGTGAATACCATTATAGAGACAAAACATGATTTAGTCTAAAAATAAAATTTAAGACTGCTCCACATTTATAATAAACATGTGAAAGTTTAAGAGAATGAATGGTGTTGTATAGATGTTGCTCTTTCATGCAAATACACTGAATATCTTCAAAAGTATGTACATACCAGTACCAGCTTTATGAAATAAAGACTAAATTAAAGAATGTTTTAATGTGCTTAATTAAAAGTAAAATTTATTTAGTTTAGCTTTAGAAGAAACCTGAATTTCAAGTAAGGTACTTTTGAAGATATTGAAGATTTTCTAACCGACCCTTTTTCTTTGCCGTCCAGTGTACTTGTATTAATTTTGAAGTATGTATTTAAATTTATAAACATCTAAGAACTAAATAGTAACTATGTCCAGCAGTGGACGTCCTGCGGCTAAAATGTTGTTATTAAAGTGTTATCCTATGCTAACTAATTTATTAAATAAGTTTTCTATATTTTAAACCCAGTTAAACTTAACTTAATCAACAGTTTTCTCGTGTGTGAATAACTTTTACATTTACAATTTTAGACTTTCAGTAGAGATTGGAGCCTTGCAGAGTGTATATTTGCTTTAAAAGTTAATTGTTGCCTAGTCATGTATATGAGTGTAGTGCAAAAACATTAATTATACTCGCGTAGTGACAGTTAAATGAATAACTGAGTTCTTGCTGAGACAGGCGTGATTGCAATACGCGACTCACTTCCTTTATCAACAACAAGGTAGTACTGTCGATCTCAATATTGTTATTGATTAAATTATTGTTATATTATGTTATATAGATACAGTCATTTGATTAGGGTTTAATATGCAACTGAATGAAACTATCTGCAAATTGAAGTTTATATGCAATTAATAATTATAATAACTACAATGAAACTACCTATAAACTGTGTTCAAACTGTGTAACTATCTGGCAGTTCAAATAATACAGTTCTTTATTTTAAATATAATGAATAAGCCAGTTTATGCTACCAGGCAGTTGGCGGCAGTTGGCATTTGGCGTTCACAGTCGTTCAGCAGATTTGATTCAATTTTATCAACTGCACCAAAATCGCATACAAACTGCAATTTTGCTGTTACCTTGCAATCTAAGTACGGTTCGATAAGGTGGTAAAAATTATTAAGTTTGAAACCCTAAATTTGAGGACGACTTATTGAGTTCTTAAGGGGTTTGCCTTAACTAAGTTAAGGTGGACTTTCAAAATCGTTTGTGTTAGCGGAGAAATAGACAGGGACGGACAGCGTTTTTATTTTATAACTAGCTGGCGCCCGCGACTTCGTCCGCCTTGAAAAAGAAAAAAAGTAGCCTATCCTGTGTCCTGTACGTCTAAATGTTTATCTACCAAGTTTCATGAAAATCAGAGTTATGGAGGAACATACATTCATGCAATACCTACACTCACCAATTTACGAGTATTATTAGTATTGATTGATGTTACCTATAGATTATAATTTAGTATTTAATATTTAAAGCGCTACTTCAATATACGAATGAAGAATACTGGTCATTAAAGTCGCCTTGCATTTCAATTCTAATCTTTGTACCGCTCATCACAGACATCTAAATCTCGATCGTTCAGTATTTATATTAAGTATGAATAATAAACGACGACACGTGAACATTGTAGCAGTTAAGTAGTGTTACATGTATTCTAAGAGGTTAGCAGCCGTTTCGTGGATTTGACATGAAATTTAAATACGACATTTGCGCGCGACTGTACGTGTGCTGCTTTTAAATCTGTGCAGTAATATCTGTCTTTCTAAAATGTAAGCACGTGGTGAAACAACACTGTTGAACACTAATGTTGTTATTTAATGTTGTCGCGTTGTATGCCCGCGATCGTCGTGGGTGGCATCGCGCTCTTATTTTCTTCGACAAATAAAATTGAAAAAAATTGAAAAAAAAATACACCCCAAAGGAAATTAGTCCCTCTAAAACACGGTTCGGACATGTGTTACTTTTTTCGCTTTAAACATGTCTCAGAAGGAAGATTTATGATTTGGTTAAACCTTATCCAATAAAAACTTGTGGGGCTAACATAATAAAATTTAAAAAAGTTTGGATTAATTAAATTAATTATATTCGGTTTTCGAAGCCCGATTGATTGTGGCTGAGAATTCTAAAATTGCGGTTATAACTTCTCGTTTTACTGACTTTGTTACATATCAGGCTGTCTCTTTACGAGGGGATTTTAAAGAGTTTCTTTGGAATGATAAGGCAGAGATTATTTGGTTCACTGCGTATACGCAGGTAGCAGAGCGAAGCGTAGCACAGGTAGCAATAGGCTACTGTTCGAGTGTCCTGAGTACACAGCTTACTTGCATTGTGTGTTTGTAGATGATCCATGTTTCTGATAACATTAAGGAAAATATTTTTAAACATTTTCCTTAATATCTATCTATAGAAAATTTTGAGGATCCACAGAAGTCGGAATTTTTACATAAATTGCCAGTAGGTACGGTACAAAACTAATAAAATAATACGTTTGAATTAAATTATTAAATGTATACGAACTTTCTACCAATATCTTTTAAATTGACTTCAATTTCAAGAAGTTCAACAAATAAATAAATCTTAACTGATATTATAAATTATATGAGTTTGTTTGTTTCACTTTCACGGCTTATCTATACTATTACTATAAAGAGAGATGATTTGTATGTTTGTAATGAATAAACTCAAAAAATAGTTGACCTTTTTTGAAAAAAATATCACCTATAGAAAGCTACATTATCAGCGAGTAACATAGACTATATTTTATAAAGTTACGCGAGCGAAGTCGCGTGGAACAGCTAGTAATAAAATATAAGCGTTCAAAAACTAATGTTCATTCTAAAATGTGACGTCACATTTGTCCGAAATTCTCGCCGAGACATGGTTGACATGTCGCGTAACAATGCAAAACTGAAAGAGTGCTGACATGGAATTAAGGTTGTTTATTCTGTGCCACTCGAAACGCAACAAGGGCCCGCTAAATATCTCTACAAACAAACCGACACCCCTTATATTTTTAACCAATGTTGGTACAGAAGCAAGCGAAGGCTCTAACAACCACAACTCACTGAATCACACACGCTTTTCAACTCGTTAAATAAATATCGACTCGAAATCCGAATATTTACGATTCCTTGCATTCTTATACTGTTTGCAATGTCATGTAAAGATATAATTCCTTTATTGAGAAATATGTAGGTAGAATATCCAAGATAAGGTCGCGTTTAGCGTAATTTATTATATAATATGTTTTACGAAGATTATTTGCCTTCCTGTACAATGTAACATTTAAGTTGGCAAAAACGGAAAAGTTGGGGTAAACCTACATCTATAACTCAGAATATAGAACAAACTTTGTTCTATAATCTGAGTTCTATAACTACTCATTGTGCAGGACAGGAAGAGCGTATTGTCGGCGAATGCCAAGCGTTGTTCACGTGTAAAAATTTCACTCAGATGATCCTTCAAATTGTGATTTATTTAATTAAACGACAGTTCTCACGATGGCCGTCGCCGGGACGGATTATGGTAAATAATTGCCCTGCGACCGTCGGGTGGCGCGTCGGCTGGTCATCGCGTCGCGTCGCACTCCCCGTCGTCACAGCTCACAGTAATATCAACAGGAAGCACGCTTCTCCGTCCGTGCACTGTTTCCATTGTTATTCAACCTTTTCATCTATCTATATAAATTACATATAAGTTACCAATATATACAGCTTCAAAATATCCGCATAGTTTTATTGTAATAAAATATTGCTTAGAAATGGTTAAATTACAACCGTTATCCTTACATATTATGTAATCACTACATATTATAAAACAAAGACCTCCGCCGCGTCTGTCTGTCTATTCGCGATAAACTCAAAAACTACTGCACCGATTTTCATGCTGTTTTCACCAATGAATAGAGTGGTTCTCGAGGAAGATTTTAGTATATAATTTACAGTTATTCGAGCGAAGTAGCGAGCAGCAGCTAGTTTTATATAAAAACATTTCACTTTTTCTTAATACTTAAAAGTGTTTCATGGTAAACGTGTACATTTGGGTCGTTTTTAAGTTTATACACTGAATAAATGTAGTAATTTTAAAATAGAACATTAAAATCAGTAGGTAAACTACTCGTATCTACAACTGCTGCCTAGGTACTTCTTGAGAGATTTTTAGTCATTTTAAAGCTACGAACTGCCAAAATTATGAAGTTAAATAAAAAGTTGAAAATATATGGAACAAATCTAAATTTTTTTTAGCATCCGCTAAAAAGGATTTTTTATAATTTTAATTCCGTGCGAAGCCGGGGGCGGGTCTAGTAGAGTAGGTATTGTATAACATTACCTTTTATACCTTTTTTAAAAATGATGGTGGATAATTGAATTGTCAAGGTATCTCACAATTGTTTGACAATGGAAACAGTGTCGATAAAACGAAGATTGAAGAGTGAATTATCGATGTCGCGCTCGAGGCGAAGTTTGCTCAGCCGTCCGAATGCCACCTTGACGAAACCAGAAAAAAGCATCTCTTTAAAAAAAACCACCTGGGAACCAACGACATCCTGCCCTTCCATAAACTTTCAGTTTTTCTCACAAACAAGCCACCGACCGGAACAATTACGCGTTCATGATTGATTATTCGATGTTTACTTTCCATTTTTGCCTGGTCATTGCTTGTATTACACATATTTTAATCATTTATATAAGATGGAAATGCAGTCTGACGGTCCTCTTGACAGAAGGTGGTTACCCTGGCTTATTAACACACACCAGCGTCAGCAAAATGCGCTGCCGATCTTGATTTGATAAAGGAAAAGGGTTTGTACATTATCTTATCTTATAACACTAAATAAACGAGGAATTCTCGTATGCCACGACGATCTCACAAACGGCTCTAACGATTTTGACAAAAATCTAGGTTTAGGGGTTTTTTAGGTCTAGAAATCGATCTGTCAGGGTCTTATCTTCGAGAAAATTCGTTTTAGGTAGTTTTTTTAATGGAATCGTTACAAAAGTAATACCGCTTGCTCGTTTTATAATATTTTGAATTGAATTATTAATTCAAGTAAGTATGTACCTAGGTTTTCTTGAATTTTTTCTATAATGTTTCAGACTTTCTTTCTTACATGTAAATAACTTTATATTCTAATTGAAGTACCAGTAGTACTTATTACTTACCAGAGTATTCATTTTTCTTTTAGAGATTAAAGAAATATTTATTAAGAAAAGATCTAATAATCTACAACGTGTGTGTTCGTATTCATCTGCTAATATAAATTTTAATTAAAATAATAAGCATTATAAGATACGGTAAACATGCAAATTGCAAACTGTCTTTACAATGAAAACTGGAATGTCTCATGTTAGTTTAGCGATTGTCTGTTCTCGAGCGACCGCTTGTTGTTTTATGGCTTTACCTACATTAAGTATCTCTTTAGCATATAAAATGTTATTACTTCATTATTGTCAACTATGTATCGTCATATTATGATGTTACTCTTATAACCTCAATGTTATGTTGGAGGATATATCGTTTCATTTTGATGATTATTAACTTTTATTTACTACTAGCTGCTGCCCGCAACTTCGCCCGCGTATCTTTGTAAATTATATACCAAAATCTTCCCCAAGAACCACTCTATCCATTGGTGAAAACAGCATGAAAATCGGTGCAGTAGTTTTTGAGTTTATCGCGAACAGACAGACAGACAGACAGATGGACGATGGACGGACGCGGCGGAAGACTTTGTTTTATAATAACTATGTATAAGGATTTATAAATTTAACTGGAGATCTCTCTTTCGGCTTCACAGGTAGGTATGCATTTTTATCTGCAAATTATAACACTTTACTTCATTTATGGCTTTTTACATAGAGAAGTCACAGAGAAATAGGCGGATAACGATGGCTACCTAAATGTGAATGTCTGTAGGGATATACTCGTATGTATGGAGTGTGGGTGTTTAATATATTTACTTAGGTATACCTACTTTAGTAACGGATACTTACCTTTAAAAAAATATTTTTTTAAATCTCAACTCCGTGTGAAGCCGAGGGCGTGTCGCTAGTATAGCATGCGTGTGTAGTAGGAAGGGTGTGTGACGAAAGATGCATCATCTAGGCATGTGCAATGGCGAGACATAGCAAAGTGAGGGGGGAGGCGCAGGCAGCCGAAGGGCGTACAAATTGATTACGACGCGGTGACTGACAGACAACCAGAGACCACCCACGTCGGTTACAGAATTACAACTCTGATGCAACTATATTAAACCCATTGTACAGATTTACAATTTAAAATCCCTTTTGCGTTCTCTCGTTCTAAGTTGTTCATCAATAAAATACATATTTATTTTTATGTAATACTTATCGAAAGACAGGCCTGACCGAGCAGTTTATGGTAGAGGTTACCGTATATTAACATACCTAAGCAACGCCATAGGCAAATACAGTTGGAGTTGTAAGTGCATGACGACCTAGGCTAGATAGGAAAAGGTCAGTAATTTAGGGAAAAGTTTTTTTTTTTTTTGTTTTGTGCATTGTGTAAATAAATACATTATGATATTCAGACCTACCAGATCGGAAGGGGGTATAAGTATAAGGACTCTTTAAAACAAACTGTATTTTTGAAATGGTTTTCTGTAAGAGGAAGTAACGTGTCCTGCCAGTACTTAAAAACTTTTACTATTTGAAGGATTTTTTGATGACACGGTGACAGAAAAACAACGCGTTTTTCTGTCAGTGCCAGTGCCAATTTTCATTCTTTCATTACCTCCCGACGCATTCTCCAGTAGCCTATTTGATCCTTCCAATTCCAACACACTCCTCACTCGAGTGTCACTTCTGCCACGGTTGATTCACTGCTACAATTAGTTTAGTGTGAATTGCTTGGGTTAATTTACAGTATAATTTCTTGACGCTTTCCCAGCAGCATAGATTACTAATAAGTTTACTACGTAACCAGCAGTTCGTTATCGCTTTTGAGGTTATCGAAACAAAATCATAGGGATGGATTCAAAAAAAAAATCACTCAGGATAAGATCCGACGGGGCACTTGCGCCTCTATAGTAGGTACCTATTGTTTTTGTATTTTTGTAACCATCTGAAAATATGAAAATATTAGTGCGAAGCTCGACGTTTCGCTGGTATTTAGGTAAAAGAATTTAAAAAATATATATTTTCAAATCACTTGGGACAACTTTCATAATTTTAATATAATAAGACATGAATGAATGCTGTGGCTCATAAATTTTAATTGCCTCTTGCGTACCTACGCTACCTACTACTCGTATTAAAACTACAAAACGATAACACGCTTATTGGAAATTACTAAATAATAAAATTAAACTTTATTGCATAGTTAGGTTAGGTTATCCTTTAATAGTATAATAATATGTATCGCAGGTTTATTATTATCTATGTTGGATAGAGCCTCCGGGATGCTTCGTCCCGCCATCCGCTCATGGGAGCGTAATTACGCAGTGTCATAGAGTAGGTAAGTAGTAGATAGGTTTTGACCTACCGCGGCAGCGCAATTATATTTAATACTAATATTATAAAGAGAGAAGATTTGTATGTTAGTAATGAATAAACTCTTTTTGTCCAGTGGCAACAAACAGAAAAGAGTGGAGAATCTTGGAGGAGGCCTTTGTCGAAAGACAAATTGTTAACAAAATAACAAAAAAAAAAGGAAGACGTTACTGCGAAACGAATTTTCTAAGAAATTAGATTAGATATAAATAGATATACTTATGTAAGTGTAAAAAAAAATGTTAACAGTAATAAAGGCTGTACTATTATATTATTATTATTAATGAATAAACTCAAAAACTATTTGGCCGATTTTGAAAATTCTTTCACCTATAGAACGCTGATAATGTTATCAGCGAGTAACAATAGGCTAAATTTTTTAAAGCTACGCTGGCGAAGTTACGTGCAACAGCTAACTATACTATTATATATAAAGCTAAAGAGTTTGTTTGTTTAGTTGTACGCGCTAATCTCAGGAACCATTGGTTCGAATTGAAAAATTCTTTTTGTGTTGGATAGTCCATTTATCGCGGAAAGCTATAGGCTATAGAGAACGCGGACGAAGTCGCGGACACCAGCTAGTATATTATAAAATTCATATTGACTTGAATTTTACAAATTATTTCTTCTAGGAATAGTAACTACATATATAACTTTCTACATAACTAATTAGTAACACAGACACTGCGACTTATGGCTCGCAGGACATTGGCAGAGTCACACAGCAGTCTTGTAAAATAACTTGTATAGAAATAGAAAAAATGTACAATTTATTGTTCAATTATCATTCTGAAGGCTACTTAATCTATGACAAGGATTATAGAACAGAAACCACGTTGATCCCACTCCCACTCTCTGAAATGGTTACTCATGTGCGTCACTGTGTTTTACTGCTATTAGAATCCTTAATTGCTCTGTGATTGGTCAGGTTACTTTCTTTTATGGTAAAGCGGTCGAACATAATTGTTTTTATGAGCGTCCTTTTTTGAGACCTGAATTATTAGTTTTGTAATGGTGACTGTAGGTGGTCTGCTATTAGCTTTCTGACTAAATCCACGGCATTTAAAGGGTTGATAATTATCAAAATATCAGTTTAGTTTTTTTTGACGAAATTCTACTACTAATTTTAAGTACAGAGCTACATCAATAGAGAACAAATTAGAACCCTCGATAAAACTGAGGAAATAAAGCTAAAAAACTACTGTGCCGAAGGCGCCTGTTGAAGTATTGAACCACCAATTTTATTAAATACTAGCTGGCGCCCGCGACTTCGTCCGCGTTGAAAAAGAAAAGCCTATCCTGTTTCCCGTACGTCTAAATGTTTATCTACCAAGTTTCATAACAATCAGTTGATTCGTTTAAGAGTTATGGAGGAACATACTTATGTACAATACCTACACTTACAGATTTATTATTAGTATTGATTAATTTTAAGCACTAATAAAATATTTAGATAGGATCTAAATTTTAATGTTTTGTATGATGTTTTTTTTTTCTTTTAATGGCAGTATTAAAAAGCACGGCCATTACAGAATTGCATTAAGTAGTGTATTGAGTTAGGTAAATATTTGCTATTTTGTATTTTAACAATTAAAATTTTACCTTTTTATTCTACTTTTTTACAGACCACACTTTTAAATGTCTGTACATACTGTTGGTACAAAATCTTCCAAGTAGCGGTACTCTTTTGTTTAGTGGCCGCCATGGGAGGCTACCACGTAATAAAACACAACAATGGCGACATAAAATTTCAAAATTTCACAAACAAAGACATCCATAGAACAAAACACTATGTTTATTATGTTTTACAAAGTTTTAGTCACAAACAACATTTCTCATGGTTTATTTTTTAAAGCAAAGCCCGTACCTATTGGTCTTTAGTCGGCAATTGGTACAAGTAATAATTGTTAAGAGCGGGCATAAAGAGAAATAGCCAATCCTAGATTTGAATTTTATCTAAGTAAACAAAGTCTAATTTAATTAATTTTTTTAAATAGATAAGTACATTATAAATGAAACTGACGTCTGTAACAGAAAACATAATATAATGAAATTTTCTCGATAGAAAAAAATCACCAAGTGAGCTCTCATTTCCATCGATTTTAGTTTTATTTTCAAAATGACACACAAAGCTAAAAGTGTATCAGTAATTTCACTTCACATATTATCTAAGGCTTTATGTAACAATTTTTCATTTGACATTGTAGTTTACGAATAATTAATATTTAATACTTTTGGCACTTTTAACATTTTTATTGTGCGAGATGCGCTATCTTCCGTCGCATGTTGTGCGTAGTTCTACGTATTTTGTGTCACTGTCATGTCCAAGGGGCCACGCGGGTGAAATTACAAATTTTGTTTGCTTTATACCCATTCTTAAGAAAGATTATTATTATACTACAAAAGGAAGAAAAATAACACTTTGCTTTGGAATTATACCTATTTCAACGCAGGACTTTAAGTAGGTAGTGGCATCGCAGTCATTTGGGCAGCCCGTCTGACGAAGACCACCATGAAATAACAGCACGTGTGCTGTTGTGATTCGGTGAGTGAGTACGGGATGTCGGAGCCATTTCTCTATACCTTTCCAATCCCTTATCCTTAATCCTAATACAGTTAGCAGCGCAAGTTCAGCACCTGTGGTGTTGCTTGTAAGGCGATAGTGGACCGTCACCCTGTCTGCCGAACAAACATTTAAATATACACAACCTGACAGACATAATTAATTCAGTATAATTAAACTTAAAATATTCAAATACTGAACCATTTTGACCAGACTTTAATTCTTTTTTTTTTTTCATTTCTCTGCTTACTTTTTCTAAACCTTTTAACGGATTACGATACGGTTTGCAATAATAGAAAAAAGCGATAAACAAGAAAAGTTTGTGTTTATAGCTTATACTTCTAAGTTTTAGTAATCATTCTTTATTGACTTAACACATTTAATACGTACCCTATCTTAGAAGCATCTACTAGTACTTAGCTTAGAAGTATTATAGTATCTTGCGATTATTCACTCACTACCTTGCTTCGCGACTTCGCCCGCGTAACTTTGTAAATTATATACTTAAACCTTCCTCGAAAACCACTCTATCCATTGGTGAAAGTGAAAACAGCATGAAAATTGGTGCTGAAGTTTTTGAGTTTATCGCGAACAGACAGACAGACAGACGCGGCGGAGGACTTTGTTTTATAATATTATATTATCCTATATGTAATAGGATAAGCATTAGTGATAGTAACAACCAATAAAAAATATAACTATGTATAATAATTAATTCACGAAATGATTATAATATTTATATAATGTAAGTCGAGTAATTCTAAACGTTGTTTGATTTCTAGGAAACTATTGCTTTAGAAGACATAATGAAAAATGTAACGCCTGATAAAATATAGGAGTAATAGCATCGATAGGGAAGTGAAAAGTAAGTACCTACCTATTCTACCACTGCTACCACATTACCTATCTGAGTCGGGGACTTTCTTCGGATGCTCCACTACACATTGCTTTGTAATAATATTATTGTGATGTATTTATTTTTAATTTGTGTGTACGATATAATTGTCTTTTTTTTTTTCTTTTTTTAATCTTCAAGAACATTTTGAAGTACCTACGAAGTCCTGCCAAACCGCTCTGAGCTGACCCCTGCTCAGTTTATTATGTAGTTTCTACTCATTTAGTTTTGCGTTTGAATACAGTTCAAATCTGAAATTCAGATTAAGGTCGACGGACAAACCTTCAGTGTGGAACACGAAACTTTGTTTGTCAGTAAGAAATACCTCCAATAAAGTTATGATCAGCTGAGTGTAATCGGCTTAGGAAATCACCAACATAGCAATAAAGCCGTCCTACTAATAAAATTTGTGATTTGATGTCCGCATACGTTACGTGGGCACGGCGATCGCGCGCAAGATCTGGCTGGGCGCGTGTCACACGCCGCGATTCCTGCAATAATCTGTGCGAGCGATTGCTCTATCCGGTGACTAAAGTATCGCTAGTTGATTATTGTGTTTATTTGCGCGTGGTGCGCTTGTGTGGGTGCGGTGTGTCTGTGTGTGCGCGTATGCGATCGGTAGTGGGCCACCCAGCGCGCGGCCACACGCGGCGACCACCCACGTAGCCAGGGGCGCCGCACCGTGGCCCGCAGACTCTTCCCCTGCCTGGGCGCACTGGCTACTGCACGCCGCTGGACATCGATATGCCGCTCTGATTGACATATGCCAATCAGATACAACCGATCTAATTAAAACTTGATATGTCAGATAATTCTTAACTCTTTACAGATAGGTAACGCTGTCGCTTCCAGAAAACAGTCCAGTACGTCAATAAAACTAGTAACAAGAAAGGTTTAATAATTTTATTTGACGGAAAATAAACCAACTTCAATTTATTTGATCTTGTTAGGTTTTACGCGAGCGTGATTGGCTAAACAAAGACGTTTGCCCCGGCTTTGCCGAAGTTAATATAAAATATATTATTTATAAGGCTATCTCTATCTGCAATAATTTACCATTCAAATAGTAAAAAAATGAAAAAATTATGACTAATAAAAGAAGTCAAAGAGATGCCATTTTATTTATTTTATTTTAATTAAATGGGAATATAAAATGTTTCAACTTTATCCTTTCAACTTCAACTATCCTTTCAACTTTATCCTTCCTTTATTCTCCAAAAGTTTCAAGTTATTTTAGAAAAATTTAATTCAACGCCGATTCAAATTCAGATAAGTAAAATAAAGATAGCGATTTTATTTTACTTAATTTTGATATATTCTAATGATTACTAAATCATTTTAATATTAACTTCATTATTATGTTGTTGTTTTTTTACTTTTAAAAAGCAAACAGTGTCATAGGGTCACGACACTTAGCTCGGCTTATATATGAGCTTACATTATTCATGTTTAAATGTTAATGGCTTTCGATAAGTGCGCAGTTAAGCAAAACTTTTTTGCGGACAAAATGAAAGTGTAACTTATTCAATAAAAAAAAGCTAAACTAAGTATATCACGAAAAGGGACCGTAATTAATATTACAAATGCGATAGTGAGTAAGTATGTTTGTTACACTTTCACGCTTTAACTACTCGACCGATTATCATGAAATTTTCCATACTTACATATAACACGTTGTCGGGGATGCAGAAAAGGACATAGGGTAACTTTTATCAAGAAAAAAGTCCTGAGGAATAATTTAAAAATTAAATAAAAAAATCAATGTCTGATTAAAGATTAAAAAAATGTTATAAACGTCTAAAAAAGATAGTTTTTTCTTTTAAACAAATGTGAACGTTTGTAACGTGAGTCTATTGTTATGATAACATTTTATTAGCGAGAATTATGAGGCAGCAAAGTTGCTAACACCTGACGCGCAAAGCTTGAGTGACTTTGCGCACGTGCGCAGATCGCTGCCGAATTTCGCGTTATACTTACCTACTTTATATTTGATTGCATTTTATTATAATATATTATTAATAATACCATTTCATGTTTTTTTTAAAAAAAATGCTGCTAAAAGAAACTTTATGAAAAATTAAAAAAATATATAGAAGAAGATTCAAGAGGTTGAACTTTTCCAATAACACCAGTAATTTACCAATTAAAGCAGCAAACGTTATAACTATTGATTCTACGTATAATTACAGATTTTCATTAACGTCACATTCACTTCGGTTGGTAAATAACGAAATACTCTTATATTAGTTTTGTTTGTTCTATACAGTATCTACTTATACTAATATATTTTTAAGAGTAAACAGTTTTGCGACGGGCAGCCCGAACCAAAAATGGGCGTCAAAAAGCCAAATTCGTAGATCCGTAGATAAAAATCCGTAGAAAAGGGCGTTGAAAGAAAATCTCGTTCTACCCTGATAAAGGTTAATGAAGGTTAGGCGTCAGGGTTGACTTACTTACAGAAGACTAACGTCAAATAGCGTTATAAGCGATATTAGAACCCTTGTTCTTATCCTTTGTTATTATCCGTTGGCACTCGGCAGCGTACATCCCTTTCCTTAGCATGTCTATAGATTTCTAACAAGTAAACATCTTGTGAATTGGAAATTTAGACGTAAAAATAATCTAGATAAAAACTATCTACTTATACCTAGGTATCATCGTCTTCGTTTGGTAATAAATTAAAATAGAGTGCAAATTATAGTTACTAAATTGAATAGGCATTTACAGAAACAAATTGAGTCAAGAATCGACATTAAAATGAAAAAAAAAACCTTGAGTCTCAACCGTAATAGGATAATATATCCAGGTAGATGACAGTGAACTGATGTCCCGACTTTAATAGAGCCTGTCGCCACTTAATCACCATGTCTTCCGATATTCTAATTTTGTTGCTGCAGATAGCCTGCGCAAAGATTATGCCACGACGCAGACAGTCGATTCCATTTATTGCTTTGCTTCTGATCTGGGCTGCTTGTGACCGGTCCTATTGGAAAATAATGGGGGAGGCCTATGTCCAGCAATGGACCTCCTACAGCTGAGATGATGATGATTTGGAGTTTCCTTTTAAATGACGATTACCTTCTAAAATCTAAATGTCATGTTTAATCAAAACCTCATACCTAACCATTTACCTAAATCTCTTTCTTTTACTAGTCTACTTACCTATTATTATAGCACTTATATTTATTGATATATTATTAACAATTAGTAGAGAATACAAATATAATTTTAATTTTTATTAATAATATTATAGAAAAGAAGTTGTTTGAGTGTATGTAAAAAATTATAAGCCGTTGCTCATCAGATTTGAATGAAATCTCGGCAACGTACCTACTAATGCGGATATTTTGGAAAAATATTACACTCTATAAGTAATCAATTCTATAATCTTTCTAAATCAATATTCTATAAATAGTATTGTTTAAGGAATATCGGATGGAGCCGCGGACAACCGTAAGTTTAAAATGACGAGTTTACTTTCCGACCCCTGGAAAAGAACTGTAGACTGGATCGCTTTGAACATTGCATCAAAGTTAAAGATAAACCACGTCAACTCTTATTTTCTATGACGATATTCTGTGAGTAACGCCCTTTCATCTTGCCGCCCGCTACTGAGAACCGAGAGCATGGGCGTGTCCAATCATACCGTCATCAATCCATTCCCCTACCCTATGGCCCTATAGAGACATTAGCGAGGAATTTCACCGGTGTGCGATTAGTTACTGTGCTTATTTCCGGCCATTTTTTTTAAATTGAGTCTTTACAATTTCTGCTAAGATAAAAAAAATCAAAGATCAAAGGTAACGATGTCATCACTTCTCGGTATTAAATACCTATGTATATGTAATGTACTATTTAAGTTATTTTTCTATGTAACTATGAGATTTTAAAGTCTAAATTTAAGTGGGTATCAGACAAGTAAAACATTTGTATGAAAAATATGTCGTTTCCCCATATTATATTGAAAGTTTAAATTAATTTAAGTTCATGAAAAATAAAAACAGCAAACAAAAAGCGCTCAAGATACTTGGGTGAGATTTTAAATTTTCTAAGTAATAAATCACAGAAATAAAATTAAAATAATAGGATTATCTTAACGGATTATTATTATTTTTTTATTTGTTTTTTAATTTGATAACATTTTTAATTTAATTGTAATTAAATAAGTTATAATTTTTAATGAAATAAATAAAGAAAATCTTTATTTTTTTTTCAGTTGCTACTGAAAAAATTATACACAAAGGATAAATAAAATACCTAAATTAACTCATATTGAGAACAACAACTTTTTAAAAATTAATGAGCTCTAGTAACAAAACAATAGACGATTGTTTCAAAGTTTCCTGTCAGCAGGTTGACTGTCCTGCACATTGTTGAGGATGGATCCAAGATGGATCTAATTTAATGAGCTAAGACAATGACAACATTATGGTGATTGTAATACTAAATATGCATGGACAAGCTTAGATTATTTAAACTGTTTTTTAAAAAAAGTTGAGAGGTATTTTGCCTCAACCGGATAACCGAAGATGATTATTTTTTTGTTGATATAATTATTTAAACATTTTCTTAGTATCGAAAAAATTAAAGAATTTTCGTGTGTTTGTAGTTTTAAGGCTGGATGTAGGCCTCTCCCAAGGCTCTTCACCATGCACGGTAGTCTCAAGAACTTGTCTACCCTATCGGTTATCCGCTCTGGGACATATAGGTATCCCATTGCCACTTCAGCTCGCTGATTCTTTCGGCTATTTCGAAAACTTTTGTTTTTCTGCGAGTCACAGAATTTCTGATATTATCCACCAAAGAAACTCCGAGCATAGCTCTCTCCATAGTGCGCTGATCAACTTTGAACTTGTGGACTAGTTCATTCTCTATTAACTTTTCTTTCTTATCTAAAAATGAAGATAATAGAACGTTTTTAAGAAAGACCAAGCTACTTATTAATTAAGCAATTATTTAGTAACTGAAATAACTTTTACGGTATTATAAAGTTGTAATTACAGCTAATTATTTAGTACCCAGTTGCGCAGACACATTTGTGTCGGCGGCGAGGACGCGTGGACGCATTGTCCCGTCTCTATGGCAACGGGTTGTTCCGCCATCTTGGCCAGGTTTTTGTATTGTAGCGCGGACCACCCAACACGACTCCGCTACATTATTTTATTGTACAATAAACAAGTTTATTGCTCCATATGGCTATTTATGTTTTTATTTATAAGGACTTCTCTTAGTAAACGAAGAGATTTAAGTAATCATTCCTGGTAATTGCGCTGTAAAGACATAGTTATGGCCAAATATCGCCATAAATAAGTTTGCATCTTTATTATTTGTACATTTTGGGCCTACGTGTTCATAAATTCTGTTTTATGGGTCGATAATGTTTGCTATGAAAATGCCATGTTTACTAATTTAGGGATTTGTATCTTGAAATTATATTGTAATCTTAGCGCCTGTTTCACAAACGTCAAGTAGGCCAAACTGTCATTTAAAGTCACCGGTAACCGGGGATAATGGAGCTGATATACCTTTGTTTGTACGGTAAACGTCCCAAACATTAAATCTAAAATAATAATAAAAATTCGGCTATCGAATGATGCAGTAAACCGAGTGCATAATTCAATATAACAGAAAATGATTTCTAAAAGTAACTAATCAACACTTTACTTGTAGTTTGTGAAAGAGGCCCTAATTATCCTTATTTATAAGGTATTAAGTATTGGCTACTTGTAGTACCTACTAAGTCCTATTACTTATTCTGTGGTTTTGGTAAAAATAAAAAATAAACGTAGTTTGATTGAGCAAGTAGATACATGAAGAAACGAGTAAAAGGAAAATGTTTATAAAATTACTCGTAAACTAACCAGTTTCTAGTATAGATATTAAAGTTCTGATATATTCTCATTCATGTCAAGCGTTGAGTAAGCATTGATTAAAATAATTAAAATATCAGTGGGTACACGTTAAGGGCACTATCAGAGGACATTAACTATTAATTAAGTTCAAAACAAAAAGTAATGGGTGTATCATTAAATGTTAAAAGCAGACGGGCACTCTTTGGATATAAAAGCTAATATGCGGTGACGGTGACCACCTATGCTAGTTTGTCTAGGGAAAGTCTCTTCACATTAAAACACACCCTTAGTAAGCTAAGCTTAGTATTATCATTTCGTATCTTCTTTTGTTTTATTTTTAATTTTGGATTTTGATGATTTTTTTGTGAGTAAACCGCTGAATGGTTTAGTTAGATTCAGAATTAAACCAATCGGGTTATCAAATTCAGGCAGGATAATGTCTGCTGGGATCGCTAGATAATCCTTACTAATATTAGAAATGTGAATGTGAGTTTGTTTGTTTTTTACGCTTTCACGCACAAACTACTGAACCGATCTGAAATTTTACATACACGTTGTCTGGGAGACCAGAAAGGACATAGGCCCACCTTTCATCCATAGAGCTTTTCGGGAGAAGACGTAAAAAAAAATTGCCAAATTTTTTGGTTATTTTCAACAGGCTGTAACTTGAAGACAACTTGTAACAGTTATAAATTTAATAAAAGCAAATCTTAGTGTCTAGTTTTTGAATCTTACCTACAAAAATTTATTTCAAAATTTTCTACGAGTATCTTGAGAAGACGACCGACAAAAAAAGTTCGATTTTTTTTGGTTTTTCTTTATGATCTAAGAACTTAGATTTTTTTTTGTCTTAACCATCATATGGACCGGATAACTTGTTCATTCAGCTTCAATTTGGGTTTTGAAAACTTTAAATACCCAAAAAGATTATTTCATTGTTTTTTCTAAAAAAAAATTTTCCATACTTTACCTGAATTTGAAAAATCATAAAAAAGGGCTTTTGATAGCTTTTTGAAAAATATGGAGAGAAAATCACAAATGTTAAGTGTGCTTTTTACAGTTCAACATATGTGTCGTTCATTGTAAAAGTGGTGTAACTCCCTATTTTTAAAACCATATTTTCTTGCCTAATGGTATCACATTTAGTCATAACTTTCAATATAAAAGTGAAGTAACTCCAATAGTTGCATTAAAATCCCATACATGAAAACAATGAATGAATGCTTATATTTTTTTTCCTACACTATAATTCGCAAAAAGCTCGTTATTCTAAAATTCAGTTACAAGGAGATAGTTCACTTTTACAATGAACGACACATATCCAAAAAATCTCCATAATCAAGTCAGCCGTTTTTTTGTCCGACTCGATGGAAAAAATTAAAGGAGCTTGAAATTGCTTGCGTTATAGGCGACGTAGCCACCTTACATCTAGTGGACCGATAGCCTGTCTGACTCAAAAATGTTAACTTTTACGATATATTTTTTTATCCCGCCCGTTCCACGTATCCCTACTAAGGATAAGTGGAATTTCCACTTTTCCCTACCAGTAGGGATGAAAAGCCTTCCATGAATATAATATCGGTAGAACACTTTGTTATAAACTAGTCGACAGAATATGATGGTGATCCTAGCAGGGGTGGCAGATGTAGTGAATTATAAGAACATTAAGATGCGTGTTCGTGGCACAGAACAGCGGCACATAGAGATGTCAGACCACCCACGAAGCGCGATGCCACCACTATACAATCGATAACTAAGTATCTGTCTGTCGAGACTTTGGTGACAGTTGGTACACCTATCAATCATTAAGTATGTGAACGTGTCAGTTTATATAAAGGTTAGATTTATAGAGTAAAGAAGTTTTTAATTTTATGGGAAAAATTTAAACTTTTATCGAAAGAAATGGGAATTTTTTAGAGTGAAGGCAGTTTCCCACAACCAATTGTTTCCAAATTATATTTAACTAGTGACCCGCCGCCGGCTTAGCATGGAAGCAATTTTTTCTACAAATTATATTCACAAACTACTTACATAGGTACCTATCTAAATGTAACAAACTAACTACTCAATACTTCGAGTTACTTTAGCATTTATAATATTAATAGGTATCTATAAGTACCGAAGGTGTAAAATTTATACTAAATGTAGTTTAGTAGTAACCCTGGGCCTAATGCGATGTCGGTTGTACTATGAGAGTGAGAAGAACAATTTGTTTGATTCTTGTTTATACATCTAACTCGGTAATTTATCCAATTAAGCAGGTCGCTCGTGGCTCGAGGCTCAGCCGACCACCCACGTCGAGCCTGCTGTTAAATTGTAAATAATTCCCTAACTTTAATTTGGACATTCACTTCTCTTATTGCACTTGATGCATGGTTGATTTGATACCTCACTTTTGATTATGGCTCGAAATGCTTTCTAAATTGATCAAACCTCAATTAATATTTATACTTTTTTAAACAATTTACTAGTAGAATACGAGGCAGGTGTATGTAACCCTTACCTATAAGTATAAACGGTTTTATCCTATGTGGCTCGAAATTTTTATGTTCATACCACAGTACACATACTGTGTAATACAAAATTGTATATAAATTTTGCCCGCGATTTCGCGCCCTTTTTTCAAAAATTGAATAAATGTTATTAAAACAGGTATGCCTGCTGGTATATTAATATACCTACACAATACTTTTAATGTATTTTATGTCATTACTACACACATCTACATGGTATTATTATTACCATAAAGCAACTGTTATTTTTACATTATTGGTGAAATAAAATACTTTAATGTCTTGTAAGTAAGTAGATATTGAATAATCTTATCGGTTTAACTTATGAGAGATATTATTTTGCAGAATCAGTTTCTCGAGCTATTCGTATTTCTGTCGCGTGCTTTGCTCACTTTACGAGCATAATAAAACTGCTCGGCGACATGCGTGTCAGTTGCGTTTGCGCAGGGACCACATGACAATGAGATTGTAACCATGACATATTCCAGATCTAGAAGTGTCTAGAAATGTCACACCAATATAAGTGACATTTCTAAACAAACTAACGTATAATCAACGAGCACGTTGGATGATTGGTTAGGATGGGTTTGATACCCGGCAGGGTTAACTTTGGAAATGAACTTTACCCCCTTACAGAAGACCACCTTGAAATAACAGCATGAGTGAGTAAATGTCACACCAATATAAGTGACATTTCTAAACAAACTAACGTATAATCAACGAGCACGTTGGATGATTGGTTAGGATGGGTTTGATACCCGGCAGGGTTAACTTTGGAAATGAACTTTACCCCCTTACAGAAGACCACCTTGAAATAACAGCATGAGTGAGTAAATGTCACACCAATATAAGTGACATTTCTAAACAAACTAACGTATAATCAACGAGCACGTTGGATGATTGGTTAGGATGGGTTTGATACCCGGCAGGGTTAACTTTGGAAATGAACTTTACCCCCTTACAGAAGACCACCTTGAAATAACAGCATGAGTGAGTAAAGGATGCGAGAGCCCATTTCCCTATCCTTTCCCAATACCTTATCCTTAGTTCTACTATGGTCGGCGACGCACTTGCAGCACCTGTGGCGTTGCTCGTTAGGTATAGGCGACGATAGCCACATACCATCAAATTTAGTGAGCCGTCAGCCTATCAGTCGACCTTAACATAAAAAAAATTCAAAGAGTAGATATTATTGTGTGTAAGTGGGTTTACACTTGTGTGCGGGTATTAACCGGAGTACATGTTAATAGATACATAATAACGATGTAATACGAGTACAATAATAAAAATTATTGTAGGTTTTTAAAATCCTAAAGAAAATTACATATCTATATTTTACGGTTGACTCACAGTAACAATTTCTTTCATTAAATTAAAGTCGCTGATGTCCGCATCTATCTGTTTCTCCGCTAACTTCGTCTGAAACAGTTTTAGATACGGTTTTCGTTAAAAAGATTAACGAGGAAGGTTCGTGTACACAATTTGCAGAAAAAAATTTGCATCCGTGCGAAGCTGGAGGCGGGCCGCTTGTTATCATCATCATCATCATCATCATCAATACTAATTAAAAACTGCAAGTGTTGGTCATGGAGTAAGGTAAGTTACTTTGTTTTCAGAGATATCGTGTTTATTATACATGATACTGAAATTAAATTAACGATTTTTAGAATTTTTTTCTGTATGTATGTATTTCATGAATAGTATAAATTTTCATGAAACTTGGTAAATAAACATTTAGACGTACAGGACACAGGATAGGCTACTTTTTTCCTTTTCAAAGCGGACAAAGTCGCGGGCGCCAGCTAGTTTATAATACGATCAATATAGTTTCAACAACTTTATGTCAAAAAGTCAAAAACATATTCTTCCACATCATACGAGGGCGATATCTAGTAGCAATAAATTCTTTGTATGATTGTCTAAATTCTAAATTCTAGCGGTTTAATTGAAACGAGCTATAATTTTATCAATGTCAGTGTGGCAGTCAAGCCTGTCGCCGATATTTTACTAAATAGTTTTCGACTAAGTGATTAGAATTAAAAGCTTGTAGGTAGAGTACCTATACTTAAAAAGACAATTGTGGGTTATCCCAATTGTTATAAAATTTTAAAAAATTCGTCCAGAGCTATGTTTAAACCAGGGAAACCATAATTAGACAACTACAAAAGTTTATTTCCACTGTTGGCCTAGCCGGAAAAAAAAACCTAGGACCCCTGAGACAGAGCCGAGAATGAATAGTAAAATTATCATTTTATACGCTTACTATAATAGTATAGAATAAAATTAAGTTGTAAAGTGTAAAATTTACGACTGTGAATTGAATTGTAAAACTAATGTCGTTAAACATTTTAGTTGATATAGCGGACACTGCGAATGTTGATGCTATACAATTTAACGAGCAACTTGTGTGGTAATGGCGCACGGTCTTTTCTCATTTTAAAGTTTTATAGACCACAACTACACTGCCAATACAAGAATGGCTTTAGGGTTTTGTCGGGAATATCCCGTTTCTGCATTGCGCCTGGAATGTTTGCACTGCTCCGAGAACAGACAATTTTTATGCTACTATGTGCAAAAGACCGCTTCTTTGCTCTGCTGCTCTCTTGTGCTGACTCCCAGTGGGTCATACGGGCACTTAAAAGTGGGTCCAACGGGCACTTTTATTCAGCGGGTCAAAACTAGTGGGCCTCACGCCGCCTCACACAGGTGGAGGAATCAGTAGGTATGTTACACTAACTCTTGTAATTAAAATATGGGTCATTTTGATTGATATAATAGGAAAATATTGTTGGTTATAAATTCGAAAGTAAGTCAATCGTATACTTATCATGAAATTTTGCACATGGATGCAAAAAAAATACAATTAAATATTTGTATAAAAGGAATTTTCATATTTGAATTGATTTTTTCAAAACATACAATATTTCTAATAGTTGAAAACCTGCATTGAAAATCATATTTAACATATTGATATGGGTTAAATAAAATATACCCAAAAAGGGAGCTTTTATTATAAGAAACTACTAAATGCCACACATTTTTGAATCTATCCGTACAATAATTGAGTCATTTTATATTGTGGTCTCAATTCTTTCGCCTCACGCGATGTTCCCAGAAGACGCATAGAGCGGCACCCCGCTGAGTTTTCGCCCGAAGTGTCAAAATGTCCAGATTGAACAACCCCATGGATACCAAATAACGTTTGTGGGCCTTTCAAATAAACAATACCTTGATTTAAACCTTAAACTTTTATAACCAAAAGATTAATGTCAGAATAGAATTCAATTTTCAAATATGTTGTAATACGAGTTCAATAGTACTTATCCACTTGCATTCACGGTTTTAAATGAAACTTGGCGAAACAAGTTAAAATTTTCATCATCTTGTTCTTGGAAATGTAATACTATAGGATATCAATAATTTGTGATTTCAATTTTTATTTTTATTCTTGACATCGTCGTGTTATTTCAGAACTTTCAGTTCAAGAATCAAAAACGATAGGTAGTCAAAAAGTATACTATTGTAAAATAACCAATTAGAATTACCGTAATTTCGACTCGCATATAATATTATGAAGCCTTCTCTAACTCGACACTTGTCACGTGAAATCTCTTCATTATCATGTTTTCACAAAAAATACTTACATAATGAAATAAACCGGTGGCTAAAATATAAGTATGATTCTAATTTATATAAAGTTTGGGTATTGAATACCTAATTTCAAGATTTTGTAATTAAACAAACACGAGTATCTATACTAATATTATAATTTGTTTGTTTGGTTGAACGTGATAATCTCAGGAACTATACTGGTTCGAATAGAAAAATTCTTTTTGTGTTGAATAGTCCATTTATCGAGAAACGCTTTATAACATTTTGAACGCGGACGAAGTCGCGGGCAACAGCTAGTTTGTTATAAAGAGACATCTTATAATGTGACTTCAATTGCCTTTCAGTTAGTGAACCTTTACGTAAACTCGGCTCATTACCATCTCAGCCGTAGGACATCCACTCCTGAACATAGGCCTCCTGAACATAGAAGCAGTGTGGATCCAGCAACGACCCGCGGCCTTTATTAGTTCGTCTGTTTCATCTTGTGGTACCTAGATGTGCTACACTGCGCTTTGTCTCCACTCAAGAAAATTCCGGTCATTTATTTATTAGGTACCTATCTATTATTATGTACACTCACAAACCATGAAACACTTTTTCAGTCTTGAGCTTACTACACCAACTCGAATCTAACGGACTTCAAACCGTTTCAATTCGACTGTTTTTCGACTGTTTCCAATCATTCCATGACAAAACGGTTTGAAGTCGGTTTTTTTTTTGTTAAAAAGTCTGTTGGTAAAATTGTGGAAACTATATTTATTCATCGTATTAAGTAGGTACGTATATATAACGAGCGGCCCTCCTCCGGCTTCGTACGGATGCAATTTTTTTGCTAATTATATATTTCCTCGTATCTATTAGAGTATCACCGAATCTAAATCTAAAAGAAATTAGCGAAGAAACAGATAAAGGCGGGCAGCGACATTATTGTATGTAAGTAAAATATTTATATAGGTATTAGTATTATATAGATAGCAGAAGATACCGGCATTTTAGTAAAAATGTCTATACTAGTGTTATAGATATATACTTAATAATGTTTTAAAATACAATAATATTTAACTAAGATAGTATGTGTGTTTAATTTTTATGTCGCTGCGCCCCACATGTCCAATAAATATAATTCACATCTCGTATAGCCAAAACCCACTTGTCGATTCCGGCGATGTACCGCGGCGCTTTGCGACGAACGGAGGCACATTTGTCAAACTGACATTTGAATACGGCACGCCAAACACGTATGAGTGGTTAACTCTCTTGATATTTCGCTGATGATGTCGGGTAGGAGCTACGAGAAACGTTTACAAACTACAAAACAATTTCACATAGTAGTTACAAACTATTCGTACTAATCAGGCACTCGTTTTCTCCATTTTTCGCCTTAAAAAGAAGAAATTTGACGTCTTGCAGATATGGTGCTGGTGGAGACTATTAGGGGTTTCGTAGGAATGCCTCCATATCTAAGGAATCCTCACATTTTTCTGACACATATCTTGGCGCGATGAACCGTAAATTAAGTGCTAAGACGTACAGGACCGACTGGAAAATAACTTATGAGGAGTAATCAAATTAAGGCAGCCATGGACTGTTCCGTGCACGACTGTCTCAGAAAAGCGGCGCAGCGGTGAGGAAGGAGATGATAGCGTGTGGTGCGATGTGCCAGAGGTAATGATGACCAAAGATTTAAATCCAGATGCACCCTTGCCATACTTCAGGCGGCCGAAAATGTTTCATCGTTGGGAAGTGAGCTCAGTCTTCCCGCCTTGTAGATTGTAGAAAGAAGTGAGCGGTTTACGTTGCATACAGACATATTACGTGGACCGTTTTCAGAAGCTTTTTTAAATCTTTGGTGATGACCATGATCACTCGACAGAGTAATTCAGCCAGAAAGAAGACAAACTGTTAAGCCTGTCAAGTGTTGGCACAATTAGCTTATTTCTCAAACATGATTAAAGCGGAATTGTAAGGCGAAGTCTAGTTTGAGTTCTATTGACATTTCCATATTACAAACCAAATAAGAAAATTATTGGTATATAGACAAGCCTCATTATTTTCAATGGAGGAGGGCGAAAACCGTGACTTAGAATTTTTAATGACTTGCGGAAAATTCTCGATGAAGATGGTTTTCCAAATCAAAGGCTGAAAGTTTGGCTGTCTAGAAATTTCTACAACTCTCAAGTACCTAGGTATATCTCCGAAGGTACACCCTTTAGGGTAACAAAAATAATTTTAATTGAGATCAAAGGACTTACACCTTATGGGCGGTTTTCCATTAGCCCCGGCACGGCCCGGCCCGGCACGGCACTCCGGGGCTTCGTTTTTCCACTGAGCCGGTGTTGATCGGCCGGTTTACGTCCTTGGTAGGGATGTCGCCTACCCGCCCCGCGCACTCACACACGCACATGGCTACAATTCATATACAACACACATGCAGTTACGACGGCGCCGGCCGGCGCCGACGGGAGTTAAAAGCCGGGCCGTGCCGTGCCGTGGCTAATGGAAAAACGCCCTTAGTTACGTTATATTAAGAATCGTGGTGGTATTGCCATGAAAGAATACTTTGTAAATAAAAATGTGATTTCCGCTATCTATTATTTATTTTGTAGATTTTCGTGAGTGGTAGGCCTAGAAAAATGCGGCGGCACTCGCTTAGCACGCCTGCTAAATAAATTCATTAGTTAAATCGGCGTCGGCTGCGTTTTATGTCGGTAACATCAAAGGAGCAGCCCGGCCGCCCTGCCGGGGGCGCACTCGCTCGACTTTTTACTCAGAAAACTCTGTAAACAAAATGATACGGTGCGTCCGAATGTTTGATCCGCCTTTATTATCTAATACAGTGGATGTTTAAATAAAAACATCTTTCTTTTATAGTAATTATAGGGGCATGTCTGAGTAAAATTTGTTCTTAATGAAGAAACGAGTATGTTTCTAATAAGTATGAAACATCTCATGCGTTTTTCTAATTTTATTAATTAATAATTTTTGTAACTAATTTTCGTTAATATTATATAGATATGTTTATGTTGGTCGCACAATATTAATGTACGCATATATAATAATTATTACAACCGGTGGCACTCACTCCTCATTACTGTTTCATTCAGCTTAGTAGTTCAGTACTCAGCCTTCGTCGTGCAAGATCTATGTTTATTTTCTGTTATTCTCTCTCTCTCTCTTTTTTTGCGTTTGCAAGAATGAAATAGGTATAGTAACGTGTGTGGTCTTATCAGATACGGTTCGGGCTTTTCCGTCAGTCCTCGGAGGTTTTCGTGCTCCAAGATGACAACATAACCGATCGAATCATAATGGCGGCTTTAACAAACATTCAGTGTTGCACGAGTCGCCTTCGGAACGACACGTAAACGCGGCGTGAGTGACTACTGTGAACAAGTTCCCGTATCGTTTCGATTTTCGAACGTTAAAGTGTTACATAAAAGTGAAGAATTTACAGTGTGCCAGTGAGTGGTTATGTGGCGGCGAGTGATATGACAGCGTGCACCGCCAGACGGATTCCAGCCGTCTTCATGAAGATACTGGTGACAAACCTGGCCCCGAGATCATGGTGGCTCCCGATTCCGAGGCTCCTTCGAATCCTCGGATAGCAGCTGCCACACAAGAGAGTACTTCAGCCGCCGAGGCGCGCCACAGCGCCGATCTTTACATACGTACCAGTTGGGTGGATGCGGCGTTAGCGCTCTCCGAACTTGAGAAGGTGCACTTATCCATTCATTATAATTTATAGTGGCAAATTTCGATTATCGGAATGCACGTGTGATTGTTTTTCTGCTAATGTCATTCGCGTCCAGCCAGGAACGCGGCAGCTCGACACTGTGGCGCCAACTAGCGGTAATTTTGTGCACTATGAAGCCAGCCGGTTGTATGTTGTGTGGCCTTTTCGAGAATGATTTACTGCATCAATATAAAAAAAACATTTCAGTCTTTTATCCTATAGGTAACAACAAATTTTATTTTAAAAGTTTAAAATTGCTAGGTATTGTTCTCACATTTTACGAAGTTAAATTGTATTATGTACTAAAAAAAATCTATATAATGTTACAAATTAAAATTTAATTTAATCATTCTTTCTCTGGCATTCATTGTATTCATTAAAATTGTCAAGTCGAACACCTAAACGGCAAGTGAGTTCGAGGAAGGTAGCATATTCCTAGAAGGCCGCACGCATTCTTCGCTTTCGCGGTGGTCTGCAACTCTCCACCCCCGCCCGACCGGCAGGCTGTTGCTAAACTTTATATAGTTTTGTGTTCATACCATTCCTTGTTTCCTCCCTTACTCGTTTTGGATTTGAGACATTTTGTCGCAGTTTCGTTTCATCACTTTTTAGTCAAAACAAATATATAAAAAAAATACAAGTTCATTAAAAATTCAAATGGTACATAATAAAAATTACAAATTAATATAATATTACATATAATACTTTTTAATATTATAATCTTAATAATATATATAATAAATGCGAAAGTTTATATTGGGATGTTTGTTACTCAATCTCTCGAAAACAGATCGGATTTGGCTAATATTTGACACACAGATAATTTATAACCTGGATTAACGTATAGGATACTTTTATCCTAGAAAAATTTTAGGTTACCGTAGGATTTCCAAAAAACTAACTACAGCGCATAGTTACTAGTTAGGCTCGCAGGCACAGCTAGTTCGAGTAATTCGCGTAAATAGTAGGTAACTAATTCGAGTATAACCTAACATTATAAAAAAACATTTAAAAAAATCTATTATTAATTAAATGTTACGAATATTAAATAAAAATTATAATTTTATAACACGAATTTCCTTAATTGCCTGTATAAGAGAATTTATAATTATGAAAACTGAAAAGTGCATTTATATATTTAAATTGCAGCTGCATACGAGTAAGTACCTACATGTCTGAGGAAAATATGTTTTTTGAAATACATAATTGTAAATGAGTAAGAAGTGTAGGTAAACATAAAAACAGCTGTAATTGGTGGCGAGGTTAATGTATTGTATAATGTACCTGCCTCGGCCGTCCGTATGCAAGATGAAGCAATTAAAGGCACAGAGCAGAGAGGAGGAAGGCTGGGGTCTGCGCCTGCGCACGCGAGCGGCGCCGCGAGCCGATAGAGACATCAACGCGCGCAGTACTATTTATTCTACTAGAGCGGAACTTTTATACATTTTTATATAAATTTTTCAATTATTTTTTGAATATTACCTATTTATTTATTATCTAACTAGTCTCGTTTACGCACTGTTGTAAGACTTTTGTACGTATTTTTGTAAATGTTTGGAAGTCAATGTTAAGCGCTGAAATTTATTTATTTACTCTTTATTAAAATACCACAGGAACCTAACATTTATCCAAGATAAAAAGTATCCCACAATCAATCATTAATATACATAATTGAAAACCTCATTTAAATCGGTTAAGCAGTTTTTGAGATTAGCGTGCACAGACAAATCAAAAATGTTTTTTTTATCTTTGTAACATACAACCAAGTACAACGTATAATCGTTCATCAAAGACGTTTATATACAATTTTTTTAATGTAATGTAATAAGACACGGTTCGTTTGCTATTTTATTAAATGTTACATAGATTCAACTAGGTACCTATATAAAATTGCCTTTAGTAGTGCTACCATTGGTTACATAATATTTCACCAATGACTTCGTAATTAAATCTACTTTTGCGTACCTCTACCTACTTGCGTATAATAGATGTTCTTAAATAACCAAGGTTATTTATGTGGTGCTTAATAAATAAATTTATTATAGGTACCTATGTGGTGCTCAATAAATAAATTTGTTGACATAGGTATTATCAGAGTATTATAAATTTTCTTAACTATTCTAATCACTTATAATTATAAATAAAATAATTATAAATGATGTACCCAGACGTACTCGTAATATTTAATTTACCTTTCTGAAGAAAGCAGAACTGAAAAGACAAACAGATAAATTTGTTGTATTTTGTTCCATAAATATATTTTTTTTATTATCAAAATAATTCCCTTGGAATTCTACGATTTTTTAATCTCTGGTTCGACCGTATTAGAGCTCGAGAATTGAGACATCTTGTGGTTTCCGATACTATTTCTCTTTCACTCTCGATAAAAGTATCGTTCCGTTCCTTTCGTTTGAACGCTTATCTTTTATCCTTATCCCACCCGTTTTTCCCACATATTATTTGTCTTCACAAACATTGGGTGATCTGGCGCAGCTTAAATCGCCAGCTGCACTGGAGACCTACTAAATAAATGGTTACTATTCTACACCCACGTATTCGAAGGTAATACCTACGCACGTACCAAATTGGTATTTTTAAGATTGACCTTATGAGTTTTCGATATTTTCAGACAATGCCAACAGTTTATCACGAGACCAGCATTTTAAGCATTGGCTATCGAACAAAAGCAAAATTTAGATACATTGTGTCATTTAAAAAAAACTATCAAAAAGAGCTTGCTATCAATACAATTAATATTTATAAAATTGTTCGTCTGATTATCAACGCACAGCCTACTCCACTAACTATGTCTATAAAGCTGGAATTTGGAACATATCTAGGTTTTTATTTTAAACGAGTAATTTATAATGTAAGCGTCCACTATATAAGAAAAGATTTTTAAAAATTTCAACTCCGTGCTAAGCCGGGGCGGGTCACTAGTTATTAAATAAATAATCTGTACTAAATTTGTTATAGGAATTTGATCGAGTAAAATTATTTCTTCTATTATAGGAGGTATATAATGAGCCCCCAGGGGCTTAGCAGGCTACGATTACGTTGTAGCTCTTGGACAATAATTTGTGCATAAGTTAGGTACGAGTAACATCTAATTTTCAGATATCAAAGAGGGTAGCGATCCAAGAAATGGCAAGAATAATGTAAAACTCATACCTAGATATGAGGTAATAGTAGAATTGAAAATGCCCTCCTAAGCCTTCACGTGCGGTTTACCGCAAACGGGGGCAGCGATTCTGATAGGTATTGGATTACATCGTTTACTCACTGATTGCACACGAATCCACAACACGTGGCTCCATTCCCTCACATCATTGAACAATATACTCTTCCTCACCATTACCCTTCGCTTCCGTGCCAGTAGCTTTTTGACCAGATGTCGGCTGATGCAAATCATCTAATCGTTGTAAATTTAAAATAAAAAAAAATCGGTGGCTACGGTCGCCTATTACTGCCGTCCTTAGTATCTTAAAGGATAAGAGATTAGGAGGGGTTTAGGGAGATGGGATCTGGCATCATGCTCGCTCTCCAAACGATAACCACACAACATAACTACGAGTAGGTACCTACGAGTAGGAGTAGATCTAGGTTATCTGCAATTTCACGATAGTCTTCTGCAGGGGTGGTTACCACCACCAGTTTGGCTGTTATTAATAATCACAGAAAATGTTACTAATTACACACTAATTTTATTTTGGTGTAATGACTCTTCTAGCTAGAGATACAAAGCTAGTGGATATACTAATAAATATTAACTATAAAGTTACACTGTACGAAAAATGTTTATATTCTACTAGTAACCTAGCGATTTTATCAGTGTAACTATTTATTAGTGATAAAGTCGGTATCATATGGCTCCTTGAACCGGTTGCGGTGCGGCGCCTACTCCACCTAGCCAACTTTCTCGGCGTAATTCTTTGCTTTCCGCTTCTGACTGACGTTTAATAAAATAATAGCTTTTTATTGAGTGAAATTGTCACGAGATATAAATGGACTGAATGGGCATCAGTACCAAAATCCCCAAAACCTTATAGTTAGATCACCATGAAATTTTGCATTCATGTTGTTGAGGCTATAAAGAGTCCAGCAAAAAAAGTACTATTCCCGAGAGGTCAGTAAATAAAATAAAAAATATATCGCCTGACATAAATTATTCCCCCAAGCAAAAACTTTTCAGCTACATATTTTTATATCTACTTTGGAATTATTATTTTTTATTCAAAATAGCTCCTAAATGTTTTCGAACTTTTTTAAAATCTCGTCACTGAAAGTTAAGTACTGAATGTCCAGAAGACATTACAAGAGAGGTTGCCAAAGTATGTATAGTTGTTGTACATACTTCGCAAAACATTTACTCAATCTGTGACACAGATTGAGTAAATGTTTCTGTGTTATCTTTGCGTTGGTAATACTGAAAATCATTCAATTTCTGGGCGCCCATAACTAGGCGGAAAATTTTAATATTCCATCTAAACTTTCCCTAAGTTTTAAAAATCCATACTAATAGGTATAAAGCTGAAGAGTTTGTTTGTTTGGTTGAACGCGATAATTTCAGGAACTACTGGTTCGAATTGAAAAATTCTTTTTGTGTTGGATAGTCCATTTATAGAGAAAGGCTTTAGGCTGTATAACATTTTGAACGCGGATGAAGTCGCGGGCAACAGCTAGTTCTATATAAAAATTGTCTAGTTATTTCAAATTCAAACGTTTTCATCGCGTATAGGCTAGACTAGAATCAAAAGAAACCAATAACTACAAGAGAGATAAAACCTGAATGAATGAGCTGTATCGATAACCTCATCGAAATCAGTCTATTTATTTAATAGACTATTCAATTGTTATGTTTAGTTAATAATATTATCTGCATAGCAGCAACTTTTAACTACGAATATTTTGCTTACGTAATAAAAGTTGTATATATCATGTAATTTATGTTATTTATGTGTGTTTATACTTTGTATTACCGTAAGAATATAATTAAAAATAAAACAGTAAATTTCTGAAGTTCCTAGACAGGCTGCCCAATTTATTATTTAAAATACCTAAACCAGAAGTTTAGGTGCATTCCAAAGTATGAAAGTTCATTTCCAAAGTTGGCCATGCCGTGAATCGAACCCAGGTTTCCTGGGTCACAGCGCTAATGTGAACACCTTAACCACAAGTTAAACTAATGGGTTTAAATAAATAAAAATAAGTACTTAGCTCTAAATTAAACCTTTGCAACTATTTGACTATCAAACTCTTCCTATAGTTACTTTATTTCCTATTCCTATTTTCGTACTCTATAAAGCACTTGGATCTCAGTTTTAAAGCCCTATTATTTGAATTCAACTTCTACTAACGTCTCGTATAGCTGGCGGCCTCAATTCAACAGCAAAATAAAATAAAATTGAAATAGTCTTAGAATATTAAGCGCGCGGTTATGTTAGGTGGAGCAGTCAGCACGAAGCGTCGTGCATTCTGATGGGATAATGGTGTGGTCCTACACCCACCGACCATTATATGCAGATCCGGACATCACGCGTGCTGTCTGTGAATGCCGACCGAACGTCAATCACAGACTTCACCTGTTTCTTCTAAAAGTCACCTTACACGAACAATAATTGTCAGGATGAAACAATTAGATGACATTCGAGAAAATTTCATCTATATAATTAAGTATAACAGTTAATAATAATGAAATCTACAATTTCACAATTTGCACAAGATAGTCAAACCATGTAGTCAGAATTATTCATCAACAACTTGCTCTGCAATATCACCTTTTTGGGTCTGTGCACACCACAGATTATAAACATGTATACCTATCTGCGGCCGTTCTCGGAAATGGTCATGCCACCCACTAACTAATGGTACCCCTCTCTATAATCACGTACAGGACTATTATTGCTGATAAGTCTAATATCGTGGTTATATTATATCGATCAATCCCGATTCCGGTCAATGTTTTTCTATATACATATATCGCAATCCCACATGACGAATATCTTATGAATGCTGAGAGAGAAGTATGTAACTATTAACTATAAACTAAGTACCTACTACCTTAGTATAACTAGGTGTTTATGATTCAGAAGAACTGAAACACTTAGTTTAAATTTTATAGTACTGATACCGCAGAAGCTGCGATAAGGTGAACATAAAAAATCACAGTTTGAAGACATTATAAACTTATAAAGTAATTAAACGTTATTATTTTATTACTACGAGCGCGACCCGAGATATAATATAAAGCCAGCCGGCGTCGTAACCGATGCGGTTGGTTCACAATTTCTAAAATTATCACCCACCGCACTGTTTCCTCTAAATGATAAAGAGCTCTGTTTACTTAATACTATATAATTATTATCTCAAATAAATTGCCAGTAAATTATTCAGAAATTGCCCGGTGGACACATTAAAGTGTATTTTTTTATCGATAAATGTAACATTGTATACAAAGAGGAAACGAAAACTACTTTCGCTCGATTCGTCGTAATTTAATCCTTGTGGTGGCCTGCACTCGTGAGAACTTCTGTGGAGCACTATGTTATCATTCCTACCGGATGTAGGCCTGACGTTTACTACGGCCGGTGCGAGGCTTAGCAATAGGTACGCTGTTGTAAAATAAGTACTACTTTTTTTTTTCTTGAATGAAGAAGGCTGATGTTGGTCGCAATGCGAGTTGTTTGGAGAGTAGCGTTAGCGTACGCGTCCACGTGGGCCGAGCGGGGTAGCGGGTGGGCGGGCGGCGGGGAACCGGCACATTCCGGCCGTGACGTCACGGCCACCCAGCGCGCCCGACATTCGCCTCGCCCGCTCTACACTGCGCCGCAACCGCTGCGGCCTACTCTGTACAATAGTTCTTGCTATAGGAGTATAAACTACGCTTATTCATGCTCCATTCGCGTTTCGCTCGTATAAATACAGTTCCGCGTATGTTTACTATAAAATTAAATAAAAGGGGGTAAAAATGTTTATTCAGCTTTCTCCATAGATAACAGAAGCTTTCCGTTCAGCTTTCCGAACTGCAAGGGCGCGTACGCATCTCCATATCAAAACTGCTGTTTTATACGAACCGAAATTGAGGTGTAACGAAAAACGCGAAAATAGAGCTGAATACCCAATGGTGGCACTTCACATGGCTATTTGTATTTGTGTATTTTGGCATATTTGGCAAACAATTACCATGTGTGGACAGTTTATTTGACAAAGTGTTGCCCTTATTTGGCTATTTGACAAATAAGGACAATACCAAATACGCGGATCCGTGCGTCCGTGCGCTTGTCGGTTTTTCGAGACACATCAAAGGGGTCAAATAGGCAAATACGCAAATAACCACACAATGACCATATTCAGAAGCGCGTGCGCCATGAACCTGTACGGACGTGCAGTATTTTTGTGTTTGTGCTGTTAGCAAGAAAATAATAATTATTGAAAATGAATTGGGACAATGAAACAGTGCTAAAATTTTTGGAGTTGTACCCATCGAATTATATGTTACATATAATTCGATGGTTGTACCAAATGAATTCGTGTGTATTTTCAAGACTTTGTGTTTTATTACGCATAGCATGTAATAGTAACATAACATGCATTTAAATAATAAAATCCCGCTGCAATAAAGTCGTCCATAGTGTTGGTAAACACCGTGCGTTCTGCTGCCAAATGTTTGTGTGTTTGTTATTTGACTGCCATGTGTGGATGGTGGTGTTTGCCGTTATTTGCATGATTACCAGAACGTCAAATATTTTGCCACATACAACAAACACCCAATAGCGAACACAAATAGCCATGTGAAGTGCCACCATAAGTGTAGTTACTCCCCTATGTCGGCACAACAGATTCGGCATATAATATTGTACAAATTGCAACAAAGTTTTTTTTTGTGTTACTTACCATGTAGAAAAAAACCGAAGCAAATACCTAAACAAATGACTAGCTATTGCACGCGACCTCGTCCGTGTAACTTTATAAAATATAGCCACTGCTACTCGCAGATAATGTAACTGTGAAAGCATTTTTGAAAACGGTCCAGTAGTTTTAGTTTTTCAGTTTATTCATTACAATAAAAATACGTAATTTTAAGATATAAGTAAGATATTAGATTAAGTAGTTAACTATAGATTGGTTAGTCGGTTAGTCCGAGCTTTATCGTAACTATTTTAAATACAATCATGTAGTTAATGATCGCTTTTAAAAAGGAAGAAAAGATTTCTTATCATAATTGCCTCTTTTTAATAAACGTTCTTCCCGATTATTGGAGATACTTTATCGATAACTAAATACTGAGAAACATAATTTACAAGTATATCTATGTATTTATTGGTGTATAGGTAGTGGTACAGTAGTGACGACACGCACTTGGGATATGTGTGCTTCGCCCAGGTTGCAATTTTTTTTATATAAAAAAAATTAAACCTACTCAAACCTTCCTCGTTAATCCCCTTTTCCATAAGTGAATCAGCATGACGGATTTATAATACACTAGCTGCTGCCCGCGACTTCGCCCGCGTAACTGTAAATTATATACCTTCCTCGAGAACCACTATCCATTGGTGAAACAGCATGAAAATAGGTGCAGTAGTTTTTAAGTTTTTCGCGAACAGACAGACAGATTTGTTTTATAATATGTAAGGATAAGGATATTAAACAAAATTATTCTATGTCATCCCTTTAAGGTTTTTTAGTATATACAATTAAAAATATAAAGTATCAAAATGGAAAATTGTCTCAATGCAAAAATATATATTCGGTGATCAAAGATAGTTCAGAGAACTCCGTACGTACTCGTACGCTGACAAGTTCCGCGGTGATTATAATGAAATTGAAGCCCCAGAGAGCGTTTAGTTCGCTAACGATGCTTTAATTGCTGTTTTCGGTGAGTGTTTCATCTACAGCGTGATTCATTAGAGTTAGGAAGCGAGCCTCTCTTTTTTTTTTACATATTTAAAGATGATTTATTTTGTTAATTTTTATAATGCATCTTTAACTGAATCAAGTTTAGAATACCCCGATGCGGTTTTCATTAACTATTGTTTAGAAATGTTTTCATGAGATTAATAAGTTTTAATGAAAATGAGCGGTAGTTCTTCCAAGACATTTCAATCATTTTTTTTCTTATGTGAAGATTCTTGTAGTAGTTTGATTTTCAGAAAATTTAATCACTGTGGTCTTATACGTAAGGTGGTGGTTACTACTAAATTAATTATTACAAAAAAATAGAATTAATACTTAAATTGAGAAGAGTATTTTAGTGCAATACGTTTATTTTAGTCTGTTACGTGTTTGGTAATATTATATAATATCTAATATGGATAATCACTATTGTTGGCTCAACTTATCTGCGAAGAACAAATAAGTTTCAACAAAACAAACTCTATTAATAATATGAAAGTGAGTTCATTTGCTTTTTATTATGTCGATCATCATTCTACTCGTATTGTGTGAACATTGCATTTATTGTATGAACATTGTAACAGGTAAAGAAAAGGACAAAAATACTGTTCTTGAGGAATCTGACTAAAAAAACTCCTTAGGAAATCCACATGAAAATATTTATCCCTCTTTTCTAAATCGACACAGACAAAGTCGTGAGCACCAGCCAGTATTATACACTACATTCGGTTCAATAATCAAAGAGATACACGTGTTATTATTTAGTTCAGTATATTTAAATTGAATCCCAAAAGTAAAGCCGTGAATAGCTAGCGATAAAACAAAATTCTCTTTATAATTTTTATAGGTATGTGGGCTTAAAAATGATTTTCGTTTTTGGCGCCACAGATGATTCGTATTTCACTGCGTTCACGTCGCATTCGGCGACAGATCATTAATCATAATCAACTAAAATCGTTTGACCGTTTAAAGTGATCGATTTTATAAGTGTATGTCAGTGCAGGCCGATGTGAAGAAGGTCAGGTTACATGTGACGAAGCACTTTTCGAAGGAATGGCTACCGTTCATTGTTTAAACATTGGCATGACGTATCGTTCGATCAATCTGATTTATTGATGTCAGGCCGATGTTCACTGTTTCTTCTATAATTTGGACGTTATTTTCATACATTACTACTTCATAAATCGTAGTACGAGCACATGAAATTAAACGGTTTCATTGATCTCTATGTCAAAGTACTAACCGTTTTCGTTAGAATGAAGATTTTAAAGATATAATTATTTGTTTAAAATTCACCGGATTTTTCACATAGTATCTACTTAATTCTTTGATTTCCTCATTAATTAAATAATTTGAAAGTTATATATTTTTATAACTAACCCCTTGTTACTCGTACATCGTAGCGCTGTGCTATTGTTTTTGCGGACTTTTTTAAATTTTAAAATAATAATTCAGTTTTTATCCTCAACAGGGTAACATAGAAGGCGGGCGCACCTCCCTCTGGATTCGGGCTTGGCTGCAGGAACAACTCTTCGTGTTGGGCTGCTTCCTGCAAGGGGACGCTGGCAAGGTCTTATTCGTCGCGATCCTCGCGCTCTCCTGCTTCTGCGTCGGTCTCAAGTCGGCCCAGATCCATTCCCGGATCGACCAACTCTGGGTTCAAGGTTCGTACGGACTTATTGAAAACGGTCCTCATTTAAATTCAGCGTCGCTCGTATCGCGTACAATCTAAAAAGCGTAAAGCCACATCGCGATAAGACGTTCTGGCACATAGTACAATGCGTGGAATACGAATGCACCGGCGAACGCACCTCTTTAAAGCCGCTTCCTCCTAGCCGCTACGTGTCTGGCATCGCCTACCGACTACACACACTGTACCGCACCCTATCTCATACTTATTACAAATTAACCACGACCCATTATAATTTATCGTTTGTCAACTCACGAGAGCGTCCGGTGTAAGTGAATGTGATTATGACATAGCCGTATTAAATCTAATTGCGTTTCGATTTAGTTCGCCGACGAATGGCGGACATTAAAATAATTTGTTGCCACTTGATTGCCGTTTTATGACAGAAACGTGTACACTGTACTGAACGGACTGTTGTCTTGTCATGCACAGGACGTAGCATATTTAATGCTCTCAAAACTCTATTCAAATTCGAACACGACAACCATAATAATAAAACAAGTAATTGCTGTGTTGCAATTATTCTCTAATTTAGGTATGAAGGGATGTTTCAACCAATTAGGTATTTCAATGTCTCGAAAGAATTACTGACGAGACTTAGGTATCGATAATTGTATACATATTGTTTACTTATTAGATAAGTGAAAATTAAGTAAGCCAGGTCAAACACACTAAAATATCTTCGAAGCGCAAAATACATACAAAGTTGCTTTCTCAACAATGAAGTAACTTGACTAGTCTCATCGCATCCAGTATGTTGCTGTCGTAAAAAATAAATGAAATACTTGACCTGGTTTGAAAGCGCTTTAGCTGTTAAGAAAAATAATAATTACAATGAATTGATACAAAGATTTAACGGATTTTCATGAAACTTGGTAGATATACATTTAGACATACAGGACACAGGATAGTCTACTTTTTTCTTTCTCAAAGCGGACGGAAGTCGCGGGCACCAGCTAGTATCTAATAAAAATTATTTAGTTATTAGTAGGTATTGTTGATAAGAGTACACTCTAAAATTGTTATAAATTTTTATATTACCATGTGAAGAATTTCTTGGTTATAAAAATATTTCTAGTTTTTGCCTAAATGACTGAAAACAATGTTATCAGCAGGGCCAAAAATTCGTCGAGAGTCAATTTTTAACGGACTGCAGCATTAAGCAAACAGGTTTCCATCTAAGCTGCTAAAAATGTAATTTTTAATTTTGTATTCTAATTTTATTGCAAAACGGTAACACATTAGCTACATTAATTTTGATGTTTTATTTTTCGGTGTATGTAAATATGTGCCTAATTAATTGTTATTCAAATGTTTATAACAAATGATAGTATTATAGTAGAACTGTGCACGTGCGATGAGACTTCCTCTCGATAAACAGGATGTAACTACATGTTTCCTATGCGGGCTCGGTAGGTATTATACTGAGCGATTCAATTCCTTCATTTGGTAAACTGGGTTTGTTCACATATAAAACTCTTAAGAATCATGTTTATTTATTCCACCTGCATGTGTTTATGTTAAAATTTTTGGCTTACACTTCATTTGCATACATGCTCGTAGCTGTAGCTCGTACTAATCCTAATATAATAATTGTTTAGGAAAAGTTATTTCAAGTTCAATATATTGATATAAATTTCCATGTAAGCTATACGTTGTAAGATAGTAGTCACACAGTAATACTATGCACTGCACTTCCAAATCAATTTATTAAAGAAGAAACAAGAACCAGTATTGTATGCTAGTTTTTTAACAGTAATAAACGCTCTTAAAGTGTCGTGTATTAAGTCTTCTGGCTACCGACTACTGTCCAAACAATACAAAAATATTATACAAAAGTAACGGCCCCACAAAATCTTATCGCGGAACAAAGTCGCCTTCTGTTAAACAATGCCGAAGGACCCGAAGTCGCCTAACAACTTAATTAGGTGGCCCGCGGCCGCCCGTAAATATCCCCACGTGAAATTACGACCAATAAAACTAAAAAATGTATAACATTTCTATTGACCAACAAAAAACGAGGGATCCGATTGTCCGGTCCGCTTTTATGTTAGGCTGCCTGCTGTGTCGTACCCGCTCACAGCTCCGACTCTTTTGTGTCTTGTGTCAATAGGAATACGGACCTTTGTAAAATAGACACAAGGCGAGTTAAATAAGTTGCGTAGCGTTCCACCGTAACCAATGTGTGCATTATGTGCGAACGTCTCAAGGAACATGCAATGTTGCAGGTATTTAGGCAATTATTTTCACAATACATTCTAGTGAGTAACTTGAATATGTAATCTCTCAATCATTTGTGAGTTAAAGTAACGGCAATAAACTGTGTGGCCTCATTATAAATAAAAACGTATGGAAAGCCGACTAATAAATAAGATTAGTTATATGTCAAACTTAATCTGTTAACTCTGGCAAAGAATGAGCAAACGCGATGCTAATTAGGAGTGAGGCGTATTTATCGTAACAGGTAAAAATAACAGATATTTTAAAGGAACAGGTTGGAACTGTGACGTCTTAGCCGATTTAACTGTTCCTGTTAATTTTATCTGTGGTTCTATCATGTTTGTACTAGGAACAGGTGTAGGAACAGGAACAGGTGTGTACTAGGAATATGAAAGTATCCAACTGTTCACTGTTCACCTGTTCCGGAACAAGCTGTCTCTCATTCAATTTACCTTAGTTAAAAAGAGATACACCTATTACAGCCGATGGCGTTCGGAAACTCGAACAATATTTTAATGTAACAAGCAAAAGGGTTGCTAGTATGCAATACATATTATTATATCTATTAAAATAAAATTAATAATAAAGCTGAACCTGAACATTATAACGTAGATTAAGTTCACGTTCATATTTATTTTATTTTATTAACGATATATATATATATATATATTGCGTAATAGCGCAAAAAGATAATGAACTATGATTACAGTAATGTATCCGAACGTAAATTTTATGTCAATCAATATTATGACAGTGACATTTCAAAATTCAAATATTTTAATTCAATTTTAAATTTTTCATTCGTATTTCGTTTATTGATTTTCTTTTTCTTGAGTAAATTAATTTTTCATATTTCATTAAAAAAAATTGTCCTTAAATGTTTTTATGTGTTTGTGTAATTAAGAATAACTGTAAATATCTAGTTAGTTTAGTGCCTTTGTTTAAGTCCCTAGTAGTGTAAACCATATTTGTACCTAACCTAATGACTAGTTTCAGTATTAGTTTAAATTATAAATCTGACAGTCCTAAGCCTGTAAAATCATGGAGATTTTTCAGTCCAATGTGTCAAATGTGTGTTGCATGTATAACATGTGGTAGCAGTAGTGAAACAAGAACAGGTTTGGAACAGGTCATCAAGTAAATACTATCTTGTAAAAAATAACAGGCTGTTCTTTAATAACAGGTAAATGGAACTGTTATTTCGATGTCACCGGAACAGTTGGAACAGGTTCCCAATTTTACCTAGTACAGCCCACTACTAATGCTAATATTACGTGTCAGCCTCTATTCCGTGAGTTGAAAGCACGCAGCGGACCGCTATGGAATCTTGGCTAGTTTTTGTTCAAACCGGCTTCCAACGTGATCGATTTAGCGACCGTGACCGAATTTTTGAACTTTTTACAAACTGTTGCCTATGGCTTCGCTCGTATTGCGCCTTCTTTTAAATGAGTTTAAAGTCTTCGCTAAAATGCATTACCTACCAGAGTATATTGTATCCAATGTGGTAATAAAGACCATAGTCCATTCCTATATCTATTGAACGGTTTTATGTTATTATTTTTGTGTAAAGGTCGCCAGAACTTGAAGGTATGAGATTACCGTAGTTAAATAAGCAACTCAAGGGAGTATGGAAGATGCCGATTTTGATATAAGAATATATGTCCGGATAGGGGAATGTGGAATGGGCTGTAGCATTTTTTTACTTACTGTTATTTATTTCACGATGGTCTTTTGTAAGGTACATAAGTAAGGTATCCGTTTGACTGCCACCAGACGCGCTGCCCAATTTATGATTACGAAACTCAGTGTATCCTGTCAGTTGTCACTATATGTATTTGCACTTGTCATTTTGGTTAGAGATATTCAAGTTAGATAGTCAGTATACCTAAGTTCACAATAAATTGAAAGCTACATTGCCTATGGCGGTTTAAGAAAATCTAGCAATGTCAATGTTGCGGTCGTGACGTGACTATGTTGTAAGATGTGTTCATGTGGAGGACCAAGACAAGCGCCGCACCCCGCGTCGTCGCGTCGGCCGCAAAGGACGCGGTTTGTTTATTCCGCCATCCATCTGTTGTCTACACTGGCTAATTTGCATAGAGGGCCTCGCGGGGGTGCGCGGGGCAGGCGGCCGGACCACACGGGCTCGCCGGCCGATGGCGCGCGGGTGGCCGCACAACCACATGCGCGAGCGCACGTATACCTCGCCCCCCCATACCCGAACCCGCCTCACCGTCATTCATTGCGATCGTCTGCGCTAGAGAATGCAATAACATTGTCAATCCCGCGGACTCCAGGTATTAACGGGACCTCGTACAGGGTTTCTATAAAACTGAAAATCATAAAGTGATGCCATACGTAAGGGCTATTGCTTAAATGAAATTTATTTAATTAAAAGATTTGTTAGCATTAAAATATGAGTGTGATTTATATTTTATTTTATATTTTATTATATCAATACTGTCTATTCTATTTTATATCAATACACTTTATAATATTAGTATAGACAAGTATTTATCTAATAACATTCTCAATACCAAATTCACACACATTTATTTATTGTATTGCACAATGTAGATATTTAACATCATAATGGATTTTATATTTCTTTCGAATCTGGTTATGTTCCTCAACATACCAATTTCCGGTATCGAATTATAAATTGATTACAAAATGCTTTCATTTACCATCTATCATATTATTATCAATGAATTAAGATTTCTTCTCCAACCGCCTCGAGATCCCGCTCAATTTACGTGCTAGGGGGGCTTACTCCCGCATTCTTCGATAAGATTCCAGCACTTCCATGTTCTAATATTGCATTCTCTAGTCACAAGTGACTTATCGAACTGCGCTTCAACGACATTCGATTGGATATATTGTCATATCGGCGCGTACGCACCGAAAATGTCGCAAGCTCGATTCGCTCAATGTCCCCTAATAATCGATATCTATTACTCATTCAAAACCGAAGATGAAACAGGCCGCCGCCGACGATAATGAAGCGGTATGATTATGAAAGTTATGTGCATACACAGACAGTAGCGATAACCTTTGATGACCTTGCGCTCTTTCCACGCTTCGGCTGGTACAATCGCCTTAAATTATACTTCTGAAACTTCTTTTGCGTAAACAATTTCTACTATGTAATATTAAAAAAAGTTAAGTTTGTTTAGACCGGTGAATGGTTGTTACTAAATCAAGGGTACAATGAAAATTTGCGGCATCAGATAATGTGTCCTGGATCAATACGATACTCTTCATTACAGTACTAGCGACCCGCTCCCGGCATCACTCGGGGTGCAATTTTTATATATATTGGTACAAACCTTTACCGTTTATTCCTCTTTCCATAATATGTGAAAAACCTAATCAAAATCGGTCTAACCATTCTCGAGCTTTTGAAGTATCGTGTAACCTAACCTAACCTAACTTAACACAAACACGCGCCACTCGCGCCAAATACGCGCCACGAAAGAAGACTGTCTTGAGCAGTCTGGTACACTCGCTCACAAAATAGTTTAAGTAACTAAATAAATATAAGTCCAAGTTTAAAAAACTACTTTTAATTAAGTAAATGAAAAAAGAAATTTATAATTTTAGAAATAGCCTAATACTCGTACATCGTCTGCGCAAGTTAAACCACGTGATGCTTCAAGTCTCTTCTTTTGTGGTACTTGTTATTATGATGACCCTTAGTACTGAAATTCCTCATTGGATGGCGTAAAAGGAGCCGCTGGCAGTAACTTAGTTTTATTTTAAATCCACCACAAATTTATGGCACCTGTCTGGACGCAATAACTAACAAAATGTTTTCAAAAGCACAAAACCTCTTTAGCTTCCTTTTGAGGTATAAAGTTGTTTGAAATTTGATGGATTTGCGTATTTTCGAAAATGGAAGCTCAAAAGTAAAGTTTCTATTAATTAATTAAGTCGTCGGGTGTCTTCTCGACAGTGATATCTAACGAGAATCATAGCAACATTGGCATCGTAAATCGCGCCCACGGCTTCGGTAGGTGTTAAAATAGTTTCGCCCTGTGCGGGCCGGGCGCATACATATACATATACGCCCGCTCCCATTCCACTTTCTTTATGATAATCCCTAATATCCGGCACGAATGTTTAAGTACCTACTTCTTGCTATGTTTAGAGTGAACTTTCAAAGGTTAACTCCAACAAACTCACACTTGACTCAACCACAATAATAATAAAGGGAGTTGTCGGTTATTTTAAGATATCATAACTAAAACATTCAATGTAACAACATTACGTTGTAACTAGCACAAGTCGATGTTATTTGCATTGTATATAAATAAAGGGACTAAATAGTCTTAGCCTTTAATGTATAATGAGTGTACTTACCTACTGTACTAATTATCTTATTTTTAATCCTAGACGATAAAAAAAAATCTGGCTTTATTTTTTATTTGCACAGTATTGTGTTGTGTGTGCTGTCTTTACTTCATGCTTTCAGTATTGGAGTATATAAATATATATAAAATAGACCAGAGACCTATAGGATAATAACTTGGTAATATTTTTTTGTAATAATCTTTTATTAATCTCATTTACATACAAAGTGTTCTGCGAAATGATGATGGCATTAGCATTAAGACAATCCTGGGTTCAGGCTAACGGCGGCATACCTGCGTCATACGGCCGACAGGTGGTCTCATCGTATGGACACATATTATTTCTGTGTCTTTAATTAATTGGAGGTTATCTCCAAAGTGTCAATACAATATGATTTTTTTAAATAAATAGTACATTTTTTGCTATGATTAGTATATCTGAAGAATATATGTCATATTATCTAAAACTAGGCTGATTAGCAAACTTGAATTACGTGCGTGGTCTCGTGTTGTTAAGAAAGTACCAATCATGCTAATAAAATTAATTTTTGAGGCATAACGAATGCTTTTTGCTGTCAGAGAATCGGTAAGTTGATTTTAATAAAATAGTAGATACAAAAGGAAATTAATGCTAACAATTAAAATGTCTTTCTTACATGTGTGTTTTAAATTAGTCCCAGTTGAAGTTATTTCGAGGGAAGGCGTTAATTGTCGTTGTAACAATCGGAACGGTTGTAAAATACGCTTTACGTTGCCTAAGAATTTGTTTACAGCCGTGGAATAATATCAAATGCACTATTCTTAAACTAAGTTGTATTCGATTTGCACATAGGTTATGTATTTAAAAACTGCATATTCCATGTCCTTTTTGACATAACTATGTTATCACATTGTATGGTATATTCATAAATGACTGAGGTTTTAACTCTATTTTAGTTTGCAATATTGGATATATTAGTTGGATGCATATTTGAAGATTTCTTGTATTTGGTGTCTGTTTTAGATTTAAATTGTTTTAAAATATCTAACTATTCACCCCGATGTAGGACATGCAAGTCAAGAAAGTGATACGAACTCTGCACCCTCAGATTTGAGATTTTTTTCGGGAGTTTTAACATTTCGTTGTGGTTGGGTGAATTAGGTAGGTGAACGAGTTATTATAAAAAAATATTGATTACTTCGAACTATATTTTACAGTCAGACAAATGACATTAAAAAGGTCTGTTTTTGTTTTGCATTTTATGTTTCATTTTTAACTGAAAAAATAAACAAATTAAATACAAATAAAAAAAAAACATTGTAAAACTATTTAGAGAACGGCAAAGCGTTTAAAATTTGGCAAACGAAGATCTGACATGGCAATAAATCAGCCGAGCGGGTGTTAATTGGAATGAGTTCTCGTGGTGTCGGACGAAAACATGCAGTTGATAATATATTCTGTTTATACATAAGAACAATGCATTTAAAAGCGTATGCACATGTGGAAAAGATGCAATGTAGATATTTTTAAATAAACGGTGATATAATTAAGTTACGAGAAAAATATATATTAAAAAGAATATAATTATGAAAGTGTAACTGATGTAAATAAATATATACGCGATAAAGAAACATTGACCTTGAAAATTTTTTGGTTGACAATGAAACCAAAATTTTTGTTAATGTAGGTATTAAAATTTGATTACATTAATATTTAATAAAAAAATTATTATATAAAAAATATTCAACTATAAAAATTACTCGCTTCGATTTGCTTGCTTTTCTATTATCTATTATGTTAATATATTAACATCGTAGGTTATCGTAGTTTATACTCGGCGAAATAACTTTCGAACGATAAGTACGTCTTAAATAATGTGTCTCTCTATACAAATATAAATACTTTCACTTGAAATTCGATGAGTAAATGCGGCGTCTACGAACAGTTGCAGTGTAGCAAGTCGGCAAACAAGTCTATTTTGTAATTAAAGTCTGAACACATGGCGCCGCCATCGCCAGTACGAGGGGCGTCAGGATACTGTCACAACTTCGCGATAAATCACCGACTGGATGTGTTAACTAACACGACTCGACGAGCCGCGCCCCGACAAATGTCACCACTCTCACCAATCCAATAAACCATAGGTGCTGATGGGACGGGATAGCTAAAATTAGAGCCCCCTCATTTTTTATGATGACATTCTTCGCAACTTTGTTAGAAGATACAGATTGTCACAAGCAAGCGTTATAACAGTGTTTATCTTTTCTTGTTAGTATATATTTTACAATAATTTAGCTTTATATGGATTTTATTATAACAAAATAATTACAATATGCCTACATATATATTGTTTTAGATACTTATAATAGAGTATATCTTTTGAAAGGTTACCCACAGCCACATCAGTCATATAGTATTTAGGGTTAATTTTGCATGAATTCGTAAACCAGACACAATGACTTCTATATAGGACAAGGCTAACGCTCCTAGTACGTGGCACCGACGCGCCGGTGTCAAAATCGGAAATCGGCACCAATGACGGGTGTGCATTCTGTGCGTAGAAAGATACGAAAATGCCTACTTACCAGTGATATGTATACAACCCACCAATGAGAACACTTTACAATAACAGAATACGCCAATAAAAAATAAAAATAAGTATTAAGATGGCAATGAAAACAAATTATTTTTAGTAATTAGATGTGCAAATTAGAGGACCATTTTTTTGTCACTAGTAGTATGGTAAGGGCGCATCCTGTTGTTTAACATATCACTGACCAGACATTAATTCATAATGAGCACATTACATTTTCAAAAGAGCACTGTCTTAATAATCTTTGGTCTTAATTAAGTCTTAACTATAATAAAATGTACGACGAGATTGTACAGTAATGTTTTCAGTGACTCACAAAAAGTCCTGCTTAAACGCTGTTGTCGTTAAAAAAAACACAGCAAGTCAGGTGCAAGAATAAGCAATTTACTTAAATGTTTCTAGACACATTTAAGTGTGGCGCGTATGTAAATTACTCCAGTACGACAGTACAAGCAGTGTACACAAGAAAATTAAGTTCTCTGTGCCATAACGACTATCGCATTAAGTTGACGATTTATTTTAATGAACCGAACGAGGCGACGTGGCCCGCATTAGCGATAAATAAGAAACGAATTTAATGTGAGTTTAATTGCATTTTTATTAATATTTAATCAAGGTTCCTGACTGAGAAGTAACTTATACTAATTCCAACGTATTATACCGCCCACCAAGGAAACTCGTATTTTGCAATTAGTTGCTTTGTCGCTTTTGTTGTGATTTAGTGATGGTTTCTTAAAAGTGGGCACAAAGATAACAAAATTTCTAATAAAATAAAATAAAATAACCGCGCGTCCCGCAACTGCGCCCCTCAGTTCTCATTTTTCAAGTTTTAAAATAGGTAGGCATTTATTTTTGTTAGCCTTATTTTCACTGATTGTTGTAAAATTAATATGGAACAATTAATCTACAGTCCATAATACACTTAATTATTCACAAACAAGTCTTCTATATTGTATTCTTTTTTCATTGATCAAAAAGGTAAACAAACAATTCACGATATAGAACTAAACAAACAATACGAACAAATTCTAAATGAGTTAATCACTGAGTCCACTCTCTTTGATAATGCCTAATGTACAAATTCCATCTTTAAAACAGTCCAGTGACCATGGCGACGCTATATTTTTTTTACGTTTTTGATCAATAGAAAAAGAATAGATCATATGTCTAAATATTCCTGGTTAGGTACCGAAACGGGGTAAGACTCCCGTTTCAGAAGAGCGATTGTGACTGATTTGGTGTACGAGTAACGTGTGTAACGCTTGTGTAAAAATACGATAAAATTCCCATAAATAAAATTTTACAATAACTCTATTCTTTTTTCCTTGTTGTTTAATTTTCCACATTTTCTTATAACAAATGTTTAATTATTTCAGAGGGTGGACGATTAGAAGCCGAATTGAAATATACAGCGAAAGTGCTCGGCGAAATTGATTCCTCGACACATCAACTTATAATACAAACAGCAAAAGACCCTGACGCTTCACTGTTGAATGCAAATGCATTGTTGGAACACCTAAAGGTAGTATTTGTAACTAGTAATATATTTTAAATTATTTTGAATGATAAAATTGCAATTTTGAATGTATTTAATTGGTACTGTAGGTAGTGAATGCAGCAACTCATGTCACGGTTCACATGTTCGAGACGGACTGGCACCTAAAGGATCTTTGCTACACTCCAAACATACCAGACTTCGAAGCCTACCACATCGAGAAGATCTTTGACAATTTAATACCTTGTGCAATCATAACACCTCTCGACTGTTTCTGGGAAGGATCAAAGTTGCTCGGTCCGGATTACCCGATACCTGTCCCGTGAGTATTTTATCCAAAACTAGCTGGTGCCTTCTGCTATACTTTTTCCAAACGTATATATTTTATTTTTGGGTGGAAACATTACTTTTTTCTGGGTGAGAGGTACCTATCCTGTGTTCTTTTCTGTTTCCCTGACAACGTGTAACTATACATGCAAAATTTCATGATGAACGGTTGAGTAATTAAGGTGTTAAATGGTAACAGACAGACAGTTACATTCACATATATTTTCTATATCCTTACTAAATCCTTACTTAATATTATAAATGTGAATGTGAGTTTGTTTTTTTGTTTGTTTGTTACGCTTTTACGCAAAAACTACTGAACCCGATCACCATGAAAGTTTGCATACACGTTGTCTGGGACACCAGAAAGGACATAGGGTACCTTTCACCCAGAAAAAAGTACTGTTCACGAGGGGATCATCTAAAATAAAATATATTACTAACGCCTAGCTAAAGTGTTACAGCAACAATGCATCAATCTTATAAATTAGTTAGTGTTTAATTAGTTAAACTTAAAATAGTTAGTGTTTAATAGTTAAATTAGTTATAATCTTATAAACCTTATATTTTAGAAATAAACATTACACTGCAAAATCTCACAACCAACTCCTGTCTATGACTGATAAATTTTCTGTCATTATATTCTACTTTTTTCTTTTTCCCCATTTGAAAATTAACCTATTTATATTCAGCTAGATTCAAGTTCAAAATTCATTAACAGCGGGTACCAGCTAGTATAAATATAAAATCGTAAACGAGCCGCGTTTTAAATTTTTATTAAAAAAAATTGATCTATCACCGAGATCCATTTGAACTGATTTGAAAGCGGTTTTCACTGATGTATTGATGATTGCCTGTATTAAACTATTTTAATAGTATTAGTATGGATTAGAAGTTCGTTATTGTTTAGTTTTCTCGTCCCTTATTTTAAAAACGAGTTCAATTTCAGTTTCACAAAATACAGGCTACAATGGTCGAATCTGCACCCTCAAGAGATGTTAGAGCAAGTGAAGAAGTTGCAGTTCCAGTTTCCAGCGAGCACGTTGGAATCCTACATGAAGCGGGCCGGCATAACCTCCGGTTATATGAACAAACCGTGCCTCGACCCCACCGACCCGCATTGTCCAGAGTCAGCGCCCAACAAAAAATCAGGACTGGTACGTTTAAGTTTTTCGATGACTCAATAAGTCATTCATCACCTCACGCCGTGAGATCTACATTAGGAGAAGGGATCATTATGTACGTGAACTCTCGATCCTTTTAAGAAAACTTCGATTTACGACAGTTTTACTAGCACATAAATAAAACTCGTAGGATCCACGACAAATAAAATAGCTTTATCGAAGCGTACGCGTAAAAAGTTAAAATTCTTTCCATAATAATAAAATATTTTTGGATACGGTAATAAGACGGGATGAAAGCGGTGACCGCGCCGGCGCAGGCAGATGTGCGGGACTACCTGGCGACTGCGCCGTACATTCGAGAAAGTTTTCTTCCGATACTAATTATATATTTGAGCCGTTTACGGTTACTTCGTCAGTATTATAATGAAGTTAACTACTAAATATTATAAATTTATCCATATTTCTTCCCCTTGTTTCTTGTTTTAAAAAGGTATTTCTACGTAATTATAATCATATCAATCAATCAATACTAATAATAAAAGGTATTGTATGTATGTATGTTCCTCCATAACTTAAACGAATTAACCGATTGTCATGAAACTTGGTAGATAAACATTTAGACGTACAGGACACATGATAGGCTACTTTTTACTTTTTCAACGCGGACGAAGTCGCGGGCGCCAGCTAGTTTCTAAATAAAACAGTTATAAATTGTTTATGCTTGTTTATAATAGCACCGTTTGTGAAAACTGTATCATCCGTTGGTTGGTTAAGATGTTAGCGGAGAAACAGCAGACAGACGTGAAAAGCGACTTTATCATATAATAATTATTATATACAGAAAAAAATTCTAAAAATCGTATAGAGCCTATAAACACGATATCTCTAAAAACAAAGTAACTTGCTCCATGACCAACCCTTACAGATTTATTATTTAGTATTGATATACTAGTGACCCACTTTCAGCTTCGCCCGGGGTGTAAAATTAAAACATAAATTAAAACATTTAAAATCGGTCGAGGCCATAGAGCAGATACATTCTGTTTTTTATATATATAGATTATAGAAGTGTGGTCAACAAAGAGAGTTGGAACGTCTTTTTACACATTTCTTTAATGTTTCTGACTTGACTTGTGGCATTAATATGACGACTCACTAATGCTACGAAACAAACGGAAAGCATTAGTGAGTAGGTAGGTTTTTGTGGACAGTGCGGTGGAAGCCACCCACGTTCGGCGAAGGCCCGCGAAGCGGACGGGCGCGTATTGTTCGGTGCGCCCGCGCAGTCGGTCCGCGCGCCATTATACGGGCGCATTGTGCACGCTTCAATGGGCTTCGTTTGCCGCTGCTATCGCCCGTCACAATGACACTATCAATAATACTCACTACACACCAACACAGAAACGAGAAATTCCACGGAAACCTCGTAAATCTTAGATTGCTCGCTTTGTTAGCAACTGTCGTCAAATTTGAACAAACGCGCTTTGTTTGTAATAGTTACTTTGCTTGCAAGGTGTTATCGGACGAAAAATTGCTCAAATATATTTTTAAATAATGTGTGCATGAAATGGTTTTATAATCTGTATACTATACAGTCTATTTGGACATGTCAAAAATATGTCCATCTACTGACATATTAACCAGGCAACATATTCGCACAAAGGTCTCCCCAACTTAATTGCGGAATCTCTTCGTAAAGAAAGATATTTATATTCTCATTCCTCCTAACCCTACCCAATCCATTATCGTTAATCCTACTGTAATCGGCAGCGCACTTGTAGCACCTATGGCGTTGCTTGCGTTATAAGCGACAGAAGCCTCCTCCCATCAACCGTCAACCTGTCTGCCGACCTTAACATAAGAAAGTGCTTGCTCTTCTGTTATCGGCGTTGATCTAAATTTTAAAAAATTCTTCAGGTTCCAGATGTAGCCGCAGAACTGTCAAACGGTTGCTACGGTTTCGCGGCGGAATACATGCACTGGCCGGAACAGCTAATTGTGGGCGGTGTCACCAGAAACTCGACATCAGCCTTGCGAAGTGCACGAGCCTTGCAAACGGTAGTACAGTTGATGGGAGAGCGAGAGATGTACGAATATTGGGAGGACAGTGTCAAAGTGCCCAGCGTAGGCTGGAGTCAGGAGAAAGCAGCTTCTGTACTTGACGCTTGGCAGAGGAAGTTTGCAGGTGTACGTATATGTTTTAAATTATTTTTACTGGTTAAATTTAAACTAATAATATAATTGAATTATTTACAAATGAAATTCTTCACTTTACAGGAAGTAAAAAAAATGTTGATGTCCGACTCAGTGTCACCGTTGTTCGATTTCTATCCGTTCTCCACGTCCACACTGAACGATATTCTTGGAAAGTTCTCCGAAGTTTCACCCATGAATATTATTCTCGGTTACGTGTTTATGGTGAGCTGGCCTTTATTTTTATTATACATGTTTAAATCCCAACTGCGGCACAGATTATCATTTCTTTTGTTCATTTCATTTGTTTAATTTAATTATTTGTTATGCAATTTTCAGTTAATTTATGTTGCGGTAGTACTAATGCAATGGGAAGATCCGATCCGATCACAAACTGGAGTCGGTATAGCTGGTGTTCTCCTGCTGAGCATGTCGATCGCGGCCGGGTTAGGATTTTGCGCTATACTAAGTAATTTTTTTTTTTTTTTTTTACTTTCTATTTAGTTTTATTTTTGCTTACTTTATTATTTATTGCACAACAACAAAAGTACATTCGAACAAACAAATACATAAGTCATAAAACGACCAATATTGCAGTGAATCTTTTTGATAATTTAAATTTAGTTTGAGGTATGACTAAGTTTTGTTCCTAAGGACTATCAGGAAAAATGACTAGGTATAAAAATGACTATAACGTGATATTGTTTGTTTTGATATCCTCATTCATTAGAAGGGAATTTATAAAAGTAGCCAATAATTTCTATTTTTAGACACATTTAAAAAAAATTCACACACAAAATCCTTACTAATATTATAAATGTGAATGTGAGTTCGTTTGTTTGTTACGCTTTCACGCAAAAACTACTGAACCAATCACCACGAAATTTTGCATACACATTGTCTGGGACACCAGAAAGGACATAGGGTACCTTTCAACCTAAGTTGTGTAACAAACTTTGTTTGTTCTCTAAATAAGTGTACCTAGAATTATTTGGTTCCGATATTGTCAAAGTAACAAAATATGTTTATCATAAATTTGGGGCTAATAAATTTATGGAATGATTGCATATATTCAGGTATACCGTTCAACGCGTCCAGCACCCAGATCGTGCCGTTCCTGGCGCTAGGGTTAGGCGTGCAAGACATGTTTCTGCTGACGCATACGTACGTGGAACAAGGCGGGGATGTCCCGCGCGAGGAGAGAACTGGCCTCGTGCTCAAGAAGAGCGGCCTCAGCGTGCTGCTGGCCTCACTCTGCAACGTCATGGCCTTTCTCTCCGCTGCCCTGCTACCTATTCCTGCACTACGCGTCTTTTGCCTACAGGTTTGTGTTACTTTCTTCTGACCACCATTCACTTGTCTTGTGACCGCTTTGTATAAAGCTCCTTTAGAACGCCTTTATGAAGAGCTCCTAAAAACCTCGCTACTAATTATATAATACTAGCTGCTGCCCGCGATTTCGCCCGCGTAACTTTGTAAATTATATACTAAATTTTCCTCGAGAACCACTCTACCCATTGGTGAAAACAGCATGAAAATCGGTGCAGTAGTTTTTGAGTTTATCGCAAACAGACAGACAGACGCGGCGGATGACTTTGTTTTATAATATGTAGAGATGTTTTCAGACTCTGTCATAAATTTTTCAATCTCGGACATATTTTGGGTTATACACAATTTATTTTTGTACTGTGTGTAATTGTACCATCATTTCTGCAAGTAATAGTTTTCTAAGTTTGATTTGTGATCAAAATGGTCTATCAAAAGCAGGAATGTTACTGAGAATCAACCCTAAAAAAATGAGATAACATAATGTTATCTGTGCCATTAGTGGAATTGTTAAATAAATACAATAGTATGGTTTCTGCGAAATCATAACGTGACATACAGACATAAAAATTCCAAAAGACATAAGAACGTCCGCCGCCCGCAAGCTCACGCGCAACGCAATACTGATTGCTACCAAGTGTGTGGAGACACCGCAACTGTTTGCCGAACATCCTTTGAAAAAAACCCGACACCTAAGCGGGAACACTGGCGAATTCAAACACAAACAAACACCCGTCCACTAGCTTGTGTTTGTTGTTTGGTGTTCGCTGTTTGTCGTTGTTTGCCAAGCATGTGGATGCGGCTTTAGAGTTATTGAGGAACATACATACATACAATACCTACACTTACAGATTTATTATTAGTATTGATTGATGATACAAAAAATAAGTTTTCTTTTATATAATACTTAATATTCATAAAATCTTCGATAATTCAAAAAAGGATATATGAACTTCCAGGCTGCGATTCTGCTTGTATTCAATTTGGGTTCCATGCTGTTGGTATTCCCTGCCATGATTTCTCTGGACCTGCGACGTCGTTCGGCTGCCCGCTGCGATATACTCTGCTGCTTGATGCCTGAGAATCCGCTCCCCAAGAGGCCTAAACAGCTGTCCGAGAGAGATAGGAGACTGCCACCCAGAGGCGCCAATAGGGTATGTTCATTTTCTCAATAAAGTTTATGTGCGAGTATATAAATCTATAGAAAAAAATTGAATCCTTGCGAAATTTTGACACCTTGATATGGCCAGAGCCAGATGATTTGCGGTAATTATATTAAGCATGGTCAACGACATATTAAATATTAATTATTATTACAGAATAACTGGAAAGACGCTACCAGACAACCCTTAGACCCTGACAACTCTGCAAACGAAAAGAAAAAGACATGTTACCTCAGTTTCTCGCTCACTAAATGGGCCAAAGATGAGTACTCACCGTTCATCATGAGACCTACAATTAAGGTAATAAAGTTGAAAATTATTTACATCTATTTCCTATACTTTTTTTAATAATCTTAGTTTTTTTTTTTCGCCTTTTCTCTTCCAGAACGCCATTTTGTTTTCGAAACAGTAATAGTTTTTCGACTTCAAAAAATTGATTCAAAAAATTATCTTAATTTTGAGAAAAGCCTTGATTTGATTCGTTTATTTTCAGGTATCATCAATGTTGACCTTAATAGTGGTAATTTTTGCAAGTATTTGGGGCGCTTCAAAAGTAAAGGACGGTCTGGACCTTACGGACATTGTACCTGAGAATACCGGTGAATACGAGTTTCTTTCACGACAAGAAAAATATTTTGGATTCTATAACATGTATTCCATAACTCAAGGAGACTTCGAATATCCGACCAATCAGAAATTGCTTTACGAGTATCACGACCAATTCGTTAGGATACCCAACATAATAAAAAACGACAACGGTGGGCTAACAAAGTTTTGGCTTAGTTTGTTCCGAGATTGGTTATTAGATCTACAGGCGGCTTTCGATAAAGAAGTCGCCAGTGGATGCATAACCCAGGAGTACTGGTGCAAGAACGCCAGCGATGAAGGCATACTGGCCTACAAATTGATGGTTCAAACCGGTCACGTCGACAACCCTATCGACAAATCTTTGGTTACCACTGACACGAAGAATGGCCATAGACTAGTAGATAAGGATGGCATAATAAATCCTAAGGCGTTTTACAATTATTTATCGGCGTGGGCCACGAACGATGCGTTAGCGTATGGAGCGTCACAAGGGAACTTAAAACCGCAACCGAAAAGGTGGACTCATCTTCCAAAAGATGTCGACTTAAAGATACCTAAATCGTCACCTTTGATATATACTCAACTTCCGTTTTACCTTTACGGTTTGAGTGACACAGAGAGCATAAAAAACTTAATAAAGGTTGTGAGAGATTTGTGTGTCAAATTTGAAGCGAAAGGCCTGTACAACTATCCTTCTGGGATTCCGTTTTTGTTTTGGGAGCAGTATTTGTATTTGAGGACGTCACTACTTCTAGCTCTCGCTTGCGCTTTGGGTGCAGTATTTGTGGTGAGTTGAAGTAACTGATTGTGTATTAAATTCTAACATATATTTTATACTATTATATAAAGCGGAAGAGTATCGCGGGAACTACTGGTTGGAATTGAAAAATTATTTTTGTGTTGGATAGGATAGTCTATTTATCGAGGAAGGCTATAGGCTATAGAGAACGCGGACGAAGTCTCGGGCACCAGCTAGTATTTTATAATTTGAAAGCATTGGTTAGTATCTCTCCCGTTTTCAATACTAATATAATAAATCTGTAAGTGTAGGTATTGTATGTATGTACGTAGTTTCCTCTATAACTCTTACACGAATTAAATGATTTTCATGAAACTTGGTAGGTAAACATTTAGACGTACGGGACACAGGATAGGCTACTTTTTTTTCTTTTTCAACGCGGACGAAGTCGCAGGTACCAGCTAGTAATAAAATAAAAGTATAATTTGCTACCTAAAGTCCACAACCCAAGTCTATATTACAGGCGATCGAATCCTATATTTTTGGGATCGATGTTTACTGAAATTATTCTTAACTATAGCTGATGCCCGCAACTTCGTACGCGCTGTAGTTAGTGTTCACACAGGAACCCAAAATTATTCAAGGATAAAAAAATATCCTATAGTTTAATCTAGGTAATCATCAATACACCAGTGAAAACCGCATTCAAATCAGTTAAGCTGTTTCTGAGGTTAGAGGTTCTGAGACTTGGACAAGTATACACTAAGTCAGTTAACGCGTAAGGGAAAATTATTGCGCAAATTACAAATAATTCAAATTGTAAATAGTAGTGTTGTGGTTTCCGTAGGCGGTGATGGTTCTGCTGCTAAACGTGTGGGTGGCAGTGCTGGTGATTCTGTCGCTGGTGATTCTGGTGCTTCAGTTGTTAGGCGTAATGGCGCTATTCGGCATCAAACTATCGGCGGTTCCAGCCGTTTTGCTGGTTTTTGCTATAGGAAGAGGCGTCCATTTCACCGTCCACTTGTGCTTGGTGAGTATTTTGATGTAATTGCAGTTTGTTTTACAAGTATTTCTTTTATTGTATTTAAAATCCTTATTTTTATTACTTTTTAAAAACTACTCTAGTCACTACAAACACTAAACGTCACCGTACTCATTCTATGTGAAAAATATTTTATTTTTATAAATAACGGCTAAAACTGTTGCTAAACTTGCTAAGAAGGGGATCTCGGATACCGAACAAGCATATATTTTGTTTACTTACTACTACAAATCATTATCATAATTGATCAAAGAATCACCTCTACTTTTGGTAACAGGGGTTCGTGACGTCAGTGGGTTGCCGTCAGCGTCGCGCGTCGTTGGCAGTGCAGGCGGTAATGGCGCCAGTGATGCACGGCGCCTTGGCAGCCACACTCGCGGCCTCCATGCTGGCTACCAGCGAATTCGGTTTCGTTGCAAGACTCTGCCTGCGACTGCTGCTAGCCTTGGTGGTACTCGGACTCATCGACGGACTGCTCTTCTTCCCCATCGTTCTAGCGCTCATGGGACCATCGGCCGAGGTGCGTTACCTTCTCTAGACATACATTGAGACATTGATACCACAACTCTTCGCCATACCGCGCGCAAAAACAGATTTGCTTGGCAAAGCTCCTCTGACACGAGCCTTCCACAACCTTAATAAAATGGCTAAATTAATTGACCTGTTCCATTGCACACTAAATGAATTCAATAGGGTTCTTGTGCATGTTTTTGTAAATTTTGTAATTTTTATAATTTATGTAGGTAATTTGATTTGTGTAATATAAATAATGTTTTTATTTTAACTTAGATTAGGAACAAGATACATTAAATTAGGATTACTCCTGTAATGATGTATCACGTGTGTTGTAAATAAATAAATAAGAGCTTTTGCCAATGCTAATGGTGTAATAATGTTGCATGGTTTCATACAGGTCCGACCGCTAGAACATCCCGAGCGGTTGTCCACCCCGTCGCCGAAGTCTTCCCCGGTACACACGCGCAAATCGAGTTCGACCGGTGGAGATAAATCGAGTCGGTCCGGCAAATCGGCGCCCAGGCCCTGCGCGCCCTCCCTCACCACAATCACGGAGGAGCCTCCCAGCTGGCACAGCTCCTCTCCGTCCGTGCAGTCCTCGATGCAGTCCATTGTGGTGCAGCCGGAGGTGGTCGTGGAGACGACCACTTACAACGGAAGCGATTCCACTTCGGGACGATCGACGCCCACCAAGTCGCAGCACGGTGGCGCCATTACTACCACCAAGGTAAGGCTGCCTTTTTATTTTATCTTTGTTGAAAATCCCACAATATTAATCCAGGTAATTAATAGATTAGCATGCACAAACGCACAGAAAAACAGACAAAATTTTTAAAACTATTTTCTTGCCCTCAGTAACAATGTTTACAAATTGTTCTTTTGAAAAAATATTTATTGTGTGGACATTAATGTACAGATGACTGACGAAGAAATATTAATCTTAATCAAATCTCGTTACAGGTGACCGCGACGGCTAACATTAAAGTGGAAGTAGTAACGCCGAGTGACAGGAAATCACGCCGAACCTACTACTACGATCGACGTCGAGACCGGGACGATGATCGCGATCGGGACAGGGATCGAGAACGCGATCGGGACAGAGATCGAGACCGCGATCGGGACAGGGATCGGGATACGGATCGCGAGAGGGACAGGTCTAGAGAGAGAGACCGCAGAGGCCGCTACAGGGACGAGAGGGAGAACGGTCGCGACCGCGCCTCGCCCAGAGAGAACGGCAGAGATTCCGGACACGAAAGTGACTCTTCCAGACATTGAAATAGAGTTGTTATTAGCGCTTAATGTATTTAGTGTTCATACGACTGTTTGTTGTGTTAAGTTTATTTGTCGACGGCGCGTTCGGATCGCTGCGATTATTAATCGTGCGTGTGCAACCGAATGAATAAGACATTTTTACCTTGAAGTTACGAAATGAAATTGTTCATGGTTTGACCTGATAGGATTGCAATACAAGTAATTTTAAGTTCCATGATTATATTATTGAATACATCGGAGGCTAAAAGACTTTCGTTATAGAATAGCTAACAAATGACGATTTTGTCTTGAAACTGACCGTGTTAGCGTATTTTAAGTACTTATTTAAATCATTCCATATGCAACAAGAGGTTTCCATTGCGTCGTGAGATCAATATGGAAATATTAAGGCATCTCCACACTTACTGAATCGGACAACATTAAAAGGGGAAGTGGAGGTGAACAGAACAGCAAGTCCTCGGATATTAAGATGGTTACCATTAACGTTTGGGAAGTCTTAATAGTTTCAAAGTCCCGGGACTTTGAGACACGAGACGTTTCAGGACCCAAATCTTAATTTTATCATCTAACCAATAAACAATCTACTAGACTTGGTGATCGGAACAAAATTGTTTATTAAATACATTAAGTTACGGAGAATTACCCGTAACTAAATGCGCAATTTCATGTCCCGTTCAGCGAGTCTAGTATATTAAATTCATTGCTATAAACTCGTCTTTGGATTCGGTAAGTGCAGAGTTGCAAAATGTTTAAAAAACCAAATATTATCAGAACGTCATATTTAAAAAAAAAACCAGTGTGTTCCTATTTTTAACAATTTTTTCACTTGTCTCCGTTTTTGTTACATTTTTATTCTAAAGACTGTGGTCAAAATATTTTTTTAATGTATAATTTATATTATTTATTTTATATACTGTATAATGTCACCGGGTAGGTCTGTGTCGAATCTCGGACTTAGTGTACAAATTATTTAGATAGTTTTATTGTTTTAGGTTATACAATTATTTATGAGATTATCTAGATAGCGTGACATTCATACCTAATTATATTGTGATCTTTGGGTAAACGTTGCGTTGGTGGTACGTTTTAAAGACTGCATTTAAATATGGAAAACACAGTATTCATAGTACAACATAGTTGATAATTAACTGAACTCTGGAGAGTAGAAACTTCTAAATTAGACGAAATATAAAGGACGTGCAACACCGCTTACAAGTTGCATTTACAAAATATTAAACATTTTGTCAAATGTCTTGAAAATATGTGTTTTTTTTTTTTAAATTATTTAGTGCTTTAACACCTCAAATATATTGATAATCAATTTCGATTTTATTATTACATACTTAAATTAATAATGAAAAATTAAAAGCAATTTGATTTAATTTAAAACAATTTGAATATCACACAAGCTCTTTATCAAATGAATTCATTCCGTACGTCAATGTGTGGATTTCGGAGATAATTGAGGGTTTATGTTATATCAACTTGTAATAAGTGTTGCACTGTAGGCGCAAGTGAACCTCAGTGGGTGAAATTAATTAATAGATTTGTAACATTTTGTGCAAAGTACTTATTAGATTATATTAATTTATACATTAGTGTATACATAAAGTAAGCGAATCGTGTAAATATAGATTATATAACGAGATTAAGCGTAAGGTAATGTTTTGTGTGTTAATCGCAACGATTGTCGGTCTTTATCATCTTTAAACGGTATCAAAATGAAATCGCTGCGGCAAACGCACGAAACGTTTAGGAGAGTTGCGTTGCGTGTCCGTCATACGCAAATCGCATACATTTTGTATCATTTTTTATACATTTTTCATGTGACTTATTGTCAAAAAACTAGTGCTTATAAAAATGTAAACCCTTTTTTAGAAAATATGACATATATATCTATATATAATGTAACTATTCCTACATGGCATTTTTTAATATTTCCCTAATTAATTATTTAAATTATGTTTTTAATCTGAATATCTTATGTATCTAATATCCTCCGAGTGCGGTTTACATTTAAATATAATAATTATTATTTATAAAAAAAAAACAATATTTTATACTATTTAAATTGTCGTCATGACTTTTTTAACGCTTTTAATGAAAATTATTATTTTATTAAAAAAAAACAGCTGTCGACTTTTATTACGAAAATAAAATACATTAAATCTTATTTGGTATTTTTTATTCTTTGCCTTTGCATTCATTAAACAACTCTAAATGAAGTAGTAATATAAGAAGTGTAATTAAGAAATATTTTTATTTGAACGACAGTTGAACGAATCTGACTTAATCCGCTTAACGGAAATTATAATGTCGGACAGAGTTTTGGCGGCAACAACGCCTGCGACATTCCTTAGAAAGTATGAGCGCGGGAATCAATAAAGGATTTCCTGGCGGATTGCCCACGCATGTGCGTGGCTGGCGGTAAGCGAACCGCTTGCTGTATGCAGCAGACACAGCCCGAATCCATCGCTACTTAGCTGGTTAACACCCTGCATAGTGGACTTCAGTTATTTAATAGAACCAATGCTTGCACAGACAAATCCCATACGTGAGACGGTGTTGAGTTAGCGTCACCTCACACCGAGACGCATCGCTACGCGCACAATTTGTAGCTATTCAATAATTATTACTAATTTACTAAACAAAAAGGTATTCAGTGAGTACGCAATACCATTAAACTATGTACCTTTTTGTGTAGTAAATAAGTTATAATATTCTATTGCTATCTTAAAAAGTGCGCCCCGCGTCGCGTTTCGGCGTGAACTACCCTTAGATATGTCTGGGCCATGAAACCAATGCTCAGAGCGAACTCGTGTCGCTGCAAGCGTAAGGGTCGGCATCAAAAACAAATGGTTGTAATTCACGTAAGAGGCCACAAAACGGCGAAATTTTCGACACTCGACGCTGACGCTTTCAGTGCTAAGTGAATTTGGTTTAAACGTTGGTTTCGTGGCCCAGGCATTATGGGCGTTAGATCCGCGCGCAGCGTCACTGCGGCTGCCATAGGGGTGCAGGGGGCAACAACGTAACGCGACGGCGCAGTCGTTGCGAGCCAGCGACACGCTCTGCCCTCGTCCCGCGGTTATCCCGCACATACAGTTCTCCGGTTCCTAACCTGATAAATTCACATAACCACTAGACTCATGCATAAACATAACCCCTGGTGATACTGAGGGGTGCAAAGTGTTAGTGTTGTTCGATGTAGAAGCGAGTCTGGTGTATGTCATGTCGGGAGTGCGATGAGTGTAAAGAGAATAATGTCACCGCGGTTGATGCCGTTGGCTCTGATCGTGCCGCTACTGGCGGCAGCAGCCTTTGCCAACCAGCTAGAGGACATACCGCATAACGAGTGAGTAAAATACAAATTATCTGTATTGTTCAGATGTTGATACTACGCTTTTTTAAGATACTAAACTCAAAACTCCAGTGGTTAAAGTTTGTAATGCATTGTATCTATGTAAACCTACTCTGTAAATGAGAGCAATAATAAATTATCAGCATTTTTATTTTTTTATATAATATCAGATTAAAATTACGCACAAAGTTTAACAGAGATAATAAATAAAATTATTATTAAGTAACGTGTAATTTATGTAGTTCTCTGCCCAGTACCTAATGTGATCTTTATTTTAATATCAAGCAACCGTTTTTTCATAACAAATAATTTCAATAAATGCTAAATAAGATTTAAATTATCAGCAATTGTAATCTCACCCATGCGCGACAGTATTTAGTTCCAATTAAATTCTAATTAATTACCTAAAAACTGGTGTTATATATTTTACTGTTACCACGGATACAATCAGATAACGCTAGATGTGACAATAATTTGATCACATATATATAATTTTACCTATAACGATAAGTCCTTTTGGTTCAAAAAACTCCGTTTCCATGTATGATCCTTTGTAGGAAGCTGTTTCTAACTGGAAAAAAAAGTGCCCTGCCACTACTATTGAAGAATTCACAGCAAAAAAAAATATATTCAAAAAAATTATGAATTTTGCGAACCCGTTGGATGAGTGGTTAGGGTGTTTGCCTTAACGCTCTGTTCCAGGATTCCCGGGTTTGATTCCCGGCGGGGTCAACTTTGGAAATGATCTTTTTAAAGTTGGCCCTGGTCTGGAGCTGAAAGTAGTAGTAGGGCACACTGCGTTTCGCAGTCATTTGGACAGCCCCCCTTACAGTACCACCCCACAGTAACCACTCCTTACAGAAGACCATTGTGAAATAACAGCACGTGTGTTGTTGTGTTCCGATGAGTAAGTAAGGGATGCCAAAGCCCATTTCCCTATCCCTTCTCAATTCCTTATCCTATGACTATAGTACCATGAAGGATTGGGAAGCGCACTTCAGCGCCTTTAGCGTTGCTTGTGTTATAGGCGACGGTAGACATCAAGTGGATAGTCAGCCTGCTGCCGATCTTAGCATTAAAAAAATGTTCAAAGGCTTTCGGTTCTTGATTTTCTTTAGGTTGGCTTGGTTCCTAAATGTTCACTTATTTATTTATTTTATTACATGGTTTTTACCAGGGAACTATACCATGTTCCGAGTATACCCGGAAATTGCTCGTATTCCTCTCGGGAGACGAGACTATATTGTTGTAATTTAACCCCAGAAATATGGGTGAAAATGAACCATTTTCAAGAAAACCTAGTTTGAAAATATTTCAGAAACTAAAAATATTTTTGTATCATTTTTGTACCTAACTAATAAGTAACATAATAAAATTATAATCCATATAATTAAATCCATATTTGCTTTTTTTTTTTTTGAGGTCGCCGCACCGTGATAAGAAATCTTTAGGTTTTTCTAGAAATTGACATAACAGAGACCATTGAATTTGAATGTTAGTACGCAACACGAGAAACAAACACATATTTATCTTATTATTTATACTTGAACTCTCAACTCTCTTTAATGCGAATTTAATATCATCTATCATAACAGTCACCGATCGATGTATAAGCAACTATCATGCCTATCATAGACTTAATAAAAATAGGTCGAAATGCGATCAGCGATACTGCGATTTTGCGATAGTGCGATATTGCCACGGTGCGGCACGTTTGATGTCTTTTGTGTTTAACCGTCGCGATTTCTATGTAGGTAGGGTATCTGCTATTATCACTTTATACCATAGCTCGATAAATCGCGACTGCTGAAACTTTTGATATTATGCTGAATCGTCCCACATGTATATGTATATGTATTTGTTTGTGTTTAGTCCCCTGCGGAAAGTGCCCTCAGGGCACTTTAGTCCCCTCAGAAGAAAGTGACGATAAAGGATTAGGATAGGGATAGGAAATTGGGCTCCGACGTTTACACCGAAACCAAAACACACATGCTATTATTTCATAGTGGAATTCTGTAAGGCGGTAGTAACTGCCGCCTAATAAATGACAGCGAAACACAGTGTTGAAAAATTCATTTCCAAAGTTTGTCCTGCCAGGAATCGAACCCGGGACCCCTGAAATTGAGCGCGAAGGTGAGCACTTTAATTACTCGACCAAGGTGCTCATCGTGTGTGCGCAACTTAGTACGCGCTGTAGTTGATGGCTTTTTGAAAATCCCACAGGCACTTAACATTTTTTCAGGATAGGAAGTATCCTATATTATTATGCTAATCCAGGTAAAGTAATAAACTACGTATCTGTGTGCCAAATATCACCCAAATCCGTTTTTACGTGATTTAGTAACAAACATCCAAACATACAAAATTTCTCATTTATAATAGGTTGGGGGCCTTGTATAATAAATAAATAAATAAATAGAATAGATCAACATTAAAATCCAATTTTATTATTCTTAGAAAGTATTTCTTTCCTTTCCTCATTCTCATACCATATTATTATTGTTAAATAACAGTCTGTTACGTTACAGTTATTATTATAATAACCATCATCAATATATCTAAACTAATATAATAAAGAGAGATTTGTATTTTTGTTTTTAATCAATAAACTCAAACAGCTCAAACTACCGATTTTAAAAATTCTTCCACCTATAAAAAGAGCTACATTATCACTAACTAACATTATTGCTAATCGAGTTAAATTAGGGGGTGTAAAAAATCTATATTAGTAAAGAAAAATTGTTTTGTTTATAATGAATAAACTCAAAAACTACTGGACCGATTTTTAAAATACTTTCACCTATAGAAGGAGCAAGTAACATGGGCTACTTTTATATTTTATAAAGTACCTAATAATCGCCTAATATAAGTAAGAAATTCATGTAACACCCCAAAGACGTATTTCAGTAATGACGCCTCGGCGGCTCAACACCGCCATTTGCTAAACGAAAAAGTTCACAAGTGACAGTCGCGAGTTCCGAGGATGGATCAATCCAAGATAAATGGATGTTCAATTTGGACGTGTCGCTGCTAACAGACAATGGACGTTAAAAGTTACAGTTATTAATGCAGCCATGTCGCCGCGCCGTTTATTCAAATGGATCTCTATGGCGAACGACACACGGACCAAACTTCTATGATACGCATTTAAAAAAATATGACCATCGAATAATCAAAAACGATGTACATACGAGTATATGTTTGTAGACTAGTTTCTATAGTTTATTTATAGTGTCAGTAGAGTTTCGTAGTCACAACTACACAGGCTATATGGTAGTAACCATTTCTACAAGATCACCGTAAGTCAAGGTACTTCAGGCCCAAAGATTTGAAATCTTTGTACAGGCCCCATTCCCTTATAACTTATTTATATCCTTACCCATCAAGGTAGACGGTAGACATCCCCTCTTGTTGTTGATTTAATAGGCGTTAATACCATCAAGTGCACCACAGCTTGTCAGTCTGTCTGCCGATCTTTACATTACAAACTTTTAGAGCACAAAGACAGCCCATTAAAATCCTACTATAGTAATTAAGCTTTACCATGTCATAACATTTCTGCCCAGTGAAAAAAAAAATAATTGGAAGAAAATTCAATCTATAATCAACTTATTACCTCAACTCGCCTCGATTACCTCGATTTAAAAAAAAATCATCAATACTAATAATAAATCTGTAAGGGTTGATCATGGAGTAAGTTACTTTGTTTTCAGAGATATCGTGTTTATAGGCTCTATACATGATACTGAAACTAAAATGACCATTTTTATATTTTTTTTTGTATGTATGTATGTAAATATGTATGTTCCTCCATAACTCTTAAACGAATCAACTGATTTTCATGAAACTTGGTAGTTAACATTTAGACGTACAGGATACAGGATAGGCTACTTTTTTTCTTTTTCAACGCGGACGAAGTTGCGGGCGCCAGCTAGTTTCAAATAAAAAAGAGTAACGAAGTTAAAAAAAAGGCATCAAATAAAAGTTTTTCCCATAGCAAAATACAAATACGTAGATAACTCAAACACCTTCGTTGATTGCTCAACCGACCGCCCGACCACAGTACGAGAGAACCTAGCTATTGTGACATTCTACGAACTATAGCCGTAGGACATTCACTGCTGGTAAATTATTGGCCTCCCAATAATTTTCCACGAGTATCGGTCAGAAGCAGCATAGGTCCATTCAGCGTAGACTTGTGTGTGGCCATTATTTGGTCATCATTACATCTGTAGGTGGACTCGCTACGTCGCGCTTCCGTCGCGTCGATCCGTAGCCTCCATTCAAGAAGCCCAGTGGATATCGGCTCCCTACTCTACTATGTGCCCTTTCTATTGCCATTTCAACATACTAATCCGCCGGGATATTTCGGTGACTCGTTTGATTACGGACCCCTTCATTCCTAATTCCATATCGTAACCGTAGAGCAACCCCCCTGATAACCCTCTCCATAGCTCGTAGAGCAACGTGAAGTTCCTGGGCCTCGTAGGCTCATAAAATTAGAGACCACAATAACATATCTCATTTACATTTTATTGTTTTATTAGCATCCCGACCCCGGCTAGCACACATGATTTTTTTTTTGCAAATTATATAGATAAACATTACCGGTTTATTACTCTTTCCATTAGTAAAAACCGTATCCAAATCTGTTGGGTAGTATGTATAGAAAAAGTTAGCGAAGAAACGGACAGCGCTTTTATTTTATAACTAGCTAGTGCTCGCGTTGAAAAATAAGAGATATAAACGTCGGACAAGACAAAATATGTAAAGCAATAATAACGCTTGACATACATTGACGCCTGAAATTATAGTTTTCGCAAGCGTTGAATCTTTGTTTTTAGATAGCTGGTGCCCGGGAATATTTAGCCTATGTCCATCCTGAAATTCTATTCTAACTATTAATCGGATGAGTGGTTTCGAAGATTACCTCCTACAAACATATAAACTTTACCTCTTTATAATATTTGTATACTTAATATAAAAAAAACTAAATATAATAATCGACTGATTCATAAAAGAGAAGTTGAAAATATTTTAGCTGAATCTAATAGTGAATTAATTTTGAATGGCAAGCAAGCCAAAATATAAGTATGTAAATGTATATCGGGCCCACAAACGCCCCGAGCCGGCGATCCCAAGGACGGGCTTAAGTGAAACTGCACGTCTGCCGGGAGCTCGTTAATTACATAGAACGAGTCGAATCAAAACAACCCACAGAGCTTAACCTGCTCCAACGTTGGCTCTAGCAATTACATAACCCATCTCCGACACTAAACACGTTTGCGCATCGCTCGATTAAAAATGCGCTAATCAAATACCTATCGCACGAATCGGCGGCAGTACAGCAATAATATAAAATTAATTGAGACATAAAGATCGTTGTCAATTAAATAACTTTTTATCGGTCCGCCCGCGCCCGCTGAGCGGACTGGACGCACGTACAAACAGCCAAATGAAACTTATGATCTGTTTCCACAACGTAAATATTTGCGGAGCGGCACGCGGGGCACACACATGTCAAAGGCGCCGGCTCCGGTATTGATCTAGCGGGGGCTCCGGGCCAGGGGAGGGGAGGGAAAACTCTGTGCGGGGTTGTGGTGGAGGGGACGGGGGGATTTCCATCGTACTACGGACGGAGGCTGGCTTACGAGGGCGCAGCGCGTCTGACTCTCCGTCTGCCGCCTCTTGCCGACGCTGATTAATAAAACAGTCGTTATCGACTCGCCGCATCCGAGATCATCGTTTTCGTTAGCTCACTGAACCAACTGTCTGATGTTTTCAGAAAAAGTTTAAACTAAGCTGATCCCTCTTAGTATAGTTTAATGAAATAATTTAATTACCACCAGAAGCGTCACTTACAAAAAACACCTAAAGCAATATGGTAAAATGAACATCGTAATAATTAATTATTAAAAACTGCCTATAAAAATCTTTTTTCTATAGCCTATAAATTCAGCCTATACTCGTATAATAAGCCCAGCAACCATCAAGTGGACCGTCAACCTGTCTGCTTACCTTAACATAAAAAAATATGTTAAAATTTTGAAAACACGTATCATTGATTTACTCTTGTTGTTGTTGATTTACGCTTGTTAATTTTATCATAGTAGTATGGCCTCATTTTCCTTAATCATAAAATATCCAAATCCAGAAATAGGATTTTATTAATGAAACTCTTCAAACATATCGAGGAAATTTACACAAGAAAACAATTCTCTTGTATTTAGCTAAAAGATTATATATTCTCTTGCATTCAAAAGATTATTCACAAATGAATATTTAAAATACAAACGTTTATGTCCTATGTCAAAAATACCCGAATACAAAATACAGGTGAATCAGTTCCTTCGTCGCCGGCCTCTAAGACCCCTTTCGCAAGCAAGGGTTAAACCGATTACAGTAACAAGATATTTTAAGCGGATCCTTTCACGTTCTCTTTGTTGTGTCGCCATCCTAAACTCCTCCTAAAAGACTACTGTTATTCACACTGAAAGGAGTCACTTGAGCATCACTAATTTATTTAAAGATTAGTGCTCTGAGACACTCATAAAAACTGGAAAAACATTCTTAAAGTAAAGCTGCTTTTGTAATGTTCTATCAAAATGTTTAATGACGATTCATCGTTACAATTTTTGGGGATAATCTAGTAATTTATTTTGTAAAATATAATAACAATTTGAAAATCTACTAGCGACTCGGCTTTGAACTTATGAATTTTTTTCTTTAAATTATTTCAAACCTTCTATTTCGATTAGTGAAACCGTGGTGAAAGCTGTATCAAAATCTGTTGGGTTTGTTTAGAAAATGGAGACAATTTTGAATATATATATTTTTAAAAGGCCCTTACATTATTATAAAATAATACAACTGCTTTAATAAAAGTTTCACAGTGGCCGCAGGTACTCGTACTAGCTAGGTATATTGCGCTACCGTTTACGGTACACGGGGCTATTTCAGGCTCCGCGAGATGTACCAGAAACGTTTTTGTTTATGTATAATATCCATCCTTCAGCACTCAATGGAATGAAAAGAGCCTTGTGATCGAAGTATTTATTGCTTCTTTTATTTATAACAATTTATTTACATTATTATTAATTTCTTTACATTTTTTGATTAATAAAAAATTTTTAGGTCCATATTTTTTCATCAATCCTCTCTAAATTATTCTTTTTTACTTCTCCCTACATCCTCTCTAATTCATCTTTAAGACGTAGGTTTTTTTTTTAAATAAGTGACGTTGGTACCTCACGGAAACCTACACGCCTTTCATTAATATGAGTGGATATGTTGAATTGGCAGGACTTCAGGGGAGAAAAAAAAATCTATAGGTACCTACTACATTTTCCACTGGGTGGAAAAATCTAAGAAAAATCAATATTTTATTTTGAGAGAACGCTGCAACTGTAATTCTATTTTGAATCACGAGCTCAAATCAAGCCTAAACGAGCCGTTTAGACAAGCCTATTTCAAAATTTAGCAGACTAGCTGAGGTTGTCTGAAATGTGCAAATGTAAAATGATCGCTTTTGTGTATCACTTGCTTTTGTCCGTGACTTCTCCGTGTCTTAATAATTTATAGCTCTCAGCCTCGGCCTTCGCCCAAGAAAGTTCTTGATTAGGTATATAAAAATTCCGTGAAAAAATATCTAACTGATGGTGCACGAGAATCCGTTGCGTCGTTTAGGAGGAGTTAGCGGCCATACAGGAAAGCGACTTCAAATTATACTACGAGTATGTAAAGATATATTATTCTGATTTAATAAACTATATTTACTTACTTGTAACCTTCAAAGTCATACCATCAAGTTTTCAAGTGACCTACTATGAAGTGGACCGTCAGCCTGTCACTGGAAAGGAACGAAGTGAAAGTTTTTATTTTGAATTTTCGAATATATGTAGTCGCCTTAATGAACATTAACATTAAAACAAAAGAGAGTTAGGTAAATCGATTTTATCAATCGTTAACAATCAAGCAAAGTTAGATTCGCAGAACACCTAACTCGTTTGAAAGGTAAGGCAGGACGCGTTGGCCATAATGGCAACGGGCAGTTTCCGTAACTGCTCCAAGATAAACGTTTGCGAGCACCTGCCGTCGTCCGAAGGAACATTTTATATAATTTTAAATTCCCGACTGGTGGTTGTGACGGTCGAACTGCCGCGAACAATATCCACGGAACATTCTCTGATTGCTAATGAGGACATTGTGGAGCAACTTGAATTAAACAAATTGCCAACGAAGAAATTCAGCGGCAGTAACAGAAGTTATATGATTGAGAATGGAAATTGTTTATTCGCTTGTTGTAAATGTTTCTTTTAAAGAAAGTCTGCATTTTATACATTTACTAGCGACCCGCTCCCGGCTTTGCCCAGAATGTAATGTTTTTATGTACTCAAAACTTCCTCGTTTATCCCTCTTTCATAAGTGAAAACCGAATTAAAATCGGATAAGCGGCTTTGGAATCCATAGAGGTGCTACAAATGTCACCTCTTCACGTGTAGCATAAAGATACTTAGTTATGTTGCACCTGCTACACAAACATTTCGCTATGCGGCTGAACCACAATTTAAGAATATTGATTTTTCTCACGAAATTATAGGACATTCAACCCTTGACGTTCACTTTACGCAACATTTTTCTTGTCTCTTCATATAAAATTCGACTTTTATAGGACGTCTAGCTAGTACTAAACCATAATGAACCTCTTTTCTGACGAGCCCATTGGTCGATTGACTATGAGAAAAGAAATATATTTCATTAATAGAATAAAGTCCAAAATGTTATGCGAATAGGTACTGACTTATTGACAGAGAGAAGAATGTAAGTGGAGTGTATAATATAAGTGTAGGCAGAGTGTGTGAGTGTATAATTCAGCGATGGCTCGCTCGTTGAAGGACAACAAGCAAACATTATTGCGACACTTGCCAGAAAATATCGTGAACTTCCTTATGTTTACATAAGTTGTTTATTGTGAGCGTTGACTGAAAGCGTAGAGTATTCGGAATTTGTATAGATACATTATAATATTAAATATGTTCGTATACATTAAATATATCTATATTTAAGTAGGTATTATAAAATGATGTCGTAGTCTGCCTCTCAATTATTTTTAATTATTTATGTTTCTTCCCTAAATTATTTTAAACCACATAAATATTGATACGGTTTTCACTAATGGAAAGAGCGATAAATCTGGAAGGTTTGCGAATTTTACAGAAATTCTGTGATTTACAGAATTTACAGAAATTTTACAGAAAAAAATTGCATCTGTGGGTCGCGAGTTTATATATTATATTTTATACATAGGTATATTCTAGAATCAATTTACCTATTTTATTAAATTTTGTTGAAACAGTTCAACTTTTGCATAAATTTACCTACAGTGTACTTTTGTTATTAATTTAGAAAGAAATTAGTGTTAACTAATTGATGCGAATAGAAACAGTTTAACAATTAATAACACCTCATGCACAAAATTAATGGAAAAACATTTCCAATCACAGGCTCGCAACCCAAAAGGTATAACAACGTAGCGTTAATTAAATTTGACTCATCGCATCACAATGATCGCCTATACATTTATATTTGTCATATTGCCTACCTCCGAGAACGCTTCTGGATGAAATAAGGGGTGGTTACCCAACTGGAAAAAATGCTTAACCTGCTTCCCCCAATCACATTTACTTCCCGTCACAGAATTATGAGGAATGTTTAAAAAAGGTTTTTCTCTTCGAGGCGATGTCGCATTTCCCTCATATTTTAACCTCCCATTCGAGTATTGTTACTTCAATTAGGGCGTTATGAAATTAATCAAATGTCAAATGGATTAATGTGAATTAATATTTACGTGTTTTGTTTCAGAGTCAAAAACTGGGCGTTGAAATTCGGCGTCGATCTGTGGGAGTTTGGAAGGCATTTTACGAAGATGAATCAAATACAAAACGTAAGTGCATCTTTTATAATAATAATTCATTTGCTGAATATAGGTTTACAATAAATAAAGCTCGCTGTGGCTCGCGAACTATTTAGCGGACTATGCTCGGAGTTCCTTTGGTGGATATGATCAGAAATTTTGAAATCGCCGAAGAACGAAAGTTGTCGACATAGCCGAAAGAATCAACAAGCTGAAGTGGCACAGTCAGTCCCATGGCTAGTCAAATTTGTCACAGAGCAGATAACCGATGGGGTAGATGAGTTCTCGAATGGAGGCCACGAATTGGAAAACGCAGCGTGGAACTCCCTGCGGCTAGGTGGCTGGATGCGAAGAGCAGAGGGCCGTGCGTGGTGAACCTTGGGAGAAGCTTACATTCAGCAGTAGAGTGTAGAGACACGGTCTGATAATGACGATGAGAGCTCGCTACATTCTACCGTGGATGTGCATATATTTTAAGAAAAATATATACATATATAAAATTAATGAATACAATTATTACATAACATATTCTCTTATATTATAATAACATTTGTCAACGACTAATTTCTTAATTTTCTTTTATTAAGGGCCTCTTTCACCATCTGTCAAGTAGGCTAACCGCCATTTAAGGTCACCGGTCACCGGAGATGATGGTGCTGATATAAGTACCTTTGTTTGTACGGTAAAAATCCCAAACATTAAAAAGAAAATAATACAAAAAAATCGCCTATCGAAGGATGCAGTAAACCGAGTGCATAATTTAATAAAACATAAAATTATTCCTTAAAGTAACTAATCAACACTTTAATTGTAGCTGGTGGAAGAGGCCCTTAGTTGCTTAACAGTGTTCGGAATCTTCTTATATAAAACTGGCCCTTTTGAAATATTTAATGTACCTTTTCACTGCTTGTTAGGTTTGTAAAGGCTAAGCAACAATTTCTGTGTGTGAATCTTTTCTTTTTTTAACGGGACGCGGGGGAGCGTGGAGGAACTAACAAGCCTCATCGGTCGGACGCCTACGTATAAAAACGCATCGAGAGTTCACACCCTACCCTCCCGTCGGATTCCGAGTAGCCTCCGTTCCCCGTACCCCCTCACTCCCCGCGACCCAGTTACGTGTCCGACCAGACGGGGGCTTCTCGGATCAGATACAAGATACGCTACTCTTGTCGCGTCCTACCGGCTACGGTAATTGACCAAACCTCGACTCGAGGCTGTTTGAACATTCCTTATCAATGCAATTAGCATTTATATACTAGAAAATTGTTTTATCTTATCCAAATAGGTATATACTTTTATAGTATCCAATAAATATGAATGCGGAAGTAAATATTTCTGTCTGTAAGATTTGATATTATTACATATAAACAATAATGTATCTAATATAGGCATACTAGGTAAGTATAATTATTTCTATTTCAAAGGAAAATGAAAATTATTGTGAAAATTGCACATTAGGTTTCTGAGAACAAACGATTTTGAGAATTATTTAGGACATTAATTGAGGAAACATATTAAAGACCTAAAATTAATTCTATAATTTGTCAGATTGTCGGCTTCTTATCACAAATCAAAATAGATAAGCGTAAAGCGAAGATTTTTTTGGTCAGTAATTTAATACATTTTTTTAGAAAATATAATTTTTTGAATAAATCTGCACGGTTCAAACTTTTTAAATCCCTACTAATCCGTACTATTATAAATGCGAAAGTTTGTATGGATGTATGGATGTTTGTTACTCTTTCACACAAAAACTACTGAACCGATCACCGTGAAATTTTGCATGTAATACACGTTGTCTGGGACACCAAAAAGGACATAGGGTACCTTTCATCGTTCAACGCGGACGAAGTTGCGGGCATTTAAAGGTTCTCGCCATAAACCATATTAGTGTTTAATTTAATGACTAAATGTAGGTTTTCATCAAACTGTTTAATCGAATGAGCAAAGTAATAAATAAATTGTAGGAATAATAGTAATATTTGAAGCTTTATAAAGGTAATGTTATCGCATTCCAATAGTTCAAGTTATGTACGGAATGGACACAGTATTACAATAATATTCCCTAAATGGAGGTGGGTTGTGACGCCTTAACTTTGCCCCTATGAACGTAGGTGTAGCACTTACTGTTAGGTATAGTGTAGGCGTAGTACTTGTATATATATACACCATATGTACCTACACTATATGTGTACTATATATATATATTTCTACTGTACTCAAAGTTCCGTCACGTCTTTTCAAACTAACAAATAAATCAAACGAGAAAATAAAAAATTCTTTCCTGTTACATGTAACTAAAATTAAACATAAAATACTATTTGTATGTGTATATACGAGTATAAAGCAACGCCATAAGCACAATAATTAATGTTTTGAATAATGCGATTATTTTGTTAAATCGTAATACTTTTATATCTATATCAGATAACAACAGTCATGTTTATACTAGAGCAGATCTACGATACGTAATTCCAAAACATCTCGTCGCGCGCGACAGCTAATTTGAAATATAATAGTGATTCCGATGTATCTCCCTTAATTGAAATATAAAATAGATGCATAATTATTAATATGCCACCATCATCTTGAAAGTCGCGCCAAATTCTCTTTGTAAGTGTTTTGTCGAGTGTTGCTGAGTGTACTCGTCATATGTCATTACTTCACCATTAGTTACTTACCATATCAGGGGAAGTAAAGTAACACGGTGTACGACAACTTGTCATATCACTTGACATGCTGTCACGGCATTTCTTAAACAATACGGTTGGGGTAACAACCATTTTGCTATAATAATGTGTCTCTGTCATTATTAAGTAAATATACTAATTATACTATAACATACTAAAAGCGAGTGAATATTTGACAATATCTAGTATTATTTATAAATGTTAGCAGTCATAAAAGTGATGACCCAATGACCATGAAAGATAAAAATATTGTTTACCCCGTTTTATCATAGAAGTGGAGATAAAAGTGTGTAAAAAAAATCTTTGGTAAAAAATATGAAATTGTCAAAACGGATTGAAGTAGATATATTCTTTCTTTTTATCTAATCTAATTTAATTTGTATCAATCATCGGAGTCATAATACTAGCCAGAGCCAGTCTTTGAGAACAGCCATGCCAAGCTCTACTGGGTCCGGTTTATCATCACAGACAGAACTATTCTAGCGAATAGACGTGATACTGTGTTGATGGACCGGTAACAGGTGCAATCGCGTTTTGGTGGATGTCACTATCCCGCATGACGCATGCATGCATGCTCACGAGATTCTGAAATCATCCCAGTTGTTCTGACCGTCACCGTCAATGGTTCGATCCCGGCCAGCCTCAGTGACAACGTGAGGCGGTTGGGATTCCGTGATGATTCCCTACTCCCGGCCCAAATGCACAGAGCGGTGCTGCTCGATACAGTTAGCATTGTGCGTCAGCAGTCTCCGTCCTTGTCGCCCTGAACGCCGACCGAATGTGCTTCTGTCAAGGGTAACAGAACCGTCTTCTTTATACCGTCTTATCTCGTCTTCATGTCTTATATCGTCTATGTCTTATGTCTTTATGTTGTCGTTTATAAAACCTACTTTACTAAGTTGTTGGCAAAATTCTGACTATAGTTCTTATTTGGTCTGAGACTTCTATTGTCGGGTAAATCAGCGATATCAGCGATAATCAGCGATTCTGTAATAACTTTTCCAACAAAGTTTGGTTTAAATTACACTTAATTTTTTTTAAATAGTTAAGTCTTTTATTATCACGGGAAGTTTATTAAAAAAACATATACATTGAACCCTAAAAGTTATCCCTATTAATTAAATTCCACCCGCTGTTACTATGTAAATCGAGTAATAATAATTGTCTTTATTATTACAGAAAAATATTTATCGTATTAGGAATGCTTATATGTTAGTAAATGGATAGAATATTTCATTATTATGTTCGCTGCCGTTGTAATAAAACAATCAAAATTCTAGGAGAGATCGAGGCCCGAAAGTAATATAATGTTTCGTGGGGAAACTTCTCCATCCGAACTTATTTAATATTTGTATTAGCGGAACATCGTAGTGATCGACCGGCCGCTCGCTGCCATTGACCCGTGCGTACGTACGTGGCCGAATCACTCACCTAATATAATTACATACATACACATAACAACTTGTTCGCATCCGAAGGGAACTTATATAATATAATCCCGGATTTATTCTGTATAAGATATTTAGTTTGGCCTATTCAATAGAATGGTTCTAAGGTTCTATATCGTCGTTGTCAAACCAAAATCTACTAAATGTGCTAAATGTAGGTACCTATACTTTTAAGATATTGACAAAAAGTTTTCCTGAAATTTTTTTATGAAGGATTATTTAGAAAAAAGTATTTTATTTGAACAATAAAATAATATAATTAAAATAGTATGAAACCTGAACCTTTTTTGAATTCAAGAAAACAGTTACAGTATTGATGATGTATCCAGTTAAGTACCTACATAATCCTCATGCACATATAGTAGTCCAGATTGTCCAGTTATTGTATATGTAAATATAAACAGCAATTATAATTAAACATACGATTAAAAAATAAAAAATAAATTGTAATTAAAAAAACAGCAATTCAAGGCTGCCATTATATCACATTTTAATAAGTATACGAAAGTGTTTGTTTAAATTTATACGCTCAGTAAAAGCCAGTGTTAGACTGACCACAACATTTACATAGTGGAGCAAGGCTGTTTACCTTGGCCCGTTTCTGCAGAAAGCCAAACCACCAGGCCACTCCACTCGTAGGGAAACTCCGAGCACTGGAAGAGAATAGAATTGGGTTAAACTCGACTGCGTCCGGGCGTCACAAGCGTCGGCTACAAGCAGAGAGGCTTGCTTGCGGCGCGACGCTTCCGGTGCAAACGCAATATCTAAACTATCTTACTAGGCTATGCTGTACAGGTACACGATTACAAATACAATCTGGATTTGAGCGAATGTTTGTTTGACAGCTCCATTGTTACACTTTTTCAGTTTATAAAAAGACACTCAATTGTTTTCGAAATATTAACAGATTAACTTCTTTGTATTAATTATCGTGATTATTATATATTATATTAATTATTAATATTTAATTATAATATGTTTAATATGTGGTCATTTAATTATACCTGCAAACGATTTTTTTTGTAAATATCCCAAAGTTATATATATAGTGCTGTAATCCAACATAAAATACAGTTATATTTTTACCTAATTTCAGATCTTTATTAAGTTTCCCGCTCCCCTCCCGCTCTCGGCTTCGCACGGAGGCAATTTTTCCTCTATTGTAAAGGAGTAGGAGAAGGGATGCCAGAGTCCATTTCGTTTTCCTACTAGATAAGTTCGGAAACGCCCTTGCAGCACATATGGCGTCGCTAGTGTTTATAGCCAACGATAGTCAAGTGGAGGCACATATGGTAGGTGGCTACCGACTCTCAAAACACTAGAAACGCCAAAAGTGCCCTGACATCCTTAACAGGATTAAGGATAAGGTATAGGGAAATGGGAACAGTTACATGTTTAATCTTCAATTAAACATTATTCAATTTCTTATTAAATATTGCAGTCCAATACTGTTAAACTTTTAAGATTTTAATCACGGTGTATCTTATAGTTCTCTAAAAGTCAATACATAACCATAAGCTTTATTATATAACCAAAACGTCTGATCAACTGTATATTCCAAACAAACTGTTACATAATTTAAAATTAGGAGTTACCTTGAAGCTCCGAGACGCTTAGTGCTCGAATGTTCGTCTCATAGGCCCACACATCTTACGAAAGGTTGTGTAATGTTTGACATTAGGCGGAAACAAAAGGTGCACTACAGCAGGTGAGGGCCGCTGATCAAATGTTATGTTAGCAATACAATTCCGAACCTTCGAACAATTGCGTGTTCGACCCTTTATTAGTGAAAAAATATTCTTTCATTCTCAGCACTGACCCTTATTTTTAAATAAATTATAATACCTACAAGGAAATGATGAACAAATATTCGTAACAAAAACAAATTAGTCCTTAGAATTATTATTTCTTTATGCTGATTAAACAGATCACAAATTGATGTGAGTGGCTATCGTCGCCTATAACACAAGCAACGCCATAGGTGCTGCAAATGAGCTGCCGACCATAGTAGGTTTAAGATTACAGATTGGGAGGAGATTGAGAAATGGTTTTGAATTATTCCAATTAAAATGAATTATAAATAATGTTTTTTATTTATTATTTAGATTTAATTTATTGCAATTACTACAATAATGTACGAACTTTTTCCAAGTTATTTTTGAAGCAGCAGAACCAAAAAAGAAATGTATAATATATCAAACCTTAGAGGGCTAAGAAATACGCACAGGAAAAGCGAAAAATAAATCGTAGTACGGCTATTAATTTCCTCAATTAATTAAGATAACTGAAAGGTTAAAAAGAACATGAGTGAGTTTGGGAAAAACTTTAATTACCTACTAAATTTTATAGATCTATTAATCAGGTTGTATTTTTTTATGTTTCCTTAAGTCTAATACAAGTCTTAAAGTCTTAAGCTGATATTGTTAATGTCCCCATTTACCTGAGGGGAATACCTAAGTAGGTATTTTGAAGGCTGTGCTGGTATATTTTTAACCATTATGCTATATGTTAAGTGGAAATAATTTACAAATTATTACGATCGCTTATTAAACACATAATCAATATTTTACTAAAAGGATGTTTTCATTTTATATTATTAACTAGCTGGCGCATGCGACTTCGTCCGCGTTGAAAAAGAAATAAGTAGCCTATCCTGTGTCCTGTACGTCTAAATGTTTATCTACCAAATTTCATGAAAATTAGTTAATTCGTTTAAGAGTTATGGAGGAACATACATACATACAATACCTACACTTACAGATTTATTATTAGTATTGATTATACGTTATATTATTATTTTACGTTTATAATTTACTAGCGACTCGACCCTGACTTTAAAAAGATATTTTTTTTACAAATTTATACTTCTTCATTTGTGCCATTAATGAAAACGGTATAAAAATCTGTTGTTTAGATGTATAGTTAGCGGAGAAACAAACAGACGCGGACAGTTTCATAAAAAAAAAAAATTCTGCTTAAAAAAAACATAATTAGGCTAAACCTTCCGCGAAAAATTATCTAACTGAGAGTTAGCAGATATACAGATAGAATAGAAATGGAAGGCGACTTCAAATTGAAGATAAAAAATGTACCACTAAAATAAATTTCTCAATAAAATAATCCTTGTAACGCTCAATCTCAGCATTCCAATGAGAATTTAGCGATATGAAATTCCTAGACTCGTTAGCGCTGCCAGCGGCACAGGGCGGGCGGGAGCGGGCGGTCCCGATGCCCGATCAACTCAAACTCCCCGCCGGGAAACTTAATTTCATTAGTAACACATTTTTTAATTAATCTCCTTTTAAGTATTAAAACTTTGGCGTTTTGAAACACGTTGAATCAATTCTGTTGCGAAGGACAAACTGTCTATTAAATAAAATTAATAACCTTAGACCAAAACATCATTCACGCATAGCACGGACGTCAATAAACCTTTGAGAACCTTTTATTTAATACTACTCGTAGCTGGTGTCATTCGTCCGCATTGAAAAATATTTTTTAAATTTTATTTTAGACGATTCCTGGGATCACTTAGCAGAAATATTTTTTGCTGAATTAAAGGTATCCTATCCAAAATTTCATGATGATTGGTTAAATAGTTAAGGCGTGAAAAGGTAACAATCAAACACAGTTACTTTCACATTTATAATAATATTAGTGGATAGCGGACGGCCACTATATAACTTCATGACCAAGGTTTTCAAAATACAAATCGTCTTGTTTCTTGCCATGCTGCCGTAGTATAAATTCTGTAAAAAAATTACACAAAATAATGAATAATACCGTGACATATAATAAACTAGTCGATGCCCGCGACTTCTTTCGCGTGGACTTCATCTAAGTAATGAAGCTTCCAACCGATGAACTGATGAAAGTTATTTTAATGAGTTTTTGAGATTATCTATTACAAACAAACAAAAAAAAAACTTTTCTCTTTACCGACATTAGTGTATGTCGAACACAAACACGAGAAAAAAGGTAAAATCAATTTATACAAAATTCCCAAAAGGAAAATATTTACATAAATATGAACTCATATAAATTCTGTTTTCCCATCCACAACAAAGCGCCGACACGTAAAGTTACAATGGGTTTGCCGCAACCTGTCGGCCGCTATAGATCAAACGCCGAAATGCACGAACGAACGGACATCCAATCCGATCCAACCAATCCAATTTACACCTTCAGGGTAATAGGTAAAAATAAACTAAATTTTCTATTGTAAAATCCGAAAATATGCATAAATATAGATTAATACAGATATAGAGAAACGTTAGGAGTCGGCCCGTATAGCCATGTGTGCTTTCTACAGTCGTTTAAGCTAAGAGAAAACTTTGTGATTGATTATTTTAACGTCAAAATAAAATTTTGACTAATCACACAGTTTTCTCTTAGCGTAAACGACTGTAGAAAGCACACTTGGTTAGGCCTCCAGACTACAAACCAGAGTATGTCAAAACATATAGTTACGAGTATAAAACATGTTCTATGTGAGGAAGATATGCTTAAATCGTAAACAAAGTCACTTTCCTCGTTTGTCTGTCTATATTACTCCTTACTCCTTCTAAACTACGCAACAAATTTTAATGCGGTTTTCACGGTTACATAACAAAAGTTATCTAAATACTATTTAATCTGGACCGACTTTTAGTTAAAACTTACCTTGGGTTTTTAAATTGTGATATAAATATCCCTTAACCAAGATGGATCGCTTGTTAATACTTAATGTTGGATTTCTTGTAAAAAATTATTTATGTCTTCAACGCTGAAGCAGAGAATCATGTCATTCAAAAACTGTTTGAATTGGCGGCAGGCATGTACGAGTGGATTTGAAAATTGTGCATATTTAGGAAGGGCATGTAGTGTGTACAGAGGGGGTGGGAGGTGCGAGTAGCGAGAGATTGTGCGAACCTTTTCCGTTCATATTTTTTGTGAGCAAATGGAGTTCTCTTGTGCTCGCAACGGGCAAATGCGGTCGGAGTGGTAAATCCTGTACGGTGGCTGCAAGAAATGATGTGGACCGGCCGATATGCCGGCCGCGGATCATGACCAAGCGTTTTTACCCTATTATTCAATTCACCCTTTTATACACCCCCTTAATTCCAGACGTGTTGTGCAGGACGCGGACGCCACATATCGTTTTGCGACATACAAAACATCGATATGGACTTCATCCAGCATCTTTTATATGATGACTACCCTAAGCAGCAACGCCATGGGATAAGGGATAAATTGAAATTATTTATTTATTTAATTAGGTTTTATACAGTAATTATATTCTTACGTCCAAGCTGCATATACCATTACATACTTAATCTAAAATTATAATATTCAATCTGTTAAAATACCAAAAACAGGAGTAGATAAGAAAAACTTAAGAATTTTTTTGTAATACTCGTAGTTCTAGTGATACATCATTGTTTTATTTCTTATGGAAGGTGAATATCGACTTTATTTTAAATTATAAATTTCTATAAATTTAGAAAAATAGTTTAAAAAAAAATTACATTTACTGCTATTTTAGGTGTTTTCCAAAGAGCTTCTAAATTTAGGAAACTGTTTTTTTAAAAAAGTTTTATAAAAATAACGCCAATATAGAGACTGGCTGTAATGGTTTTCAAACAAAATAGATTCTAAAATCCAATTGATTTTTTTCGTAACGACATCAACATTATTTGTTATCGAAATTGCTTGAGTTTCAAGGTTCACCCCGAAGGTCCACCGATGTTCGAAGTATAAAGCGGATTAAATCAACTGCCTTAATTGAATTTAGGTTGCTTGTTAGCCACTGTCTCCCCGCGGGTTCCGATTTGCGGATGTTGCTATGCAACAGATAGCCAGTTTCTGTTGTGTCTAAATATTTAATATAATTTAATTGCTTAGTAAATATTGTTTACTTAATTGATAACGTGGACTTGTTATGTGATAATTGCTCAAGTACATTAAGTACTCCAAAATAAATCTCAGCTCTAAAATATTGGTAACTAATTATCTTCCGCACACTTCGTTTCGCAGTTATACATTTAGCAGCCTATTTAGCGAACACAACTGGTATTGCGTAACAGCACATGTGCTGTTTTGTGTTTTGGTGCGAGAGAAAATTCTTAGCTTAAAAGAAAAGTTTTTTGATGGTTCTCATATCTAAATTTGTTACTGCAAACGAGTGGCAGCATCATCTATATAAACTTCGGAACTAAAGTGATATGATAATCTATTATTACTTGCTTACTTGCTGATCTACTATTTGGATATGGTCTATTTATTTTTCAAGTTTTAATTAACCATGTTCTAACAGTTTAGGCATAATCACGAGTAATGTAAATGTCTAAACAAATTTTTCAAATTTTCATATATAACAACTCAGTGTTAAATTTGAAAAATTGAAAACTCATTTTAGCATCTACTCTACTTATACGCTAAGTGACGCTACTTAGGGCCTCTTTCACAAACTACATGTAAAGTGTTAATTAGTTACTTTTACAAATCATTTTCTGTTATATTGAATTATGCACTCGGTTTACTGCATCATTCGATAGCCGTTTTTTTTTATTATTTTCTATATAATATTTGGTACGTTTACCGTACAAACAAAGGTATATCAGCTCCATTATCCTCGGTTACCGGTTACTTTAAATGACAGTTTGGCCTACTTGACGTTTGTGAAACAGGCGCTTAGACAGATCTAAAGAAATAGTACAAATATCTAATCTTAAATCAAATTCTTGTGTTCATAATTTAATGTTGGTATAAACAGTCCCCAACGTAATTCTATAGCAGGGACCCGTAAATTCAACCGCAGATTGGCATCATACGGCAGCTTAAATCAAATATGCGTCGCCGGTTCCCTTGCGGCCCATCCACCCCCGTGCGACCACAACATCCCTCACAATTACAATTAATAAAAAATATTACCTACTTGTGTCACAGAATTAACGAAGCCGTCCATTTTCCTTTGTGAATTGACAATTTCGGTATTAAATTTCGAAATACAACAAAGTTTTAAGTTCGTTAAAGTGTTAGCCTTCTGTCCCGATACAACTAACTAATATACAAAAAAAGAACCGAAACACAATAAAGATCAATACAATTTTATTATGTACCTTCACAAAAGTTCTTCCTTTAACGCTATTTACATGTAAAAATTCATTGGATTGTTTGTAATAAGTTAGGGAAGGGACAGAAAGAGGCGGACAGTGACTTTATTTTATAACTAGCTGGTGCCCGCGACTTCGTCCGCGTTGAAAAAGAAAAAAGTAGCCTATCCTGTGTCCTGTACGTCTAAATGTTTATCTACCAAGTTTCACGAAAATCAGTTAATTCGTTTATGGAGTTATGGAGGAACATACATACATAATTACAAACATACATACAAAAAAAATTCTAAAAATCGTAATTTAATTTAGTTTCAGTATCATGTATAGAGCCTATAAATACGATATCTCTGAAAACAAAGTAACTTACTCCATGACCAACTCTTACAGATTTTATTATTAGTATTGATGATTGATTTATATTGATATTGATATGTCTAGATATAGATGAAGCCAGTCTGTTATTATAAGTTTTTCTAAACTACTAATACGAAGCGGATTGCTTGTCTTGTCTTTATGTCTTTACAAACGACTATTCGAATTTCAAATTTATTCGTGCATACAATGTAATGACTAAAATTCTTTATTGAAAAATCCGGGGTGCCCCTATCGATTAAATCGGGTCTTGGGTGGCTCCTGAATGTCGTTTAGAGACAATGTAATATGTCGAGAAGGGGGCGCCACAGGCGGCATAAGGCCTCCGGGCGGACGTCTCTATGCCTCGCGCTCCCATTTTTCACCCGCGGTCGAAGGTGCCCTTAAAGCGAACTTTATTGAGTGAGCGGCGGCTGTTTTACCATGAAAAATGTTTTCCTCCCATAGGTCCCTTATTGAGCTTATTACCTTCTCATAACCTGTCTTCAATTCCATTTAATGTTTTGCCACGGATTTAATTTAAGGCAGTATGTAAATATGGTGGTTTTTAATTTTTATTTATGTTAAGGTTGATAGACAGTCTGACGGTCCACTTGATGGTAAGTGGCTAATCGACGCCTATAACACAAGCAACGCCATTGATGTTGCAAGTGCGCTGCCGACCATAGTGGTATTAAGGATAAGGGATTAAGAAAGTATAGGGAAATTGTTTTTATTTATTCAAGTAAAAGGGAAATTTTTATTATAATTAATTAATGCTTGTTATAAGATCAACTGCAAACGCCTTGCCAAGCATGGTGGAATTGAGGATAAGGGATTGGGAAGGGATAGGGAAATGGTCTCTAGCATCCCTTACTCACTCACCGAAACACAACAGCACACACAATGTTATTTCCCGGTGGTATTCTATAAGGGCTGCCCACTGCCACCAAAAGGGCTCAAATGACTGCGAAACGCAATGTGCCGGACACTTCTAGAATATTCACGGCACTTACTGCTTCTCATTAGATTCGATATAGAGCAACAAAAGCGACGCCGCCGAGTCGGTATGCACCCGTACAATATAAAATTCAATAACAAGGCTGTATGGAGCGAGCGCCTCTGCCGAATAACAATAATTTGGCAGCCAGTATCCGCCAAATTCCGGACATGTTTGTTCCATTTTTAAATTTGACAGGTCTCGGCCGCGCACCGCGTTCCGTAGCACCGCCATGTTGGGCCCAATAACTCAACGCGTAATGTAGCGCGAATGCGCCACCCGATTGTTGTCATTTTCGCAAATTATGCTAGCGCTACACGACTGCCAATGTTTATCTGTACTCGTGAAAGCAATAAATAACGAGCGGCTGCTCTACGCAGTTATTACTAGCACTAGTTTATTTAACCCGAAACGTAATGGCCGTAATCACACCCTACTTTCAGTTCCGCTTCCGCGGTTACTCCACCATTTCAAATTAAACTTCATTTCACAATTATATTGTTAGAAATGTGCGCTGCAAATTCATTTAAACTAGTGCCAGGCTTCGACGCATAGACTACGCTAACAGTTATACTATTATTTACAGAAATACCACGAATATAATGTGGAGGTGGCAAGAAAAGATGGTCTGCTGCTTGTGCGCGAGCTCGCTGCTGAAGTCAAGAACCATATGGACTTCAAAATTAATGCTGTCATGGTAAGTTTTTTTAATTTTTTTTATAGTTTTTCCTCTTAATCTAATATTCCTTCTTAATCACCAAAAAGACAAAGTATACATTATATATATAATGTAACATTATTTAAATTTTTATATTAACTATACATTATATATGTAAAATTTATGTTCGCAAATCTTTGAGAGTACATCATCGATCTCCCTAAAATTTTGCGTACACATTATCAGGGTTACAGGCTATGTAGTATTAGGCTACTTTTCATCAAGTAAAAGTACCTAAAAGTACTATCTACCTCTGAGGGATCATAAAAAAATAAAAATAAAAATTCAACGCATGACAATAATATATGAGCAATAAATAAGAATAAATCTTTCAACATTTAAGAAAAAGCTGTGCAGACGAAGTTGTGGGCAAAAGCCACCTAATCATTTTTTTAAATAGCAGCGATAACACCCAGTTTTTAGCTTGTTATACCACTAAATATTTATGTCCAGAAATAACTTTCAGAACGCTTAGCTCATACCTTGAGCATTCAAAATTATTAAAAAAAAAATTCTACTTAACCCCTACTTCCCTTATAACAAAGCTGGTCTTTTAATAAAAAATATGTGGATACCTAGTGGACGTAAGGAAAAGTCGTAAAAAGAAATATCCGCTCTAATGGTCAGGATTAGATAAGCTTCCCTTTTATTAACTTCTTTTATTTATACGTATTCGAAGGCTGCGTTGTTGTATAAAAGAATCCCGAGACAATAACTGTTTTTTTCAACATCTTTCGCAGTGTTTCCCCGATAATGTCGAGATTGTTAATAGCCTTTGTTCTAGAAGGAACAAATCGCTCAGTAAAAGTGCTGTAGATGTGAATAGCTGTTATTTACATTGAAGAATTTAAAAAGGATGTTTATAAAAGCTCAAACAAGCTTGTCTTTTACTTTTAAAAGAACAAAACTAAAGAAAGATAACATTAAGTATAGAATTGACTGTCCTGTCCGACGAGAAATTTGATGATAGGCTAAAATTGCCTGTTAAGGCGAGGACTTATGGAGGACTATATGGAAAAAGTTTAAATCGGAAAAAAGTTGAAAATTCATTTTCTGAGAAAAAAAATTAGTAAAATACTGCTAAAAAAACTTACTGTTCACAGTACTAAAAATTTTCCGTGACAACTACTTTCCTTTTTAGGCTTATTAATTAACTTACGTTCTACACTAAAGTTTGAAGGCTTTTTTCATATACACAATATTTAAGAAAAAAAACCTTCCAATTTTAAATCTGTTCGGTTATCTCCGAAAAGCTACAAAAATTTGTTGCGCAATATTGCACCATAATTCATAGGATATTAGGTTGCGGTCATTTTGGTAAAAATTGCGTTCGCTCTGAGGTTAGTCCTTGCCTTAACAAAAACCACGCTAACTCTCAGGTGCTACAAGTGCATTGCCAATCTTAGCAAAATTAAGATCTTAGAAAGGGATAGAGAAAAGGGCTCTGGCATCTCTTACACATTCAGCGAAATACAACAGCACAGATGCTGTTGTTTCATGATGGTCTTCTGTAAGGGGATTGTTACTGTAGAACGACGGGATGCCAAACGGACGACTATGAAACGCAGTGTTAGCGCCTGTTTCACAAACGTCAAGTGGGCCAAACTGTCATTTAAAGTCACCGGTAACCGGAGATAATGGAGCTGAATTACCTTTGTTTGTACGGTAAACGTCCCAAACATTAAATAGAAAATAATAAAAAAAAACGGGTATCGAATAATGCAGTAAACCAATATTGAATTATTCAATATAACAGAAAATGATTTCTAAAAGTAACTAATCAATACTTTACTTGTAGTTTGTGAAAGAGGCCCTTAGTCTAGTTAAACAGTTAACTGTAACTTAGTTAGTGCAAGTAAATAAGTGTAACAAGAATTTTCACGTTTTTTCAACTAATCATCTAGACACATGTTATGATCTGCTTCTAAAAACACCCCAACCGAGATACAAATTTAAAAAGACCATTTTCAAAGTCGTCCCTGCCGGGAATCAAACTCAGGACCCCTGAGTCAGAGCGCGTCAAACACATCAACATCATGCTGGTTTTAGATTTGACTTTATTAACATCCATATAATAGCTGCTGCCCGCGACTTCGCCTGCGTAACTTTGTAAATTATATAGTAAAAAGCCTTCATCGGGAACCACTCTATCCATTGGTGAAAACAGCATGAAAATCGGTGCAGTAGTTATTGAGTTTATCGCGAACAGACAGACAGACTTGTCTTACAGTATGGAGGACTTTGTTTTATAGTATGTAAGGATAAAATTTTATTATGGAACAAGACAGTTTTCGTAGCATCCACACGTTTCGTAGCACCATTATTACGCATACGGTAGAACTACTACGCTTATTTATTATGGTGCTGTAGAACCAGATGCTTTGTCGTAACAATTACAAATCAAGCTAGCAAATGTAGATTCGTCAAGATTGAGCTCTTGTATTAAAATTATTTTGAGTAACAATCAGATAGTTAAAAATATATATAGTTAAAAATCTCTATAAGGTTTTATAGAATTAATTACATTAATACATTAAAAATAATATATTACTTTAAAATAAGAGCAGATTTAAAGAAATAAATATATGTGAAGTATGTATATTTTGAACATCATTTTCCTAAAGATTTTAGCAACATTAGCAAAAGAGATACATTTGGCAGCCTAATTGTTTAATAATGAATTTTTTTTTAATAATGAAAATTGTTTTTTTATGCTTTTTTCTCGATTAATGGTTTTAAGTTTAAATGATATTTGCGTAAAAATTTTTAATTTTTTTTTATTATAATTTTTTTATTGTAAGAGCATTTGAGCATTCGGTAGAGCATTTGAGGGCGGAATCCAAAAGTACTTACGTAGTCAACGGGAAACAGAGCACTCCGGTAACTCTTCCAAGTGAGAGGTAGACGGTTTTCAAGAAATACATCTAACTTCAGCTTGAAGTGAATTCTTTTAACACATTTTATTTTCTTGACGTCCTTTGGATCTAAGTTAGAGCTACATTTTACTGTATCAATTTGGACCTAATTTGTAAAGTAAAAATACATAAAGTAAATAATGTAAGAGTCACCAGACAGGCTGACAGTAGGCGGAAAGCAATGCCACAAGTGAGAATTAAGAATAGATTAAGAAGATAAGGATTAGGAAGAATACATGCTGTTATTTTACGGTGCTCCTCTGTAACGGGGTGGATACAACTCACATTGAGTTGTATAAATTTTTTGTCTGTGATTTGCTTTTTTTCCATTTTTTATTACTATAAGCGCCTCTTTCACCAACGTCAAGTAGGCTAAACCGTCACTTAAAGTCGCCTGTCACCGGGAATAATTTAGCTGATATACCTTTGTTTGTACGGTAAACGTCCCAAACATTAAATAGAAAATAATAATAAAAATCGCCTATCGAATGATGCAGTAAACCGAGTGCATAATTCAATAAAACAGAAAATGATTTCTAAAAGTAACTGATCAACACTTTACTTGTAGTTGGTGAAAGAGGCGCTTATTTAAACAAGTTTTGTGAAATATTTCATTATATTTAATTAATTTTATATATTAATTTTATTATAATCAATCAATACTAATAATAAATCTGTAAGTGTATGTATGTATGTTATCTTACATGTATGTATGTTAAGTAGCTTTAAAAGATAACTTTCAGTTATCTTCTACTTCTTTATTTTTATTTTACAAATTGATTGACTCTCTATACTTGATGAAATGTGGGTCAACTGATTTACGCTACGGAGATTAAAAGTGCTATACCGACTCTGAGAGGATACAAAATAGGGGATAAGGTTACCAAGAGGAACAAGAAAAGAAAGATTTGAATAAAAAAGCAGAGGGAATGTGTAAGGGAAGGATTGGCGACCCGTTTGCGAAGTGTTGAGATACGAGTATTGCGACGACAGCAGGCGCAACGTCTCCACTCTGTACTGCATTAACATATTCCGCGATGGCCGATACCAAGCCACCCTCCTCGTTACCCCACGGCTCCTCGCCACATTACAATGTGAAGAGCAGTAGTAAAACGCAGTACTTATGAGAGAAAATTAATTGAACCCTAAAAGTTAAACCTTTTAGTTACCTGTTTAATTAAACATTTATTATCCTTATTAAAAGCTTTTAACCTTTTAAATGGTTTGTAATATAAATAGTTACAATGATATAACTTTTTTGAAATGCTAACTAGTATTATAAATGCTAAATCGAGTTAGTTGTAAACCCAATTCAGCGTCACCGACCCCGAGCGTGACTGTTCAGTTACATTGACTCCTGAGCAAAACATGCCTAAAGAAGTTTTCACTTTAAAAATGTTTGTCGTATTTTTATAATAAAAATTCTGTTAGTTTTATAAGTGTTATACTACTGTGGAAAGCACTATTCAAGTACGATCAAATTGAATCTGAATTGGTTGGGTTTTGCACTGGAAGTGTGTAATGTTTTTAAAACAAATTTGTAATAAAATAACTTATTATTTCTAACTTAATTCTAAAGAAAAATATAAATATTTTTTTTATATAAATAAAAAATTGCAATAATAATGTTTGGTATTATGTGTACCTGTATAAAGAAAATAAGTAAGATATGTGGTTAAAATTAAAGCTAACCGCACATATATTTCTGTTTTGTTACTGTATTGTGTTGGCAGCATTGAGCCTTAGTTCGCGCCACTCGGCATTTGCAATGTCACATTCGGAGATATTGAAATTCTTTTGAATTTCAAACTAGTTCTAGACTCACGATACCCATTTGACTTTCCACTTTCAAACCGTTGCGGGACAATATTTAGACAATGTCTACATATTATGGTATACAAGTTAGCTCCCGCCATTTTTCTATAGATGGAGTTAGCGACAAGTAGACGTCGAACTAAAACATTATAGCGAGCTTGCAATACTCTTTAGTATCTTGTCAACATAACCTGATAGCACAAATAGTTGATTTGTGTTTACATCATATAATTATTGCCGATTGAAAATGTCAGTTTATGAGCCAAATTCTCGTCATTTGCGGGAGGTGTTAATATTTTTTTTTAATATTAATCCTATGTTCGACAGCGCACTTGCTGGTGGTGCTCGCATTATAGCCATCCACCATTAATTAGACTATCAGCCTGTCTGTTGAGCTTAACATAAAAAAGTTCTTGCAATGAATACAGTGAATGAAACCAAGTACAGAAAATATATCACGGTAGGAATCCCCGTGATACATTTTCCGTGCGAGCAAAGAGTGGCGCCGATGACGTAATAATTCGATCCAGAGCACCTCACGAATGTCATTTGCGGTTTTTGTCCGGACTTCCGAGTCCTCCTTTCCGCAAAAGTTCGTTTTTGTCGATTTGCACCCCGTGACCCCGCCCAACAGGAATCAATTAACCAGCGGGTCTGGAATGTTTTGTGATTTGTTGTACCCGGCACGCAATTCCATCAACGTGCCTCAATTCAATACTGAGCAATCTTATCCTTGACTCTTACAAATTAAATCACTTACCGGACTATTGTGTCGCACTGGCGAACGATAACATATTTCACTACTTCATCGCTAAAAAAGCTTTTTATTTTTATAATTTTACTATGAACCTCGATTATGATATAAATATTCGGTTATTTCTTCTTTGTGATAATTAATTAATTTAATTTTAAAATATGTATTTTAAAATTAATCTTACTTACTAGTGGGCATAAACTGGACAACTTGACATTTCTTATATCATATAACATAAAACATATAAAATATATATAGAAGATCATCTTTAAACATGTTTGATGCGTAAGAGACGCCTGAACCCATTCCCATATCCCCAACTTATTCTTTCTTATTTATCCTAATTTAGGTTGGCAACGAATTTGTATCCCCCTGGCGTTGCTGTGCCATAGGCGACGGTAGCCTCCAACCGTCCAATAATCCGTCAGACTGTTTGCCAACTTTTACATTAGAATAAATTTAAAAGAGACAAGCCATTTCGACTCTTATTTAAACATCAAATTGCGTTGCGCCGTCAGATAGTAAACCTATAAAGTAAATTGAAACTTTAAAATGTAGGTTGTGCACACATAGAGGTTTAAATAAAAAAAAGGGATATTCCCGAAGCGCCCGCGAGGTCTCCAGGAATCCGATTGAGCCCGCTTTTCTCTCTAGCTGTATTATAAGTATATTTGCATTCTGACTCTGCACTCCCAATTTGCAGCATTGTCACACGTAAAACTTTAAGCTCCAGAACTTTAACGGGATTCTTCTATTCAAATTGTTGACTAGAGTTTGTTATATCTGGGGAATATACTCTTACGGTGCAAGTTAGGGATTTCTCTTGCGGAAGTATTTACGTGCCACTTCCTTCCTTGTTTACAAACATAGTTTGTTGGGACAGGAATGCAACAACACATTTGCTAGATTAACATCAACCCTCTCGCACATTGTTTTAAGACATTATGTCGTTTATCACATCAAATTAATTATATGAGAGTTTTTACATTACTATATATACATAGCTATTCAACGAGGTATTGCTACAATGACTTCGAAAGGGTCGAAATCCTTTTCGGTATAGTGCCCGATGCGGGCAGATGCCGCAACAAAACCCTTCATGAAAGTTTTGATCCAGGAAACATAAAACAGAGACGATATGAACATAAAACATGAAACTATTGTTCCATTAAAATGGTTTTTTTTATTTTTTTTTATTATATCAAGGTCAACCGACAGGCTGACTTGATGGTAGGTGGCTATTGCTACCACCGCCAATGGGTTCCCTTACTTACTTACCCAAACACACCAACACACATGCTGTAATTTCACGTGGTCTTCCGTAAGGGGATGGTTATTGTAACCAGACGGGCTGCCCAAATGACTGCGAAACGCAGTGTGCCCCTGCCACTACTTTCCAAATTCAAATCCGGGCCAACTTTGAAAATTTCATTTCCAAAGTTGACCCTGCGTGAACTCAATGACTCAACGAATACGATTAATTTGACCTAAATTTTGAGGAGGCACAGTGACGAAAATATTGCATGAAATGTGTCAAATATATTAATAAATCATTCATATTTTTTAAAAAATATGTTTTTTTTGTTTTACATTTTTTTATTATTTTTCACAACAATAAAATTATTTACGAATTTACAGTTATAGTGGTATTTACAGTAATGAATGAATTCAAAAAAGATATTTTTGTGATATTAAGAAATAGACACCCATAGATTTAGATAGATGGGTAATGTACATATTATATTACTTACGAGATAAGTTTAGTTAATATTTGGAAACATCAAAGCGTATAAACCTGCTTTAATAATGTCTTAGCGAGATTCAAATTCCTGAATAGTACAAGAGTTGTTGATTTAACTGGAATTATAAAGGTTAAGCACTACGAAGACCGCAGGCGGGAGTGAAACGGGTATTGTTCGGCGCTGTGCCCGCAAGCACATCTAGATTTCGAAATCTAATTCATATAAACACATATAATAAAATCGTAAACTAGCCGTGTCATTAAATATTACATTTAATGACACGGCTGCTGCCCGCGACTTCGCCCGCTTAACTTTGTAAATTATATACTAAAACCTTCCTCGAGAACCACTCTATCCATTGGTGAATCGCGAGACTATCGCGAACAGACATACAGACAGACAGACAGACAGGCGCGGCGGAGGACTTTGTTTTATAAGATGTAGTGATTAAAAAAATGAACACTGTACTTATGTTACCCCCCCGTACCATTTACTGTTTGTTTCATTCCAATCGGTTTAAAAAAGTTATACTGAATTCCGTGCGTACAAAGTTGCGGACACAGCTAATTTTATAACATGTATAAATATTTATATAGATGAATTCATTATCTTCATTCTGGGCACAATGCGAAGAGTAAAATTAAATTCGAAAAAGTGATTCAATTATAATTTCATTAATAAAAGTTCAATTGAATTAATTAAGGTATTAATTTAATTAATTGTTAAGTTCGCAACAATATGTTATGCACGCGTTGCATTAACATTATTAATTATTGGTTTATTTCGCATGAAAGCAGTTTGTAGTAGTTTGTATTTTTAGGATGAGTTGTTAAAATACCTGCCTATGTACGGGATAATAGATATCGTGCAGATTAATATCTATTTTTTTTTTCAAAGGCGGTGGGAATTTTTTCTTTTATTTTATTTTGTACTACGTCATGTTTCTAAATACTAAGTCAATATTTAATTAAAATACTATAAGCTTTTAAAGTTTTACAATATGTACTTTTCCTCAAGCCAATTACATACTTTTCATGTAACTTTTTCGTATGTTTTTTATCATAAATATATAACAAGTTTCCCTTTCTTATAAAAAAATTTATATTGCTCTGGTATTAGTGCAGTTCTATTTACTAAGTTCTGCGTGTGTTGATGTTGGTTGCATGCCTGCGAGGCGCACCGCCAAATTCCAGAGGCGTGCCGCAGGGCGTAGGGGGTCCCCAGGGTTCTGAGGAGGTGGGGGGGACGGGGACTTAGGAAGTGGACCGCTGCACTTGCCCGACCTTAATGCCGCCATCAGCAAATTGCGAAACAGCAGCTGCCTGTGACAAGAAATCTCTGACACAATTCACGCCATTGGACCGCAATCGGACTCGGAAATTGCTATGACAATCATCTCGGATGCGACATTTATTACTTAGTTGGATCAACACTAATGCATGTGTGGGGGTGTACTAATAAAAATATCAATTTAAATTATATTTTTTCCAATACAACTACATTTGCTATTAGTTTGTGATTAAGACATAAATGAAGTAGTAATAGATCACTCAACCGAAAGCTCGGCTAAAGACTAAACAGAGGCAGATTCAGATACCAATAGAGCATTCTCTTACGGATACGGGATACCTCCTCACATTCAGGATAAACCTGTGCTCAGCGGTGGCACGAATAAGTTTCTTTAGATTCGGTCTTTGGATTTTTTATAAGTTTGTATAAACATTGGTAAAGTTGCTTAATATATGCTTAATATACTTTTAATACAGGGAGAGTTGTATGATCACCTTGGGTGTCACTTAGGAATTTGTGTCAATCACAATGTGTGACGCAATCTTCAGTTGTTTGTTACTTGTAGATCACTGTATCTTTAAAGTCTTAATGGCATGGTTGTTTTTTGGGCGTGATCTATTACACCTTATTTTTTAAAATTTATTATTCAATAAAATAATTAATATTTTATATTATTTATTTATACGATGCGATGCATGGAAAATAGTCTGCCTCTAATATTATGAACTTGTCAATAATTTTGATGTCCTCAAGAAAACAACATTTGTGTTGTATAATTCTAGATTTTTAGAGTTAAAATTATTAACTGAAATGTAACCATGTAACGCTCTATTAAACATTAGGTAATATTAGTTCAGCGTAGAGGTATTGAATTACGCTGAAAAGTTGAAAAGACTGTCCGCGGGTGCTCCGGGTTATTAAATAAGTAGTTATAGCGTGTTGGAGGGCGAGTGCACCGTGACCCATATCCACTTAGTGCACCACCCGACTTATACGAGTGGACTTTATTGATTCGCAGTCTTGAGACGATGTTGCTATCCCTCTCACACTCAAGGCGGTGGATAGCACCGAATCCCGTAGGCTACTCACTCAATATTCCGAAGGCGCTACGAGACGCCTGCAGTAATAGGACGTTTAGGTAACACGCACTAAACGACAATTTTATGCGCATCCCTTTTTATATTTTACCTTCAAATCGTATACCTTCTTTTGTAAGGAGTTGATCAAAATTCGGGTTTTTCTTCCTTTTATAGAATGCCCAAAGTGGTGTCAGCATAAAATAGTAGACCGGCTATTAACTACATGAAGTGTGGCTACCGTCACAGACAACAGAAGCAGCATTGGGATGCAGTTTCCTGGCGACCCTTAAATTCTGAACAAAACGTACTGCATATAGATGTATATTTATATACTTTTACACCTCTATTGTGCGAAAATATATTTGGTATTTATAACTTATTATTAACTCATAGGATACAGAATATCATCAATACTAATAAAAAATCTGTAAGGATTGGTCATGGAGTAAGTTACTTTTTTTTCAGAGATATCGTGTTTATAGGCTCTATACATGATACTGAAACTAAATTGACGATTTTTAGAATTTTTTTCTGTATGTATGTATGTTCCTCCATAACTCCTAAACGAATTAGCTGATTTTCATGAAACTTGGTAGATAAACATTTAGACGTACAGGACACAGGATAGGCTACTTTTTTCTTTGTAAACGCGGACGAAGTCGCGGGCGCCAGCTAGTTTCCAATAAAGCTTAAACTTAAAAAGCTAACCGTAAACATAAAGTTGTGTAACTAATATATTCATAAGTGTGCTAATAACACATACGAAATAAAACCAAACACCATTTTAACATAATATTATATTATCTCAAATCGGACAGGCCTATGAATAACTTTAAATGCCCATGCCAGCTATCTTGTGTTATCTTCATTGCGCAGCCAAATTAATTTGTATTGTATGTCATCATTTTAACCAATAAAATTAAAAAGATTATAGAGTTAAATAACTGTTTCACATAAGGTTTATATTAATATTAACCTCAGGTTTTTATTAAGGCTTACGACTAATGTTTCCTTTAAAATTTTGGTATTTTTTTTTATTAATGTTAAAATAAATGAATAAATAATCCACAAAAACCTCACACCTACACTGTGCCTCAACTAAGTATGATAAACTAGGGGAGAAACGCATTATACTATAGTAGTATACTAAGTCAGTTTTTAAAAGGAATTTTTCATGCCAGTACTTGAACCTGAGACCGTTGAAACAGAATACGTTCTAGACATCGTTATTAAGGCTTGCCCTTTAAAATGGATTAAATATGAATTTGAACTGTGAAAGAAGAGTGATGAAATAATAAAAAATACACTTTATGAAATTTTCAGTTACCCTAGACTCCGTAATGTCACGAAAGATATTTTTTTTATTATTTCTCCAATAACTAGTGTTTTCACTTGTAAAAAGATTAATTCCTTTTTTAACTAACAAAAAAATGTCTGAGTAAGAAGAAAACACTTTTCCTTTTTCACAAACAATACTGAACAGGGAAGAAATTTTTCTTTTTGTTTCTGGTTGTGAATAGGTTTACGAAAATGGATCAAAAGCGTCAGCTAAACGTGTTCGCGATTACGAGAAAAATAACAATATCATAACAAAAGGACGTTCTAATGATTAAGGTTTTTTAATTCTGATAATTTCAAACTCCATATTTTAGCCATTGAAATATTAATTTGAATTCATTCGCCACTGGAATGTCTTCTTTCCACTACATTGCACACATTGGTAGTAAATGTTCATTATGTCGGCTGCTTTGGCGACAAAGAGCCCACATAACGCAATATGCATCCCACAGTGTCCTGTGGTTTGTGCTCTCCAAGACATGTAGGTTCATGCAATTCAATTATACATAATTTACTATTGCATTAAGCGCTATCGCTTGTCATGTTGGTAAATTATTTATTAGCTACCAATTAACAATTACAGTAAACCAGTATATGTCTGTATTAAGGAATGGAAGGAATGTATTAAGGAATAATTAAAAAAAGATTCAATTTAAGGTTCAATTTAATCTTTACATACCTAGTATAAAAAAAGTCGCTTAACGGACTCTGGCCCTTTGCATGTACGCTTAGATCTTTTTAACTATGCAATGGATTTTAATGCGGTCAAGAGAGTGGAACGAGGAAGAGTATAACTAGGTTTTGCCAGCGACTTCGTCCGCGTCTGATCGCTACCAAACTTCACAGGGTCTGATATAAAATACAGGATACAAAATATGTTATAAAATACTACTATTCCCGGAGTATATACAATACGCTAACTCTCTAACCATTGATAACGTATTCGTTCTTTTGACGTGAATTTAAATTTGCTTCCATAGTGTGAGGTAATTCAGAAAACTGATGATAACAAAATCGAGGCGTACACCCGTTTGATGCTGTAGCTATATCCTATCATCTACATTCAAATTTTAATTATACTACTCGATAGCTAAAGGATAAAATATTATAACTTTTAACGTATACGTATACTCACTTAAAACACACGACCGTGTTCAAGACACAGCCACACCCCATTTTTTGTACATATTTTAATTTTATTTAACATTTATTATTGTTGATATATTTTTGTCAAGCGTTAATGTGCTTATTACAAGTCAGTGCACCTTATTTTAACATTTATAATATTAGTCTATAGTTTCACCTATAGTGCACTGCGTCAAAATCTCCACGAACAATATTTTGAGATGAAAAATGTAACAGGAAGTTGAACGTATAACAGCTTTTAAAAAGCTTCGTCGGCGTAACATTTTCACGTGCAGTAATCCGGGAGCGGACAAGTAGTAGGTACGCACCGGAGCGGAGCGGGCGATAAATTCGCGAGGATATTGCGGCCGAAAGAATAAATCCGCGCAATTTGTCTACTCGCCTGGCGAAACGCACCTCGCCGCCTTTTATTCTTTGTCAAATCTCTAGTGCATTGTCTTTAGTTTTCATAGGTTCATTATTAAGGCGCTTGGAGTCGTCAATAGCATTGGAACTGAAACTGTGTTTAGTAGACGCCGCATACCGGAATTAATTTTTATTGAAAACGTAAATCAATCTACAACGGATTCTAAATTTTTAGCCGTACCCCGCTTGGAAACAGAAGGGAATTCAAGCCAAAAAAACTGGTTAGCATTTTTTTTAAATATAGAAGTTTTGGTGATTCGAATGCACCAAATGTTGAAACTTTGATAGTTTTTTTTTTTATTCAAGCTATCTCAAGCATATGAATATGTTATAATACAAATGAATAAAAGTTGGTGTGAACAAGAGCTGTAGTGTCGGTTCGGTTCTAAAGAACTAACAACTTAGCTCTACAATAAAGTTGAAATATCGCCGGGATTGGTGCGCTGCGGGCGTCGCTAAGAAAAAACGACTCCAACATTTAGCACTTAATGAAACTGTGGCTGAAACAAAATAAAGGAGCGTCGTATTTACGGGGCACTATTCAAGAACGAAGCTTTTCATCTTGATTTTTAATGGCTCAGTTAAAATACTTGAAAGGTACAAGACGTAATTACAACACTCTTTGTCTTACAACACTATCATGATCTTAAAAGATCACGCAAAAAAGCAAGGATATTAAATTAAATTATTTTGTTAGAAATAAACCGATACGCTCGGCGTCGCCTTGTTGCTATTGGGGAACTTAATATATGTAAATGTGGCCAATGTCCATCTGGAATAACGGACCTTTTAAAATAGTGGAAGATTTTTTCAAATAGTGCATTCATGTGTCTTTAGCTTCAAACGAGTTATAATATTCTAGGTTTAGAAAATTGCGGTAGTCGTGGTACAGATTTTAGGTAATAGTCAAAAACAATACTAAATTTTTAACCTGCTTCTATAGTCGAATTTGTTTGTAAAGTTAACTGATATAGGTCTTCGTACCCTGTAACCCTGAATATATTATGTACTAAAAGAAAAGAAATGTTATTTTGCTATCGAAATTGTACCATATATTTGAGACGATATCATTCGCAAACAGTTGCTACACATGCAACCAATTCCAATTGGAATATCTACTTTGCTGCGAACCTTCATTTTAAACGAGAAAACAATCTTTCTTCACTTTTATTACAGAATTTCAATTCTTGAAAAATAGAATTTGAAACTTTTTTTCTATATATCAATCAATACTAATAATAAATCTGTAAGGGTTAGTCATGGAGTAATTTTACTTTGTTTTCAGAGATATCGTGTTTATAGGCTCTATACATGATACTGAAACTAAATTGACCATTTTTAGAATTTTTTTTCTGTATGTATGTATATATATGTATGTGTGTATGTTCCTCCATAACTCTTAAACGAATTAACTAATTTTCATGAAATTTGGTAGATAAACATTTAGACGTACAGGACACAGGATAGGCTACTTTTTTCTTTTTCAACGCGGACGAAGTCGCGGGCGGCAGCTAGTAAAAAAATAAATATATAAACTTTTTCAAAATGAGTAAAAAACGAAGATTTTTTTTCTACTTTTTGATTGAATAGAATAAGGTGGCGACAGGCACAATCAGTTGAAAGTCGTTAGGCTCACGCGACCCAAGCCATTTTATCAGCCAGACCCGGATCAAAGGGTTGCCGAATGACGGCAACGTGACCTGGCCAACCTTTCACTCTGATTTGTGTTTTTAATGTGCGTCTAATCACTTCTATTGTATATACTTACCTATATTTCCAATGAAAAACATAGTAGGTACCGACTGAGTTAGATTATACTCATATGTAGTTAATTAATAATTACTTATAAAATTTTATTTTTAATTTATTAATAGTTGGTTTTCAATTTAATTGTATCTTCAGATTAATACAATTCATTTTTTAACCTAAGACAATAGTGAAGTCGGGGGCCAAATTTGCCCGGGAATCAAACGTTTGAGTCGGAGCGCTAAATGAAGCACCTTAACCCACGGGTATGCCAAATATGTCAACAACACTAGTGCTTATAGTAGCGGAGCCCAAGTGGGGATTTTGGGATTTACTCGAGCGCGTCAGATATGGTAGTGTATATAGTCTGCCAGTTTAGATGGTGGCCGTACCTAAAAAATATAAATCCTACTCGAACGCGTCAGATTTTTCAGAAGGGAAATTAAGTGAACCCAAACTAAGCTCTCATTTAAAAGACTGACGATTTGGATGTGACGTAAGTTCATGGCAGCTTTTCGAAAGTCCAAAATAATCGCCACTTTTAAATACTCTAGCTGGTGCGTCAGATTTTCATATAGACGATTCAGTTTAAATTCCTTTCGTGCGTGCCTTTGCCAACTACTAAAAAAAAATTTAGGTACCTAACTAGTACGCTTTCGACTTACTGGCATGAGAACAGAAATTATGTTCGCCTTAAAAGCACCAAAGTAAACACAAGTCCGAGTGGAACTTAAAGCTCATTTTATTATTTGTCATTTTTCATGCCCATAATATCTTGGGACAAAGCGAGTTATCGATCAGCCTAATTCTGCTCCGTCTAATTGCCAACGATTGTCTGGGCTTTTATACAAACATTCTTTTGTGTTCCAACCCTTATTTTATAAAATTTTATTCATTTAATCCTTGTAACACCAATTTGCTTACAATATGTTTATGGTGTCAGTGGGTATTTTCAAGATATTAATATTCATGGCATTTTATGTAAATTACTATTTATGTTTGCATACATCTAGCGAAAGGCCCATAGGATATGGCTGAAACCGACACTTTTATTAGAATTTAATTTAAACAATCCAGTTTCCCATATGTATAAGTTTAGACACTGTGAATATGTATAAGTTTATATATATAGGTTTTTGTGAAAGAAAAGTCCATATCGAAATTTTAAATAATAAAAAAAAAACACAACAGATATATTTGTAATTGAACACCTTAGCAATATTTGTAGACCTTTTTTAAAAATAAGGACAGCAAAAATCATATGAATGGCGTGCCAGAAAGCAATGGAAAGATAATTGACGAACCCGTTGGATAAGCGATTAGGGTGCTAGCCCTAACACTGTCTCAGAGGTCCCATCAGTTCGAAGGCGGGGGCGAGTCGCTAGTATAGGCTAAATTAAATATCACCTAATAAGTTATTCTGCCTGTTCGTAGCACATGTTCATAAGAAATATTTATTTCAGCGCATCATGGATTCAGCGGAAGCCGCTGCCTTGTCAGCAGGGTCGAACAGTGAGGCCGCACCTGGTAGCTACTACGACGCGCGCTGGTTGAATGTTCACGCGGACGATGGCACCTTAGCAGCTCGTGCCCGAAGGCTTCTACTTTCCCCAAGTCGACACTTCGATCATATAGCTGTCAATACAACCTACAGTGCTGCTCTCATGCCACCCTACATAAGTGTGGAATGTAAGTTCCATTTCTAATATTCGTCTAATTTTTCGCTTCGTCACCTAATTTGACTTCTCATGGTCCAGCACCTGACTGGAGTCCTGGGGGAAAGGAAAAGGTTTTGTATGAAAAAAAAAAATCTTCGGAAACGTATTGAGTGGGGTGTCAAATGAAAGTCGACAGGTTCCACTAAACTTATCCTGTGTACAATCAAAGTGCTTATGAAATAAGCGCAAAGTTCAAATCATAGACAACGAAAAGTTTAAATAAAATTTATGAAGAAAATTTGCCCTATTTGTTTTGTCAAAAATGGGTTTTAATTTTACGAGAAAGCTGCATGTTTTCACTACAGTTACAAACAAACAGAGAGCAAACATTGCGTTGTATAAATAATATGTAGGGATTTGTGTCAAACCGCTAATTACATGCAGAAAGAACGTTTAATTTTAATTAAGGTAATTAATAACATGTCATAGCACACGCCTATGCCTCACACAGTTGTTATGATCCACATTGTACGCCGGAACGCAATCGGGGGCTGTCTAATGTGAATGTTACCTACATGTTTCTATTATTATATTATTCATTCAAAACCAACCCATTGTTTTTTTTTTTAATTTACACTTTGAAGAATTCGGTAATAAAAGTCTTTCTTAATTTCAGTAATTACCTGTGAACATTTAAAATTAATAAAATTCAGATTGTAAATTTTACAGATTTATGAACCCATTTATGAAACCCCATTAATTAATTACACGATATTCTTCTCACCTAATGGTTAACTTAGATCCAGTAGTTTTTAGTTTATTCATTAGAAACAAAAATACAAATCTTTTCTCTTTATAATATTAGTACAGATATCTAAGCTAAAGTAGTTAACATATGACCATTAGTAATCCGTGGTCTGTGCGAGAGATCCTCCCAGCCTTAAATAATGACACAGAATATATTGTTGACACCCGCCGGGGAGAAGGGGAGCGCGAGGGATGGTGGGCCGGAATGATTTATGGACAGATTGACATATTTCTGCCTATTAGTGGACAGAGCCTATTTATCGCCCCTCCTGACCCCCGCCCACTTCGTAATGTGATGTTATCCAAAATTTTCGGCAATGAATTTTTTATTCAAAATTATAAAACTATAATTATTCAATCGCCACATCAAAAAGCGCTTTATTTATCTCTACGTTAATCCTAATGCGATTAAACTCAATTAAACCTAAACTAATGATTTTATTCATTTTATTATACTACACAAACAAAATTATATTATGTGTATATAAATTTAAAAAAATATTTATTAACTGTATAACTAGCGAACCTCTCCCGCTTTCTTTTATCATCCATTCGTGAAAACTTAAAAGAAAAAAAAAGGAAAGTGAAAAGTAAAAGAAATATTATATTACTAAGAAATACCTACTTAATATTCATGAAGTGGGTATATATTAAGGGACATTGCGCAAATGATCTAAATGTGTTTATTACTCAAAACAATTGCCTAAGTTTGCATACGATGAGAATAAAACGGAAAAGTAGCAGAGTGAGTTAAACTATACGCCGGTTTTGTAACGACGTACCGAGCTGATTAATTTATGCGGGCCTTGTTTTGTATTTAAAATAAATTGCACGTTATTCGCCGTCCTTTTTACGTACGTTCGTTTGACAAATCATGGCAGCGGGAAAACCATTAATTTTTCCAGCCGACGGTCCAGAAGAAAGCAATCACGGTTGCCCAATGAACCAAGTTTGCCAATTACCCTTCTTTTAGTGGGTACTTAAAGAAATTTCCCTAATTGATAGGTAAATAAAGCCACATAATTTATTAGGTATAATTATTATATTAATTTTCTTACAACAGTATTCGTTTTCCTTAAATGCTGTTACATAATTACAATCTACGTGAACAAAATTCTTTGTAATTTATGTAAAGGAGCGTCTAAATTAAGTAACATGTTATATAAATTTGTTGTATAACACATCCACATACTTAGTTCAAACATATAAAACATACTATATAACTATGTTTTATAACACATTTGTTATATAGTCTGGACTCATCAAGAAAAATCGGCTAAATCAAGTTACTATAAATTTTCAAGACAGCATATATTTTTCTAACTAAGTAATCTTACCTCTGAAAAAGATGAATAATATATATTGAATTACAAAACGTAGAACATACTCATTTAGAATTTTTTTTTCGATAATTTATCTAAACTTCTAAATTTTGAAAATACTAACAAACATACGACCCAGATAATTTTCATTACTTTTGTGATGTGATACTTCTAAAATTTATAAGTTACGGGTAACACCTGTGGTACTGATGTTGAATAAAAACCATTTCAATATTATGTAATTAATTTGATAATTTAATTAGTACAATAATTATTTAATTGTATAATAATTGTATTTTAATTAGTAACAAGTTATGTTAATAATATTTTTTTTAATAAACTAACCCTTAAATAAAAACCTTAGAATAGGTTCCACATCAATGAATTGTCAAAACTGCCCTTTCAAAATATATCGTGTCTCATAGTATTTTAATAAATTGAAGGAATAACAAATTTGAATTCTGAACAGCTGAGGAGGTGCAAAATCAAATCGCGTGGTCGGAACATCTGGACCCCCTATTCGTGAACAACTACGAGATCGATCCAACACTCTCGTGGCAATATTACGCTTCTTCTACGGGATTCATGAGAAGATATCCAGGTATTTTTTTTTCAAATACAGTAATACCCCGACTTACACTACCCCGTTTTACGCGAATTCGGAGATACGCGGTTTTTCTTTTTGATCACCGCGTTAGAATATACTTTGGTTTACATTGTTTTATTCATAGTAATGTAAATTGTTTTCATTATCTTACATTTTATTAAACATGTTTCTTCTAATTATTGTTTTCTTTAGTCCCGATTACCCAAATTTTATACGTATTTATATATGCAAAGTTGAACTCCGATTTACGCGAATTCGACTTACACGGCTATCTCATGGTCCCACCTATCGCGTAAGTCCGGGGTATTACTGTACAGCACTACATTATGGCGGAGAAAAATAGATTTATAATTTTATCGGTGTATTTTTATGTGTCATTTGTCATATTACTGTAAAGTTAACATATATAACAATAAAAGAGTTTTTGTTGATTTTATAAACAGTCGATAGTTCATACACGGACTTGTTTCGTATAAGAATAGTTTTCAAAATAGTTTTCGATCGCAACTGATTTCGTACAAGACCGAAAAAGTAGTCGATCGTAACTGGTTCCGAAGCTCAGGTTACGTACGCGGCCGAAGCCATGAAATTTAGTTAAAAAAAAATAACCCTAACTTTTTTTTCAGCGATGTCTTGGCCACCAGAAGACGGTTATTCACACCATGCTCGAGATTTTTACGACTTTCGGTCGTCCAATTGGTTCGTCGAAGCCGCGACATCTCCCAAAGATCTGGTTATCCTCCTAGATGATTCTGATGACCTCAGTTCCTCGTACTGGAGACTGGCAAAGGCTACCGTCTCTGCACTTCTGGACACACTTGGTCCTAACGACTTTGTGAACATTTACCGATACAGCGACACGATCTCCGAAATACATTCCTGCTACACCAAGATTTTAGCTCAGGTGAGTATTTCCTCCTTAGTTTGAGTTCGAGTTATGTTAAGATTGACAGACAGGCTGATGGTACACTTGATGCCTGCCGTCGCCTAAACTTAACACAAGCAACGCCACAGGTGCTGCAAGTGCGCTGCCGGCCATAGTGAGATTGAAGATTAGGGATTGAAATAGGGAATGGTGCTCTATAATAACACCGTTATTCGGTGTATTATAATAATCTATAATACACCGAATAACAACAGCACACATACTGTTATTTCATGGTCATCTTCTGTAAGCTGGTCTGGGGTGATTACTACCGCCAGACGTTGTTTGGACCTCTACATACACTTAGAATTTAGAAAGATTTAAAAAATATAACAGTGTTACAGTAGTTACAGGTAGGCACGATTTAATGAGAACATTCTAGAGAAACATACAACACAATTAAAAAATCATGTTCGACAACACATTTAGACGTGAGGGTTAATTTACGTTTGTTATCGTGATAAATCAAAACGGTGGCTTTATATTTAACACAAGGACAATAGTTATTAGCGGCTAAATCTACTTGTAAATTGGTAAGCAAATGCACGTATTGCGTGCCGACGTCGGCATTAAGGCGATACGCATCTGTCCGAGGCCTCTGTGCACGCACCTTAATGGATTCGAACAAGAGAAACTTCCATGTAGTCTGTATTATATAAAAGACCCCATTACTCCCATTAGGCTCATCTATCTAAACTGTGTTGGGAAATATTCACATAACAAAAATTATAAAAATCCTAACATAAACTAGAATTATTCCCAACTATGAAAAGAGTTTGTTTCAAGATATTTTAAGGACTTATATTGAAACTACGTGAAACTAATTTCATGGTTGACGACCTGCTGTAATATTTCATAACGTGTCTGTGAAGACGTGCCCTTATGAATATATTAATAATAAGACAGTAACACTTTACACACGTCCCTTCAAAGCGTTTACTTGTAAGCCCTTCGTCAATTACTTTACAATGCGTACTATACGTATATAAATCGTTATCAAAGCCATATACGATACGAGTAGAAATAAATTGTTTATATCATCTTGTTTGTTATGTCGACAACTGACTGTTTCATTATTTTCTACTAGTTGACGCCCTAATTCGTTTAAGGGCCTCTTTCACAAACTACATGTAAAGTGTTGATTAGTTACTTTTAGAAATCATTTTCTGTTATATTGAATTATGCACTCGGCTTACTGCATCATTCGATAGCCGTTTTTTTTTATTATTTTCTATTTAATGTTTGGGACGTTTACCGTAGAAACAAAGGCATATCAGCTAAATTATTCCCGGTTACCATTGACTTTAAATGACAGTTTGGCCTACTTGACGTTTGAGAAAGAGGCACTAAGAGTTATGGAGGCACATACATACATACATACATACATACAATACCTATACTTACAGATTTATTATTAGTATTGCTGTATAATTAATGATTAATGATTAATGACATTCGGGTACAGAATCAGATCCTTCATACCTTGGCATTTGTCTTATCTCCGCCCCGAATAGCAGAATAAACTATTAAAACATCTGAAATATTTACGAAAAAACATGTAAATTTCTCATACATTTTGTATGGAACGGGTTTTTATTGAAGAACGGGTTTATGTAACATAAAGATTGCATGGAGTCCGAAACTTTACGCCTTGAGTAAACTTGTAACATTGTGTTTCAGTGAGTGAGTAGGTGATACAAAACCCTCATACGGCCTATCCTATCAAAATCAATAAAGCTCTTATAACCCTCAAGTGCAACCTAACCTACCATCAATATGGACCGTCAGCCTTCTTGCCGAACTTTTGATTAAAAAAAAATCAATACTAATAATAAATCTGTAAGGGTTGGTTATCGAGTAAGTTACTTTGTTTTCAGAGATATCGTGTTTATAGGCTCTATACATGATACTGAAACTAAATTGACCATTTTTACAATTTTTTTCTGTATGTATGTATGTTCCTCCATAACTTAAACGAATTAAGTGATTTTCATGAAACTTGGTAGATAAACATTTAGGCGTACGGGACACAGGATAGGTTACTTTTTCTTTTTCAACATGGACGGAGTCGCGGGCGCCAGCTAGTAGACAATGAAATGAGAGAAGCGTTTCTCGCGATTGTCAAAAGTATTAATAAGATACAAAGACATTTCCTCGTTGTCTACAAAGTAATATTAAACAAGACTATCATCTGTGCTCCCATTTATTCAGTTCATAAGTCTCGGAGAAGTTTCGAGATAAAATCAGACCACAAAGAAGCGAGAGACGCGTACCTTGTGACAGGTGGCGGAGGGGGAGTGTGCTACCGCGCTCTTATCGCTCGTAAGCCTCCAACTTTACTCTATGCCCCGTACACACTACTTGAATGATTGATGTCCAAAGTTCAATGCATGAATAATGATAGAGAACTGATAACAGTTTTGTGCACCTTTTTATTCATTCATGATTTAATTCACTGCAGGACAGATGAGACGATACTGGGTTGGACAACAATTAGCAAAATATGAAATACCAACAGTGTCTTTCGGTTTGATCTGCCCTTTATTTTTAATTTCCAAAGGCATGCCATGTCAGTTCTTCTCGGTAATCTTCAGTAACCTTAATCACATGGTACCTTAACCAGTACTAGTCGTGGTTCACCTCTTTAATCACATGGGTGAATTTTGGGCATTTTTTGTACGGTAAATTTCCCAAACATTAAACAGAAAATAATTTAAAAAAATCGCATATCGAATGATGCAGTAAACCGAGTGCATAATTCAATAAAACAGAAAATGATTTCTAAAAGTAACTAATCAACACTTTACTTGTAGTTGGTGAAAGAGGCGCTTAGACTAATAATTTTATTTATTTATTCATTCATTGTCATATTTCCTATCTTTACAGTTTTATCCTAATGCAAGTGTATCTAATTGAATTTAAAAATTAAAAATAATGAAGTCGACGAGCAAGATAAATGCCTATAATCTCCACCCAGGATGAACCAATTAGTTAGACTATTACTAATTGGTTCACCAATTAGTTAGACTACTACTAATTGGTTATTGGTAGGTTGGTATTTAAGAATTTCAGAAGTAGAGTCCTATTAACAATAAGAATAAGCAAAAGGTACTCCTTTGTAAGCTCCTGTGTCAGAAGACGGCACAAGTAAATATAGGCATAAGAACAACGAGTCAATGTAACTAAACCGAGGTACTTAAGGCCATTGTAAATGCGCCTCGTTCACTCTTGAACTCGCAACTCCGCTAATATACGAGCCAGCAATTACCTTCATGGCAAACATCCCCCGGTTTATGTCGCCCCACCGAAATGAAACCTTGTGTATTTAAGAGCTGTTATACACATAAACTTTCATTAAATATACGCGTGTTTGTTTGAGTTATCAACTTCTGTATCAACCTGTTTAATGTTGCCACCGTTAATGTTTGTTTATATTGATTATGGGATTCGAATTCATTATTCGCTCACACGCCAACAGGGTTATACGTGCCATTACGAGTATTGATATAATGTACCTATTGATTAGTATGCCTGTTACAATAAGATTCTAAAACAAAATTTTTGTTTTCACATCGTTGATTTAAAAAAATAATAGTTCTAAATTCAGACACAAATCTAACACATTATACTATCATTTGCAATTTAATATATTTACCTTAATTAGGTTATATTTCATATGTTCAAACAAAATATAAGCAAATAATGCAAAAACAATATTGACATGACAAAATTGAATTATTAGTTAACAAGATCAAATAATAAGATGAAAGGCTCAATTATGTAGTTGTTTTAAGAAAATATAAGCACTAGCTGGCGCCCGCGACTTCGTCCGCGTTGAAAAAGAAAAAAGTAGCCTATCCTGTGTCCTTTACGTCTAGTTTCATGAAAATCAGTTAATTCGTTTAAGAGTTATGGAGGAATATACATACATACACACAATACATACCTACACTTAGAGATTTATTATTAGTATTGATTTTATTTCGTTATCTTTTATACAACCTTTATACAATTATTTATATATTACTCTAACGACCCCTTAAATTTGCAAGAAAAAAATTGCATAAGATTTTTGCATAAATTATGAAACATATTATATGAATTTTGCACCTTAACATGATATAGTTAGGTAATAACCAACAAGTAGGTGAGTGTTTATAATGACTATAGAGCCATGGCCCGTAAAAGTTCGTACATTGATTCGTTTAACATGGCAACAACACAAAAGCTTTATTATTTCGTAGCTTAAGGCCTTTACAAAAGGTGTTTTTAAGCTACGGTAATGATTTTTTAGATACGGTTAAAACATTTTTACCCTCTTCCTGTCTGTTATAAACTGTTTCAACAGCGAATAGCACTGTAACAGGATAATGCAAAAACATTTTTTGCCATTCTTTTGGATCGAACTGAAACATTTCCTTATTTTTTATTGTCATTATCAGCCTGTGTCTATCGTCTGTTTTTCGCATCTTCTGTCACGGTCTTCCTGCAAACCTGCAAGGCGTCCCACGCTGTGTTTTCCAATTCGTGGCCTCCATTCGGGAATTTTTCTAAACCATAGGTTATCCGCTCTGCGACAAATGTTACATATTATAAAACTAAGTCCTCCGTCACGTCTGTCTGTCTGTTTGCGATAAACTCAAAAACTACTGCACCGATTTTTCATGCTGTTTTCACCAATGGATAGAGTATGATTCTCGAGGAAGGTTTTAGTATATAATTTATTAAGTTATGCGGGCGAAGTCGCGGGCAGCAGCTAGTTTACATTTATTACATAGATTTTACATAATTCATTAATATAATTGTCAATATTATGATTTAAAAGTCTAAATAGTCTAAAAGTGCTATCTGTATCTATATATAGACCTATTAGATATAAAAAGCCGGGGACTAGTCGCAAAAATGATTTTAAATAATCAGAGTATATGTAAAATATATTCAGGCCACAATGATATTTTAGTTCTAAAGTTTCGTATTAAAACAGCAATAGGAAGTCGGCTTGCCGGAAATTTGAAACAATATTCTTTGAAAGCAACTTAAAGGTTGTTCGCCACCAAACTGCATTCAGCTATCGCTCTTAAACACTTTAACGCTCTTAAATACACACAGATTTACTTCAATTTACATGGACGTCTATAAAATCATTATAAATTGACTTCTTAAATGAAAAAGACAAACCAACGATTTTATATAAACAGTCACGTGCAAAATCAATGCAGAGCATAAGTATAACCCTATAAGTACACTCATAGCCAATACATACATTTTTTTTAGCTTAAACATATGTTTTTCGTAAACAAAAACAGCAAGATAATTAAATATGTTTTCTTGTCGTTTTTATTTATAAAAAAAAATATTTACTGTAACTAGTGTACCCTTGGATGAGTGGTTAGGTTGCTTGGTTTTAGCAAAAAAAATTGTATTCCCTGAGAGTCTCATATTATTATTAATAAATAATAGGAAACGTGTTTCTCGTAAATTTTAATCAACTTTAACCTTTGTGACTTGAAACTTACTAACAAGTAAATAAACAAAAGCAACTTAATTTATTATTTAACGACTCCCACGTCCAAGCCGCCATATTCCGCCTACATACTGCCTACGTCCTCGTTCATACTAATTACCTATCTGAAAAATAATAGCTATACAAAGTTTGTATAACTACCTATATTCTATATTAATATATTTGAATGTCAACGTGAGTTTAACTGAATTTTGTTCAACAAACTTAACTACGCATTGTAGATATACTCGTATATATATATTTTAATTATAGTTTATTAATACCTCATCGAAATACAAGTTCGCTGACTAAACCTCATTGAATAGACTTTTTCGTAGACGATTTATCTTTTTAATGTTTTAAATTATTTGTTAGACTATTCGATACTAATAATAAATCTGTAATTGTAGGTTTTGTATGTATGTATGTATGTATGTATGTTCCTCCATAACTCTAAGCGCCTTTTTCACAAACGTCAAGTAGGCCAAACTGTCATTTAAAGTCACCAGTAACCGGGGATGATGGAGCTGATATACCTTTGTTTGTACGGTAAACGTCCCAAACATTAAATAGAAAATAATAATAAAAAAATCGGCTATCGAACGATGCAGTAAACCGAGTGCATAATTCAATATAACAGAAATTGATTTCTAAAAGTAACTAATCAACACTTTACTTGTAGTTTGTGAAAGAGGCCCTTAAACGAATTAACTGATTTCATGAAACTTTGTAGATAAACATTTAGACGTAGCGTACGGGACACAGGATAGGCTACTTTTTTTCTTTTTCAAATGAAGTCGCAGGCACCAGCTAGTTCAGTAATAAAAAAAACAAGTGAAAACGTTAAACGAGAAAAAAATTGCACTCGTGCGAAGCCGGGAACGGATCGCTAGTTAAAAATGAACTATTTAGTTTTTGAAAGAAAAATCCGTAACTTCATTATTTATAATAGGTTATGTTATAAGTATAATGTATAATTTCATTATGTAATACAAAATTTTAACAATTCTATTTTCTAGTTTTTATTTCATTATTTCCTTTACGAAGCTTTTATTTTACTGTATTCGCTGTCGAATTTTAATGTAACAATCTGTTATTGGATTCATGTGATGTATTCTACAAAGTAAAAGAAAATTTAAATTAATTTTGTCCGTATAAAACCACAAGAGAGCCCACTTAAACTGAAAAGCCCCTCATGCACGACATCAAAGTGGGAGTCTGACCTTTGTCGAATGCGCCAACGTGAAGGCCGACTTATCGCTAATACAGATACCTACACAACACACCCACTGCATTCGAGGTGCATACCTCAGGTCGATAATACTGCAAAACAATTTTATCTAATTATCTAAATAACATGCTATTCCGTGTTTACTAATTTAATACTTCAATATGTAGTTTTAGGTACACTTATTTATAAGTATCTGTGGGTAAATTAAACATAATTTATGTAGAGAATTCTACTTATGTGACACGAATAAAAACAGTTCTGAGCCAACCGCTATCGTATATCCTTCCTTACATATCACTACATATTATAAAACAAAGTACTCCGCCGCGTCTGTCTGTTCGCTATAAACTCAAAAACTAGTGCACCAATTTTCATGCTTTTTTCACCAATGGATAGAGTGGTTCTCGAGGAAAGTTTTAGTATATAATTTACAAAGTTACGCGATCAAAGTTAATTATAAATCTCATAATATGATACTCAAATTAAATGATTAATATTTACACTATTTGTTAATAATTAAATTTAAAGTTATTTAGAAATAATTTAAATAACTTCTACACGCTCATAATGTAAATAAAATTTATATATCCACGCGATTTTCTTCAGCTGTCTCTTCGTATATACAACTGGCGACCCGCTTCTAGCTTTCCACGGGTACAATTTGTTTTTGCAAATTATATATTAAAAACCTTCCTCGTTTGACGCTCTTTCCATTAGTGAAAATCATATTAAAATCGGTTACATAGTTTAAAAGATCTAACTAAGCGTACATATTAAGTGAAAGATGGCTGGAAGCGTCCTTATTTTATACTATGTAAAGATTATTCAAACTTTCAGTAAAGTTAAAATTTTACTTGACCATTTGGCATGTATACATAATATAAGCTAGCAACCTTAGCAGGTAATACTTAGCAAACCTTCAACGGGCACCCAGTCTATCCATAAAAATCCATAAACATAGGATAAAAGGTTCATTTTATCCTATGTTGTAAAGAGAAAATAAAAATTTCCATTTTCAATTGTTATTGTTATGTCGTTGTTTTAAGGCTGTTCCCGAAACGATACGAGAATTGAAAACAGCGCTGTGGGAAGCGGAGCTGACCGGAGGAGCGGCCAATTTGACGGGAGCGCTTACAACTGGCTTCGAAATACTTCACCGGGTAATAACTAAATTATTTTCATAAAAAAATTGAAATTTATCTTTTATTAAAGAGCAATCGTATTAATATTAATTAACTTTTAGAAATCATTTTCTGTTATATTGAATTATGCACTGGGTTTACTGCATCATTCGATAGCCAATTTTTTTTATTATTTTCTATTTAATGTTTGGGACGTTTACCGTACAAACAAAGGCATATCAGCATAAAGCGGTTACCGGTGACTTTAAATGACAGTTTGGCCTAATTGACATTTGTGAAATAGGCGCTTAGCCTAAAATAAATACGCAGAATGTATTATTCACTTCATTTACGAATTAAATTTATGTATTACCTGCTCAAAAAATATGTGATAAATTTTGCAATAGATTACGAAGGAAATTATTTGATTTCTACTAACTCGAAAAAAGAAATTATCACAATTTTCCTCGTCTTGGAGTAAATATTGTTTGACTGACAAAGGTGGCGAAAAATTGTTTTGCGTACGAATTCATCTACAAAATTTGGAAGAAAACGTTGATAATTTTTAACGTGAGTTATAAATCATAAAGAGATTTATAAATCATATGATTTTTTTTTGAAGGGTTTCTGAAATAATATAATGCATGAGCACGAGAAAATATTCTCAAAACATACAACATATTAAAACAAGACTTGTTTTTTTCTGTTCAGTATAACCGCACTGGACAAGGCTGTCAATGTAATCAGGCTATCGCGGTGGTAGGCGCGGGGGGCGGAGCAGGCAGTGTGAAAGGGGTGTTTCGGACCTGGAACTGGCCACACATGCCTGTACGCATATTCACTTACCGAGTAGGAGGAGACGCCACTGCTGGACACAACATGAAGGATATGGCTTGCACCAACAAAGGTGAACTTTTAATTTTTTATATGTATTAATAAAAAATTTAGAATTTCAGTTTCAGTTGGTTTCAGTAATCACCACCTATACATAAGACTTACATGAAATTACAGAATGTGTGCTGTTGTGTTTCCGTGAGTGAGTACAGGATACCAGAGCCCATTTTCCTACCCCTTCCCAATTCCTAATAAGATCCTACTATAATCCTACTAAGGTCTGCAGTACCCTTGCAACACGTGTGGAGTTTCTTGTGCTATATAGGTGACGGTAGCCACCTACGGTCCAGTGGATCGTCAGCCTGTCTGACCTTTACATAAAAAAATACGTTTACTGTCCAGATATATATTTTGAGTAGCTAAATAGCAGTTTTTACATACAGTCCAGGTAACATCCACTTTGAAGAAGCCTATCATTCTGGGCCCGTCCTGGCTTTGCTGTGCATTTGCACATTTACCTGGTTTTTGTAGACGTCGAGCTTGTTCATACACAATGTATGAATCAATAAAAGAGGTCGGTGTTTTCCAGGCTTCTACGTGTCAATTAACGAGCACTCTGAGATTCGTTCCAAAGTGCTGCATCTAGTGGAAGTCTTGGCTCGTCCACTGGTTATGTACCAGACGGTGCATCCGGTGCATTGGAGTCCAGTTTACTTAGGAGGAAGGGTAAGTCTCTCGTCGAAGAAGTCTTACTTAATAAGGGCCTTTTTGTACATCTCAATATAACAACTGTAAGTAAATATACGACTAATTTATTATTCCATGCCTTTCTCAGCTATGAGATAAATATAAAGATAGGGATTTCACTTAACATTATTTTTAAAATATCTAAAGTTCTAAGTACAGTATGTAATTAAAGTATCCATCTTACAATATTTCTATAAATAATATACTTAAATAAAATAATTATATTACAGAGTAGCAGTCTTGCTGACGACGGAATGGGTCAACTAATGACGTCAGTCACTGTTCCAATCTTTGACAGGAGAAATCACACGGTACAATTTACTTATACATATAAATATAATTAGGCACACTTTATGAAAACTTGGCGTTAACTTTATTAACTGACTGACTTTTTTTATTGAAGCAAAGGGAAGCTAATCTTCTCGGCATAGTTGGAACTGATGTGCCTGTCGATCAAATAAAGAAGCTCGTGCCACCATATAAGGTATGAAAGTGAAGGAGCTTTTTATATAGAAATTTTATAATATATATTGGAAAAGGTGTAAATATATGTAATTTGAATATGTTTAAATGCATTATTGCTAACCAAAAGTAAGAGTGATTACTCAAGCAATTTGTAAAAAAAAGAAAAATTTAAAGACAACATCCTAGCCTAAATATATTTTATTTATCCCTAAATAATGGAAAATTATTTTTTACCCGGGAGCAAACCGTTTTATTGATTCATTTATTTTTTCAGTTGGGTGCAAATGGTTACTCATTCATGGTGGATAACAACGGACATGTTTTGTATCATCCGGACTTGAGACCACTTGTAAGTACATTTATTTTATTGTCAGAAATCATGCTCCGAAATACAAACGATTATTAAAAAAAATTAAGAGTACGAGTATTTCATAAGAATATTTTTTTTTCGAAGCCATGGGTCGTATTGTGCTCAACATAAAAATAATTATTTGTATTTTTATTGTTTCAGCACACTAACGAGGAAGTAAGTACCTGCAGGAAACGACCATCTTTAATTACAATGCAATATTTCACGAGAGACCTTGAACTTAGTTTTTGTAACACACATTATTTTCTGTAGTACACAGAGACATTGCGGCCGCTGTATTCAAGTGTTGATCTAACAGACGTAGAACTATTGGTAGACGCTGACGAAAACTCAAGAATCAACCTCACTTCAATGCTGCTCGATGTAAGTATCATCTAAAGAAGAGCATCTTACTTTAGGACAGCATGAGTGCGTAGTAAGACAAAGTAATATTTTATTATTATGTAGTTACATAAAATAATAGTGAAATCACTATATTTATTAGCTTGCGTGATAACGCAAAGCAAAGCTTCTCCTTACATTCATCTCTACTAACATGATAATGTTAGTAGAGATGAATGTAGGGAGAAGCTTTTACCCCTTCCTGTTAAATATAGTGGAAGAGCACCATGCGTTCCCGTAAAATATGCAGCTCAATTGGCAGCAGTAACCACTAAAACAACACTTCTGCTATTGTTTTCGGTGCATGAGTAATTAATACCTTACCTTATGCTGTCAAGGTAGGATTCTTAATCCTTACTCTTTATCCTGTCAGGGTAAGATTTGTATTCACACTTGCTTTTCTGAGCCAAATAATTCACCGTCTACTATTGACGAATATTTGAAATTTTGATATTATCTTCAAGAGAATGTTGGCTTAGTTAGCCTTAAGCATTTAAATGTGAATAAAACCTTTGGTTCATTAGACATGTTAGAGTGACAATTAGGCGGGTTGCTAGTCATGATAAAACATAAATGAATGTCCACTTTCACAGCTTCGACACGACATGATAGAACAAAGAGAAGGCGAAACTGAAATCGGAGTGAAGGTGCAATACGATAACATGAGAAGAGTCGCCACGAGAAGGCAAAGGTACTTCTACAGCCCAGTGGACGGAACGCCCTATTCCTTGGCCGTGGTCCTCCCTGACGGCTATGGGATGTATGAACTGCAAGCGGAGCAGGAAGTTAAACACAGTCCAATCAATGGTTAGTCTAAGAAATAATTATATACTCTGCTTTTATTTTTTTTATTATCTTTTGACTATAAGTACCCGTAATACATTGAACATATTTGTCTTTAGTACTTACTAAAAGTTTTTTTATAATAAAATTCCAGTTACGGAATACTTCAAAGGCGAAAATTGGAAGATTCATCCAGATTGGTAAGTATCACAAGAAAAAAAAAACTTATATTTACTTATATTCTCGATAGTTGTCGATAGTTGTAAGGCCATAATTTTTTGTACCCCCTCCTCATATTCCTTGTCACTGTAAATTATTTTTTATTGTTTAAAAACATAATATCTTAGGAAATAAAACGTGAACTTATATTTAGGTGAATAACAATATATAAAAGTAACTTTTCGCGTACCCCCACAAAAAAGCCCTGCTTATATTATATTAATTAATTATTATTAATTAAATTAAATTAAATATATTCATAAATACTTATAATTAAGTATTAAATACCTTTAATTGATGATACGTTTGATTTGATTCAGAAAATGGATAATTTGGATCAAACTTATCAAGCCGATTGAACAATAGATAAACTTGATCGTGTATGACTGCCATTAAATAAATAGGAAATATGTACCATGACATCTTTTATGTGTATATTTCCAGGGTGTATTGCGAATATGCATCGACATCGGACCAAACGTTCAACACCCCTGAAGAGCAGCTGTTGCATTTTCTGTCGCGTACAGGCCGGCCCGGGTGGAAGTGGATGTCGCTGCGGCCGAGGGCGCTCACCTTACACAACGCGCACAAGAAACAAGAGCGGGATTCTTATTATTGTTAGTACCTATAACACTTTATAAAACCGTCATATATTATGCCTACCAACCCTGACATATAATTTTCGATAAACTTTGCCAGTATTGGAACTATATTACATTTTGAAAATACAATACTTACCTATGGTTTTTTTAATGAAACAATACTTACGTATGTACTTACAATCATTAAAAATATTTTAAATATGGCATATTAATAATAATATCATGATTCAAAAATAAAAATTCAATACCAAATATGAACAAATACTTGTGTTTTATTCAAAAAAAAATACAGTCGAGAACCTCCTCCTTTTTTGGAAGTCAGTTGAAAATATATAAAATTTTCATTGCGATAACTGGGTTAAATAAGTATTTTTCTATTTGTTGTTATTAATTTTATTTTGTCTGTTAATTCACAGTGTTGATTGGCATATTTAGAGGAACTAAGTATTAAAACAATATCAGCTCTAAATAATAAAATTCTCTAACTAGAATCGTTTAGTATTTGTAAATGACCCACAATTTACTACTACCGGATACTACAGATTGCATTGTTAAATTATATAAAAGGAGTTATAGCATAAGTTTAAATTTGATTTGAACTGTTTGAATTTCAGGTGACAAAACTTTGGTACAATCGCTAATTCGCGATGCAATGGTAATAAAAGAATTGGACGCACACACAGGACACGCAAGCCATCACTCACAGTACGTATGAATCTTAACCATAGCATGATTAAAATTGCACTGACCGATTTTCCTTCAAAATCGTCAAGAATATCAAAGAAAATTTAAAATAAAAATACGAATAATGATATTTTGCGAAAATTTTTAAATAAAAATAAAAATATCAGAGCACTGCATGTTTTAGCACTAATGGGTTTAATAAATAAAAACGCACTTTATTTTGAATTTAAATCACTAATTTGATTATGTTTGTCACACGAATAGCCCGATAGCAACTTTAATGGCACTACTGACAAGGTAACGTAAACAAGAAATCTTCATAATGGTTCGAGTAGATATCTTAGAATTATTATTATCAGCTAGATATCCCTTAAGATTCGAACAAAGCTTGACCCAGAAATCGAAAGTTCATTAAAGATAGAATTTTATAGTCAGCTGTTAGATAGTAAAAAAATTAAAGTTTATAAGTATATAAATCAATCAATGCTAAGAGTTTATTGTCCATAGGTCGCCACATTTACCCAAAATGATTACTTTGATATGCAATGAAACAATTTTATTCAATTACTTTAGGTATCACAGGAAAACGCCTAGATATATATTAGTTTTAGTTACATTAAATGTTATTAGAAATTCGGGCTGATTTCTAAGGGCTTACGCAGACAGACGAGAGACTTTTGATAGCGGAAGACAAAAATCGCATTTTGTTCTGTAATAAACATGCTCGTGTCGTTGTGCTGTTTTGTTGGTTGTGTTGTGATCAGATGATCAAACCCAAAAAAAGGTTAGAAAGGTACTTAAAGCTTAATAAACACTTTTACCTATTAATTGAAAACTCCTAATAACTTTCAATTAATTCAAGCACATCCATGACGCTGCGATGGATAAACGACATCTTATTGTAAATGGTTCTCGTAAAATTCCCTAATAATTACGCCGGACTTGAAATACGCCCGCAGTTCTTAGGATCCATTCAAGTAATCCTGCAATATTACAAAAATGAAATCCATAGCCGCTTGCATATTTAAGATTTAAGGAACTCAGAAATTATTTATTAATATTATAGTAACGTGATAGTAACTTAAAAACAGCACGTAACCGAAGCTTAAGTTAATAGGGTGTATAGAGCGATTAACCCCTTTACACCCTATTAATTTAATTTAACTGGAGTTTAGCGATGGTGAACTGCAAACGATTGATAAACGATGGTTAAAATTTTAAACAGCTGTTTGAATACTAAACATGAAACATCTGTTGGTAAACTCGAGCCTAATTGTGGAAAATCGCCTTAAAGTACTACAAGGCCCCGAGGGCATCGAGAATACGGTCTGCAGAAAAGTCCACGAAAAAAATAGAACTAACGTGTCAAGGAGCATCAACACAAACAGCAGCGGAACGAGTGCCCTATGCACGATGACAGTTGAAATCGATTGTATAACTTTAATAAGCGAAGTTGTGTAAAACTTCGTTTTTAGAAGTTTCGTATCTAAACTTTATTACGGAGATTTCTATCTTCCGCGGACAATAGTCCCTCGTCTGCTTTGGCTATTTTTCCACTCTTCAAAGATTTTTGTCTTCCGCGAACAAAGGTGCCTCGTCTGCGCTAACCCTAAATAAAACCAATTCCTAGCTTAATTATATGAAAAAAGGTGTATTCTCTTTAGATTTATTATCACACCTCAGTAACGATAGTCGATAATGGCAAAACAATGGAAAAAATGATTATTATATATTTGTGAACATGTATAAATAATACAAGCATTCCGGAATAAGGTAAGTTTGGTACTGAACAGTGTTTGTGAATTAATTTTCCTTTAGCTGCCCTGGATTTTTTTAGCTAGCAGAGGATGTTCATCAATTTTATATTTTAATTTAAACATACATATTTTAGCAATAAGTTATCGAAGAACTAAATTACTGCTAACTGCTAGAAGATTTAAAAGAAGCTATGATTAGTTAATTAAAGTCAAGCCAGCTAGACCTTTCAATGTATTAAATTCATACATGAAAATACAAGGTGGCTTGACTTCGGGAGTGTATTGCTTATTTCTTTTGAAACTGCTACACTACAATAGCTTTTGTTCACACTGAAAAAATAAATTAAATATAAATAGAAAACACTTAGGGTGGGTTGCACCATCTAACTTTAACGGTAACCATTACCCAAACCAGCCGCTAAATCTTCGCTTAATCATAATATGCGTTGCACCATTTTTACAACAGTTAAAATGACGTCATAACTTAACGATAATCTTAACCGCTCGATATTGGCCGGTTAATGTTATTGTTTCGGTTAAGTCAACTGTGACAGGTGACTTTGAATGTTGTCATATTAAAAAATTTATTACCACGACAACCTAGGAAAATTATATTATTTTATAATGGCAACCCCTTTAACTTTGACAGTGACGAACAATATCATGGTGCAACATGCGATTGTTAATTTCGACTGTCACCGTTAAAGTTACCGCTAAAGTTAACTTTGGCCGTGGACTTGACCTGACTGCTTTGGACTTGACGGACTTGTTTTGGAAAAGTAAGAAAAATTATAGCCTTGACTTGACTTGACTAGTCAAGTCATGACTAGTCTCGGGATCTGCTACTTTTGATTTTAAAGGCTATTATTACAAATTGCTATTTTTACTAATGACACTGACAAAATCATCGGAGAAGATCTGATGGAGCCAAGACATAGAGAAGAAGAAGAACTTTGACCGTAACAATAACCAAGCCTACGGTGCAACCCACCCTTATTGATATTGGCGTTTTACTATAGAATCATCTTTTGTAAGCAAAAATTAAAATCAAATCAAAATATTATTTATCAATTCGGTTTCTCCAAGAGACTTATGATAGTCATTGAAAATTTAAATCTGCTGAATGGTACAAGCGCATGATTCAATCAATATTATGTCGGCAGACAGGCCACTTGATCCACTTGATGGTAGCCATGGTAGGTGGCTACCGTCGCCTATAACACAAGTAACGACACAGGCGCTGCAGCGCACTGCTGCAGTGAATTATTTTAGTTTATTATATTTCCGGTACTTACTGAATAAGAATTTCAACAATTCGTTTTCTATGTATACGAGGACATAAAATAAAAAATAAAATTTTATTTTTTACATTCCTTCCTGATATGAATTGTATCAGAATATTATTATACATAATTGCTATAATAAAGTGTGGTCTTTACAGGCAAGGCCGGTTCCACAAGTTTGTGGTCACCCTCTCATTCATCGCGACACGTAGCGGCCTCCTTAAGTGGACAGAGAACACTAACACTTCCAGGGCTTCAGAGTCCTCTGAACCGTATGTATAAAAAAAACTGTCTATTTTTTTAAACTATACTATAAGAATAAAAGTTATAACATGTAAATCTTATTTCAGACACTTCAGCGAGAAATATGCAAAAGCTTTCGACTCAGAATGGTACAGGAGAGCTGTGGAACATCATTCTATAGAACCCGAGAGCTTTGTATTTTCCGTTCCATTCAGGGACGGTCCTGAAGGTGAAGATTTAAGTGGTAAACCACCTCTGGTACTTGCCACTCATGCAGTTTTTGTTGAATCAAGAGGACACAGAGCACCGGCAGCAGTTGTTGGACTACATTTTCAACTAGATTCGCTCGCTAAACATTTTCTAAACGTCACTTCTACGGTATGTTTCTTACACTCGCTCGTATTGTAGCAGATATTTAACTTTCTTTTTTATTTATTAATGCAATATGAAGGTTCATTTCTATTAACATTAGTGTAACCACAAACTCATTAGAATTTTACCGCACACCATGTTCAAATTAAATTTTCAGCTAAACTTGTTAAGTACCTACTTTAAAGTAAACTCTTAAACCTTTATAGTGTACAGCAGGAAGTGTTTGTAAGAAGACGTGCGCAGGCGATGAATTAGATTGCTACATCTTAGACGACAACGGCTTTATCATACTCTCGGAAGACGTTTCTCAAACTGGTCGATTCTTTGGGCAAGTTGACGGAACCATAATGGATTCGCTAGTTCAGGATCGTATTTACAAAAAAGTTACCGTTCATGACCATCAAGGAAGATGTCCTGACTCTAGAAATCCTTTCAGTGGTGACGGACATAGACTCTCGGTAAGTTTGTCTAAAGTGATTGTCAAAAAGGAATAAATTAAGAAATTGCTAATTAATATTTTTTATATTTCAGCCACTAAAGCCCTTTACCTGGATGATCAAATATTTTACGAATATATTAGCTGTTTGGTTCCCACTGTTCCCACAGTTAGTAAAAGCGAAAGCCCACCCATACGCTGATGACGAATTGGGTAAGCTCTCTGCTCCTTAAGTATTAGTAAAATAATGGTTTTCTTTTTCCTATCGACTACCTCTAATGAAACTTTTTTTTAATAGATTACGAAGATTACGAGAGCGAAGATTCGGATGACGATGATTTAGACAGGGACAGAGGGACATATGAGATAATAATAGATGGTCTCGGTGGAACAGATGATAAAAGCCCTGGGGACATTGGTCCCGGCTCTGTTCCACAGGGACCGCCTCGTGAACCTCCAAGAGAAGCTGCTAGGTCGGCAGCAGTGAGACCGTGCGATACGAGCGCTGAATTATTTACTCTTCAATCGACTAGACTTAATGCAGCGCAGCCCCTTAAAGGAAAACTTACCAATTGCCACAATTCAGGATGCGAAAGGTTCGTACTGTGTGTTTAAAGCATATATGCCAATTTCTTTAGTAAATTATACCTATTTAATAAATACGTTTATGTAACAAACCAGCTTAGAGTCAAATCAAAGCTTTTTTAATGAAAATATTTGCTCATTTTTCTCACAGACCATTCAGCGTGCAGAAAATCCCACACAGTAACCTAATTCTTCTTGTGGTGGACACGCTCTGTCCTTGCGGCGCTAAGAGGCTGGACGTGAGGGCGCGAGAGGCGCCCCCGCGAACCGCTTGCCGCCGTCATCCGGCGCATGCGCATCGACGCCGCACTAGGCACTGTGTCTCTTACCATCCTGAGGTAACCAATCTAACATCGACAACTATATTAATTTTATTGTCCACGTAATTTTCTTTCATGTTCTGTTGATCTCATATCTTTCTGATAATATAAAATTCTCAATTCTCTAAAAATTTGTTCATTTTAATTATTTTTAGGGTTGGACACCCTCGCTTGACCAAAAATTGTGGATCCTCATACATTAGTTAAAAAGCAAAGCATTTTGATATTGTTTTTCCATGGGAAACATTAATATAATGTGTTTTTCTAAATATTTGTGCTTGATTATTTAAAAACCAATTAAAGGAAATTGACACTGATATCAAGTAATATGATAATATACCTAATAACGTGCTTGTTGGTCAAATGAATTAATGCATTACGAAATGTTAGATATGTAGCAACTTGATTCGAGTTATAAATTTTTGGTATTGCAATTTCCTTGACACATTTTGTGTTAAGTCGATTGAAAAAAGATTAATTATGAATTTTTCGGTACAGGAAATCGAGATCCTGTCGTGTGCGCGCGGAGAACGCATGCGACCACTTTTCGCGTTGGTGTCAGCACTGATGCTTCGGCTAGGCATGAGCCTCGTCACGTGACTGCCGCGACACTAAACGCCCAATGGGGCGAGCCGAGGAAGCTTTCTTACAATATCATATCCAAAAAATTCATAATATCCACAATTTCATAATCGTTTGGCTGTCTTTCAAAATTAAACCTTGTATCCGTTAGGCGACTAAATTCCCATTATGAAGAAAGCTTCAGAACAGGGTCGCCGCTCGTATTAGTTCAGATTCGTGTGTGTATGTGGGACAGTTTATAATTGTATGGCGTGTGCAATAAGTAAAGGACTGATCGTGCCGAGGACCGAAGTATGTCCGCTCCTTCGGCACTATTTTTTACGCGTTCGCGAAAGGTTAAGAAGAGTTTTGATCAATTTTACCGACTGAAGTTTTGGTCCGACCAAATGAACTTTTGATCTTGTTTTTAAACAGGATTATATCTTATTCGAGTTAGGATAAAATAATTAAAAATAATAAAATATTTCCCCCCTCGGTTAAGTTGTCATTTTCGTATTTATAACAAGGCATTATTTATAATAGGTAGGTAACGAATATCTTGTTAAATAAATTGAAGATTATCACAAACTTGAAGATCTTATAAATTATAGTTAATGTTAACGATGAAAGATAAATTAATGTAAAATAATATTATCGTTCAAAACTGTTTTAGAAAAATTTACCTATGTTGAACCTAACTCGATTTGTTTCAGGATAATTATTATATCTGTCATTCAAATTTATCGCGATCTTTCTAGTTGCATAGATTTAATGTAAATAATGATTTTTTGTAGGCTGTTCTTTTGATGGATTGTGTGTGCCTGTACTTTGCATGAGATCGTTGTGTATTGTTAGTGTGCTCATGACATTTCCAATAATATTTCAACAATATGATATTATCACAAAGGCGAATTTAACAAATGTCTAGTCAAACTATCAATTAAAAGTAAAGATTTTATTAAATTTATTTTATCCTCATATTTTAGAATTATACCTAAGTACCATCAAACTACTACAATATGGAACACGCGTGCCATACAAAACACTACGAATTTTATGGAACATTTAAAAGTGACATATGCGTAGAGCATGAACTGTCATTTAAAACAAAACAAACATAATAATAAGTACGTAATTTAAAGAAAATGTGACTTTACGTCAACCCATTAGAGTTTAAAATGAAATAGTAGAAGTTGATCGTTATTACCTTTTACTATTGACGCGTGAAGACAAGAGTCCGCCATGATTCTGTCAAAGGCGTTCTTTTTATGTGCCGCTTTGGCATTTGTGACGCAAATTCCATTGTAGTATTTCGATGCTAAGTACTACTTACTTTCCACAGAGATGACGATATTTTTTTAAAATAATTTGTTTAATTGTAATAATAATATAGTCGTCTTACCAAACTTTTTGATCGCGAAACGCAAGATATCTGCTCTTTCAGCTGAACTACATATTTGAGGCCAATAAGTGTGGAACGAAGACATGCTTGCTTTTTAAATAAAATATAATTTGCTTCTTGAAGACTTATAAAACGCAAATGTTTCGGGTGGACATTTTTGTGCTCAAAATTGATTCATCAAAGTTTAGTCCCAAACGATTCGCTCACACGATGACGGGTTTTAACAATGCAACGATCTCGAATTTTTTCATTCGTCTAGACGTTAGTATTTTTCTCGCCTAATATTCGTATAATGAAATATTTTAGAAACTGTAAACGGTTTCGAATTTTTATTGTAAATATAACAATTATAAAAATGGCCTACTAAAATTTTAGATCGTGTGTTCGAATTTTTCTGTCGTCTTACGGCATATCGACCTAACGCAATTATTATTTGCATATCGTTTGTGTTATGAATAGTCTAAACAAAAAGAAAGCATAATATCGGTGCGCTCTGAAATGTTTTACAATAATATTATACTGTACTTTCATACGTAAAGTTGGATTTTCGTGTTGTAAAAGGGATTAATCGTAAGCATAATAAACATTATTTGTACCTAAAATAAATGTGAATGTTGCATAGGAATAACCTTCAGATACATATACATGGCATACCTACTTACATTTAAACAATTTTGTATATCATATGGTTAAGTAAAAAATGTAACGTCGTTGTACAGCTTGCTTTTGTCCGATTGTTGAATACTTCATGTACAAATTCTTTTAATGATCACTTGAAATAGTACAAAAAAGTCATATTGTAAACAGTCGCCACAACACAAAAGTGCCAAACAACGGTTTTTTGTTATATTTGAATCTCAGCCCCATTGACAATGTTTTTCTATTACTTTTAAATGCTTATTACGCAAGTAATTTGACTTTTAACATGTTTTAATCTCTAAAAGGCTATAATATTTTTCTATTTAGTCCTTCGAGCCGGATTAAAAAAAAATTATGCTCAATATCAATACAATACAAAGTCATGATTTTGTTTTAAAGCATTGGCAGGACAATAGCAAGCTTCATATCATTCATACCGAGCAAATTGAATGCACAACTTGACAGATTTATAAATATAATATAAATCATAGAGTCAGCACTCTGATAGCGGGCTAAAATGTACTTTGATTGTTGACACTAATTCTGACAAAGATATGGATTTTTAAGAGAAATTAAGATTAGTCCATTGCTGTCCTAAAAAATAAGAAAATCAAAGTGTCAGCTAAGAAGAAAAAAATAGCGAGTCTTATACATGAACGGGTTGCCTGTGTTATATCTTTTCGAGTATACGAAGTATTATCAAAAAGGGAACGCTCGTTCAATGCAAGTGTTGCAATCAATATGCTCAATTCAAGATAATAACTAATCTGTTGGGTGCGCTTTTGAGAAGTTGTACATTTTTGTATAATATAATACGAGGTAAGGTGTCGATTTATTGGCGTAGTGTTGAATGTGGAGACGGATTACGTTGTTGAAGTGCTTCTATAATAGTAAGCGTCGAGTCTTCCATAGCAGTCGACCGCGCGCAGGCGCGGCTCGAGTGCTTGCTCTAAAGTCTAAGTATTAAATGATAATAATCGTAGCGTATACTTGTATAGCGTAGGCGGGTCAAGATTTCGTCGCGTCGCGTCATAATGCCTCACCTGTTGCGGCATGCTATGGCATGACGTGATATGCGTTGGCGTAACATGGCATAACGTAACATGACATGGCGTAACATGACATGGCGTAACTTGGCATAGCATGTTGGTAGGTTATGCGGGCTACACACGTTCAGTTTTAACTGTTCAGTTGGACTGTACAGTTAAATCGTTCCGTGTGTAGGCAAAACTGAGAACTGTGTAGTTGAACTGACGATCTAATCAAATTTTCATTAGATAAAACTTTACAGTTAAAACGTTAGTTTGTGGATGAAGCCATTGTGATTCCGTGAACGTGTTACTTCAAGCGAAGAGATTACAACTGAAAAAACTGAACGTGTGTAGCCCGCATTATGTCGTGTCGTGTAGCGCCAAGGAGCGACGATTCTTTACTTGCTACGCGGGGTTTAGTTCTTTATAAATATACTTAGTAACAAAGCAAATACCTCGTTTAGTTACAATAGCTAGAAAAAGTTAGTGTTCATTTCGCGTTTAGTTCTTGGACATATCAACTCAGGCACCAAATGAGACTATAGCGTAAGTGGTTTTCGATTTGTGATGTTTTCCGTGTAAGAATGTTAAGTGCAATAAGTTCGTACGACGAGATTGAACAGTGATTTCAAAATTATGCCTCATCTAATGTAATATACAACTTTCTAATTAACGGAAAAGTTTTTCGGTCGTGTAATCAAAATTTAACAGTCGTTTTATCTCGAGGCTTTTTAGATGTTCAAAATGTTCAAAATTAAAATTTCCTCGGCAAACAGCGTTTGATGTCACTGTTTTTAAAAGTTTATTTTTGTTATAATTGATTGACGATTATACATAATAAATTATAGTTGTACGTATAATACGTGCGGGGCCGGCTCTGTGAACATGGTTCTCTAGCGTAAATATTAGTCAAATATTCTTTTTGTTATTTGCCAGTTCATGCTATAGATATACCGTAATTACAATAATAAAGTTCTCTTATAACATTGTGGTCATTTGTTTCAATTTTATCTTCAGTATGTGAACCCTGAATTTTGGCAAACAATAGTAAGCAATTTTGTAAATGTATTTATATATTATGGTACTTGGTTCCAGCTTGAAAAATAGGATATATAATTTATAAGGTCGGGAGCAAAAGAAAGTGTTTATATATAAAACTAGCTAGTGTTCGTGACTTCGTTCACGTTGAATAATATAACACCTGAAAAAATCTTTATTGCTGTTATAGTTTTTCTAGGCGTTGATTTTTTTATTTTTATAATCCCTTGGAAACAGTATTTTTTTATGAATGAAAGGCACCCTTTGTCCTTTTCTGTGTCATGCAAAATTTCATTCATTTGATTGAGTAGTTAAGGCGTGAAAAGATAACAGACAGACAGTTACTTTCACATTTATAATATTAGAATGATCATGCAAATCAATTTGACAGATCCTGTTTCTCTTAAAAATAATATCGACTTTATGACAACCGTCATGGTTGACACTGAATATATGTTACTTAAAAGTTAAAAAACAATGCTCGGAGGGTGTTTGTGTAAACAACAAAATCAACTTTTTTTTAAAGTACATATTATATTAAAAAAATACCCTAGGTAATTTACATGTAAAGACTGGCAGCAAAGACGATGTCTCGCTTGAGCAGTTTGATGGCCTCGTTGAACTTGGTCTCGAGCGCGACGTTACCGATGGTCTTGGCCGCCTGACACAGTTGACGCAGCATTTCCTCCAGACGACGCATGCAGCGGATTATCGAGCCTGAAACAACCCACTTCATTACTACCCACTCATTACACCAACAGTTATTTTATCACTAGTCTGGTGGCAGGCTCCTTAAAAAGACCACTATGAAATAACAGCATGTCATGTGTCGTTGTGTTTTGGTGAGTGAACCATTACGTATCCCTTTGTTGTTACTATGGTCGGCAGCGCACTTGCAGCCTCTGAGGCGTTGCTTACGTTATACTTAGGCGACGGTAGCCACTTAACACCAAATGAACCGTCCGCCCGTCTGTCGATCTTAGCATAAAAAAACCACTGCGTTAAAAAATCTTAATCTGTTTCTGAAAACAATTGAAAATCAGACCTACAACTCATGTACAACACGTTTGATCTAGTGGCTAGTAACCCTAGCTCTTAACCAAACGGTCGCGAATTCGTATTGCGCTAGGGGCAAATGATTATGTGAACATTTTACCTTTGTACCTGACTAATGGATGTATGTATTTACAAAAAAAAAAGTAATCTATGTAGTATATCAACTGTCTGGTATCCACTATCCATAATACAAGCATTAGTTGCTTACTGTGGAACTAGATGGTGCTGTGTGGAATGTGTAAAGATATTTATTATTAATAGACCCAATTATTACTATTATTACTATTTTTATTAGTTTTACTAATTATTACCTTCAAAGACGTCGGTCATTTTGCATATATCCAGGAAGGTGGAGCCGCGCGTCCACGCCAGCACCACGTCCATCAGCGTGTACTTGAACTTGTTCACGTACACGTCCTCGTCCAGGTCCATCTTGGCGTCGATCGACACCTTCGCGATGCGGCGCGCGTACTCCTGCAACATTACAACTATGTACAACTTATAAAACAAAATATCTCCCCAACTTCCCCTCCAAGTCTGCAATAAGTGTTAGATAATTTATATGTAACTGTTGCCCGTGACTTCGTTCGCGTTTAAAAATGAAACATATAACTCCAGACAAAATATGTGAGCAATATTTCAGCCAATTTTCATTAGCGTTGTGGTTTTGTAAAGCATTTGATTTTCATTTATTTTTATATGATCCCTCGCGAACATTTGTTTTTATGTCCTTACAACAATACTTACAACGTTTATGCAAAAATTTATAATGATCGCTTTAGTAGTTAAGGCGTGAAAGGGTAATATACAGACAGACAGAGTCATTTGCACATACTTATATATTATAAATACTAGCTGGTGCACGCGACTTCGTATGCGTTGAACGATGAAAGGTACCCTTGTCATAATTATGTCCTTTCTGGTGTTCCACAGACGTGTATGCAAAATTTCATGGTGATCGGTTCATAGCTTTTGCGTGAAAGTGTAACAAACATCCATACAAACTTTCGCATCAATACTAATAATAAATCTGTAAGGGTTGGTCGTAGAGTAAGTTACTTTGTTTTCAGAGATATCGTGTTTATAGGCTCTATACATGATACTGAAACTAAATTGACCATTTTTAGAATTTATTTCTGTATGTATGTATGTATGTATGTATGTATGTATGTTCCTCCATAACTCTTAAACGAATTATCTGATTTTCATGAAACTTGGTAGAAAAACATTTAGACGTACAGGACACCGGATAGGCTACTTTTTCTTTTTCAACGCGGACGAAGTCGCGGGCGCCAGCTAGTTTATAATATTAGTACAGATTAGTATGGATAATATTATAAGGGACAATTGTGAGGCGCGACTTACCTGTAGCTTCCTGAGTACACCGCGCAGTTCCTCTCCGGTGTTTGACACTTGTCCGGGATTTTCGTCGCAAACGAAACAGCTGAGCAAAGCCGCGCTCTGCTCCGCCGTCAGCTCGTTGAACGTGCCGTTTAACATCAGCTCCGTCAGTAGTAGCTCGTCCGCACTAACACCAAATGACCATTAGACAAAGTTCCCTTATGAAACAACCCTTAGGAATTTGCTCAACACACTTATTATTACAGTGGTTTATCAATACTAATAATAAATATGTTAGGGTTGATCATGGAGTAATTTACTTTGTTTTCAGAGATATTATGTTTATAGGCTCTATACATGATACTGAAACTAAATTGACTAAAGTTCCTCCATAACTCTTAAACGAATTAACTGATTTTCATGAAACTTGGTAGATAAACATTTAGACGTACGGGACACAGGATAGGCTACTTTTTTTCTTTTTTAACGGGGACAAATTTGTTATAATTATATGTAGTTCCATAAATATCCAACAGATGGCGTAACAGGTATACGGCGCACGGATATAGTAATCAATACTAATAATAAATCTGTAAGTGTAGGTATTGTATGTACGTATGTTCCTCCATAACTCTTAAACGAATTAACTGATTTTCATGAAACTTTGTAGATAAACATTTAGACGTACAGGACACAGGATAGGCTACTTTTTCCTTTTCAACGCGGACGAAGTCGCGGGCGCCAGAACAGGGTGTTATAAGTTTGACGTGTGTATCTGTGTGTCTGCCTGTGGAATCGTAACTCCCCGACTACCACTGGGGCCGGAAAATTCTCTAGTGGACCGGTAGAACGTGGATAAGGGCCGGGGTTGAGATGATGATGATGATGATGATGATGATGATGATGATGATGATGATGATGATGAAAAATAGAAGAAACACTCACCTACTCAATTCACAGGCTACCCTTCCCTTCATCTCAATCACGTCATCAGAAGTGCAATATCCCATTCTCCTTAGCACACGTTTCCGTTTCTTGAGATCGTCCATTTGCAATATGCTTTTAGCTTTCCTCAATTCAGACTTCACTTGTGTCAATTGTTCGTAGAGTTCTTGTTTGTTTTCATAGGCGGATACGAGGGCACCGCGTCTCTCGTCTTTATGAATTGGATGACTGTACAACCTGAGGGGGGGAAAAAAGTAATTAAAACAAAAACAAACTTCTAATTATGTCAATCAAGTTACAATATAGAAAGCACCATTGAACACTAATAAATTAGAAATATTTTTTTGTGAAACCTACTAAAAAACAAATTAATTTAGCGAGGAAAGTGAAAAAATTCAATATGTTTATATCGTGAAAGCCGACAAAAAGAATGTAAAATTTTTAACAAACTTAATTATTGTAGACATGAAATGTCATAAATAAATATTTAAATTAATGAGCAGATGATACATAAGTCATAACGGTTAGTACACACTTTTTTTCCAGTTCTGTGATTTCATCTACACACTTCTTGAAGACTGGATCATTTATTTTCATGTCTTTTATGGGGTTAAGTTGCGGAGGACCTTCCGGAAATCTCTTTTTTACTTCCCCGATTGTTTTTATGACAGATTTGCGATTGTCCGAGGGACGCAGGTCCTTGGGATAGTACACGCGAAGAGAACTAATTTGATGGATAAGTGTGTGCAGTACTGGGACCACTTCCACATCGCCGACCTGAAATTGTGAATTAGGGTGAATCCGTGTAACATGAGTGACCATTATTTAATTCTCTAAAAAAATGCGTGTTTCTAAAACCATTAATTTTGCTAATGATCTCATATGTAAGACATTTAATAAAAACGGATGTGATTTTTAATATTTTTATTTAATTTAAACGAAACAAAATTTTTATTGGGTACATACTAGCCTGAAAGCTAATGTCGCCAAAGGTAACGTGAGTTACCAATAATTTTTATTGAAACTAAAAAAAAAACTAAACCTAGAAAATTCAAAATAAAACGAGACCCACATTTTATGCTTTATAACAACGAAATTTCCATTAAGGGGGCAGTTGATATAATTATAAATATGGTATGCTAGCTTTGTTAGTTTCAATAGGGAAGTAAAAATGTAACATGAGTTACCATGGAATTACCCTTTACCCTTTATGTCACATAATGTCAAAATTATAAGACAAAAGGTGCTAAGCTCGAATATTAAAAAAATATATATAGGTGAGTAAATTATTCAATTCAATTTTCAATTCAATTATTTATTGCGAAACCATAATGTACAAAGATGTTATAAAAATAAAGACCAATGTTATGGACCCTGTTGGGCATGCAACTTAGGGACTAGGAAAACTTTATAAAAAGGCCGTAGTAAAACAGAATAGTAGTAGCACGAGCGGTATCTTAAATAGTAGGTATTTAAAACGTGAACTAAATGACCTTTTTTACGGAAGGATCCTTACATTATAAAACAAAGTCCTCTGCCGCGTCTGTCTGTCTGTATGTTCGTGATAAACTCAAAAAGTACTGCACCCATTTTTATGCTGTTTTCACCAATGGATAGAGTGGTTCTCGAGGAAGGTTTTAATATATAATTTACAAAGTTATGCGGGCAGCAGCTAGTTAATATTAATTCATACTGCATAATCATCATACACAGCACAAACAAATTATGTACAATGATTTACCTCTCCCGGAGGACAGGGTTCATTAGTGGCCTCGTCTGTAGATTTCTTAACGTGTAGCAATATATCAACAACTATGACTGGATCAGCGGTCAGAGGGTTGCTTTCGGCGCCCTTCTTATTCCTGTCCTTTTTGTGCTTGAAATTCACTATAACACCCCAATCGTATTCATACTTTTCCGTTTTCACCTGAAAATTTTCAAAACGATTTAAAGAAATGCAACTTTATAAATAAGTACCTGTTGCCCGCGACTTCGTCCGCGTTCAAAATCCGTACTAATATTATAAATGCGAAAGTTTGTATGGATGTATGGAATGGATGTTTGTTACTCGTTCACGCAGAAACTACTGAATGGATTTCAATGAAACTTTACAATAATATAGGTTACTAGCTGCCGCCCGCGACTTCGTCCGCGTTAAAAAAGAAAAAGTAGCCTATCCTGTTTCCTGTACGTCTAAATGTTTATCTACCAAGTTTCATGAAAATCAGTTAATTCGTTTAAGAGTTATGGAGGACATACATACAATACATACAACACCTACACTTACAGATTTATTATTAGTATTGATGATACATCAGAATAAGACATAGGCTATATAAATTACGCGGGCGAAGTCGCGGGCAGCAACTAGTGTTTATCTATACAGCCTAAAAAGCCTTTTTCGATAAATGGACTATCCAACACAAAAACAATTTTTCAATTCGAACTGGTAGTTCCTGAGATTAACGCGTTCAACCAAATAAACTCTTCAGCTTTTTAATATTAGTATAGTAAGAATAGATATAGTTTAAGGTAGGTATTCACTTGAGGTTGAAAATCAAGTATCAGATTCAAACTTATGCATCATTGAATCAATTTATTTTGACGAAGATGACAGAGATATCTTTACCTTAATAAAAGAAATGTCTCAGACAATCCTAATGGAGTGATTATCGTAAGTAGATAATGCAGCTTAGCTTGTCCAGCTACAATATGTGACTACTGTCGCCAATAAAAACAAAGTGGTATACAAGTGTACTTCTAACTATTACAGATTGGATTAGATTTGAAGTTCGTAAAAAAATATTACTAGTACTTAAAACATAAATTTCTAGCTTACCTTAACAAGTCTTCCGGGTTGTAGGAAAGGTTTTAGATACTCCGGCTTAGTAATAAATGACCTGAATTGGCGTCCGAGCATTTCAAGTTGTGAACGAATGTTACAGTATACTGATATCGAATCCTCCTCTTCTAAATTAAGGGCATCGTACTCTTTCTGTTTCGCTTTCACTTCTACGAGAATGAGACAGATTTAAAGATAAAATTATGTAATACAATTATAAATACGAAAGTTTGTGACCTGGATTAACATATAGGATACATTTTATCCTGTTAGGCTCGGGTTAAAAATATGAAAAATTGGGATGTCGTCAATAGGGATTCAATTTTCAACGTGGACAAAGTCGCACGCACTAGCTAGTACATAATATAAACTCTTGAGGTCGAAATGCAATAAATAGTAGTATATACTCGTACAGTATTGTTCAAAACACACTGAGTGATGTTTAAGCCTGTTGGCAGAACTAATAGCCACTTTCTGAACTTATCTATAACTAGCTAGTGCCCGCGACTTCACCCGCGTTAAGTAGGGCACGTGTAGCGCCTGACTAAATGTGTAAAGCAATAATATAACGCCTGACATCTTTGCTGTTATAAAATTTTTAAGGGGTTGTATCTTTATTTTTTTATATAGCTGGTGCCCGCGACTTCGTCCCCGTTGAAAATATTACTAAAACCTTCCTCTTGAATCACTATATCTATTTAAAAAAAAACTGCATCAAAATCCGTTGCGTAGTTTTAAAGATCTAAGCATACATAGGGACAGACATACGGGAAGCGACTTTGTTTTATACTATGTAGTGATAAATACAATACTTACTGTCGATGAGATCCGGTATTGCCGCCTGATTTTGGAACTGGAAGAAACTCCTCTCTAACATATATTCCGGATTTATTTCTTCCACTCGTAATAGATTAAGCACCTGAAATGGAATGAAATGGTTTATTTGGATCCCTAAGGATTGTAAATCGTGTGCTTCTTAGAAATAATGTGCTTTAACTAAAGTCAATTATATATTTTTATTATTTTTTCAAGGCAAATAAATATTTTTTTAATCTTAATATTTACAAGGTCCCATAATACTGTTAAAAATTATATAGAAATCATGCACAGCGCCATTATTCTCTTCTTATTGCGTAGGAGAAAATTTCATGTTACGTTTTGGCGCGTGAGTAAGGTTTACAATTTATTTATCAAAAATATAAAATACCAATTCCGGAATTATCCAGATCTGAATCGTGGATTTAGTATTTTTGGATTCTGAAGATATGACATACCTGAAGCGAGGAGACATAATCAAGACAATGGTTTTCAAAAATACTTACCATATTGTAGGTGAGGTGGAAGGCCGAGTTGAGATGATCAGCTTTGCCCTGCACCATGTCTTTGACTGTGTTGGGAGTCACCTTCTGGTCTATCATGAGGATCACGATCCCCTTGTCGTCCAGCCCACGGCGCCCTGCCCGACCGGACATCTGGATGTACTCCCCGGACGTAAGCTAGATCATAAGACCACCGAGTTACGTGGTTGTACAGATTTTTATAGTAACATCCGCGCTGCGTGTCGGGACGCTGTGACGTCGCGCTGCGTATGGGTTCTCAAATGGATACACACATGGGTTCACACATGGATTCTCACATGGATACACACATGGATTCTTACATGGATACACACATGGATACACACATGGATACACACATGGGTTCACACATGGGTTCACACATGGACTCACACATGGATACACACATGGACTCACACGTGGGTTCACACATGGATACACACATAGGTTCACACAGTTCAATTATTCATGCTAAGTGGCGCCGCGCACTGACACTATTCGCGTACTCACTTTTATCAATACTAATAATAAATCTGTAAGTGTAGGTATTGTATGTATGTTCCTCCATAATAACTCTTAAACGAATTAACTGATTTTCATGGAACATTTAGACGTACAGGACACAGGATAGGCTACTTTTTTCTTTTACAACGCGGAAGAAGCGCGGGCACCAGCTAGTAGTAAAAAATATTTTTGTTCTATTGCTATCTTAACAAGTGCTCGCCACGTCGCGTTCCGGTTTGAACTGACGCTGTCAGTCTCTTATTTAAAGGTAAAGAAAAAATAGTGCTCTAAAAAACTGTCAATCTTCGAATACATGTGAATCCGTCCGCAATGGATAACCGTGGTAAATCTTGTCACATTGAGGAGAGATGTATGCCGAGCAATGGGAAGAGTGTATACATATAAACTAATATATACAGATAAAGATAATACATATTACAGGTTACATTGTAAAATTAAAATATCAGTATACAGATAAATCAGAAAAATATGAAACAACTTACAAATCTGAAATCTTTCCCATCAAATTTCTGTGAACTTGTGAAGACCACTGTTCTTGCAGGCATGTTCAAACCCATAGCAAATGTTTCTGTTGCGAACAGTGCCTGAAAATTTATTTTATTTGTTAACAAAATGTGTATAGAAAAGAAATTGATAAGCCAGAGATTCATAGTCCAGTATCAATTTTTATTTTTAACTGGTTAATGTGTATCTTCAAAAATGTTCATATTATCAACTTCTATTTATTTTACATAATGTACTATCGCGGTCAAGGGAGCAGTCCCACCGTAAGAAACAATTTCGTGTGCACATTTTGTATTTATCTTTGTTCCTACTTCAAATACCTACTCGTATTTCGTATTATAACATTTACGTTACTATGACAACCTCAATTCAACGTTAGACAAATTTGTATGAAAAGTGGGTCTGCTCCATTGTACCTGACCGCGATAGTACCTAGGTAAATTGATCAATTTTTTTTTATGTTAAGGTCCACAGAGAGTGACGGTCAACTTGATAGTAGATGGCTACCGTCGCCTATAACACAAACAACACCACAGGTGCTGCAAGTGCAAGTGCATAGTAGGTAGTGCATATTTGTCAAAACGTCTATTAAAACTAATGTAATCAAAATACTAAAAGAAGGTTTTACTATTAAAGTATTCTACAAGTAAGTGGGCTCTTACAATAAAAAATATAAACAAAAACTCACCTTAACAAGACTCAAACCGAACAATATTTCTATAGTTTCTTTCAATATAGGAAGTAATCCACCATGATGGATCCCAATTCCTCTCCTCAATAGAGGTATAACGTTTTCCACTTGCGGTAACTTGCGATCTTCCTCAGACAGTACGTCCATTGCATTGTTAAAAACTTCGTCAACTAATTTTTTCTCTTCAACTGAAATATAAGTAGATACCAATGTAGGTAAGTGATTAAAAATATTTAAACTTTTAAAAAACTTATCCAATAAGTGTTTTCTTTTAAATCACCAAATGCATAGAATAGTTTCAAAACAAATATTCTGTGTGTCAAATATACATTACAAACGTCCGACCATTTATTTATATTACTTTAGACAGCTGTTTGAGAATGTAACTATTTAAGTCTTTCATTGCCAAGGACACGCCTGGAGAGTTCACTAAAATGTCATACTGGGGGCTTAGAACTCACTACGTGAGACCAAACTATTTATCGGTTTTTCTTCAAAAATACTAGGAATTAATTAAAACACAACCTATTCATTCAAAAACCACCTTGAAATGTAGAGATATGCAATTCAAAAGCCGCGTCGCGAGTCTATTCTCCTCATACGTACGGCCGACGACTCACCACACGAGTTCATCATATTATACCGCTGGCCATTCATAATGGCCAATGTGTTAAATGTTAAAATTCACTTACTCGTATTAAAGTCCAACTTCGCCATTTGCATAGCGTAAGCCTCGCAATCCTTCTTGCTGAAACTGAATATTATCACTGGCGCGAAATTTCTCTCCATTATCATTTTGACTATACTAAATATATTGGAAGCGTTCACTTTGGAGCCTCCGCGACGACCTCTCTGTTCGCCCTTGCCGGCGTCACCGGCGTTACTCAATACAGTCATGGCGGTATTGAAGTTTTCCTCCTTGAAGACGCCCTTCTCATCGACTACCATATGTATCCCTTGGCCACCGGAAGGAAATATGTAATGTTGCAACGGTGTTGGTCGATACTCAGTGTACACCACGTGACACGGCTGAGAGTGGAGTCGACACACCCATTCGGCGAATTGTCGAGCGTTGGGTATAGTGGCCGATAGGAATACATAACGCACGTTGTCAGGCAGGAGGATTAAAGTTTCTGCAATTGTATGAATCAAATCAAGTTATTACCTGTACTTGGATGAAATTTATTATATTTTACTCTATGAACTCACAAGACAAAGTATATTTGCAAACTCATAAATAATGAAAGAACTACAACAAAAACACGAGTAAGCATGGCATGTATGCCTGTGGACCTAATCAAATTATGTAAGATCAACATAATCTTATTATGTAATAATGACTTCCAATGTGATCTCAGTCTCCTTAAATACTCATAAAAAATGTTGCTAGTTTGATTACTCAAAATCAAAATCATACTATTAAAAAATGTTGTGTTGCAACTTACCTTCCCAAACGACACCTCTCTCTTTATCTCTCATGTAGTGAATTTCATCAAATATAACCCAACCCACTTCACGCATGATTTCTGATCCTCTGTACAACATATTTCTTAGAATCTGGAAAAGTTTCCAATAATAAACTTACATTTTATTCAAATATTATAAAACAAAGTCCTCCGCCGCGTCTGTCTGTCTGTTCGCGATAAACTCAAAAACTACTGCACCGATTTTCATGCTGTTTTAATCAATGGACAGAGTGGTTCTCGAGGAAGGTTTTTAGTACATAATTTACAAAGTTACGCGGGCGAAGTCGCGGGCAGCAGCTAGTTAACAATATTGTAAATATATTTTTCAATATATGTATTTTTATGCAGAATGGTTAGTCATTCCATTCACTTTTGAAGTTAACTGAATTTATTACCTCCGTAGTCATAATGAGACAGGACGCTGATTGATTAATAGTAACATCACCAGTGATTAGACCAACATCAAGGAACTCTTCAGAAAACTCTCTGTACTTCTGATTTGACAAAGCTTTAATAGGTGTAGTGTATATTACTCTCTGCTTGTTTTTCAATGAAAGGGCTATAGCATACCTGAGGGTAATAAAACACAACATTAAACACACTTGCTGTTTTACAAAAATATGTCAGTTGTAGGAGTGCACATCAGAAGTGACTACGCTATCTATTAACAACTTAACAAACTGTTGACGAAGTTAAGCTTATTATAGACTAAGAAGTAGACATTAATTCAAGTAGATGCCGCTTATTTCATAAACATCATGAGGATGATCCTCATGATCCCTCCGAGGATCCCTGAGAATGTCACTCAGCCTAAAGAAGTTTTGACTTAAAAACTCTAATTTAAAATTAAAGGTGTCTGATATTTTCTCCAGTGTCATATTTTTCATAATTCTTATTCTTAATAAGGATTAAGAAAATATAATTCAGGATACCTCAGGAACAGTACTTATTTCTGAATAAAAAGTATTCTATGTCCTTTTCTGTATCCCTGACAATGTGTATGCAAAATTTCATGATTATTGGTTGAGTAATTAGGCATGTAGAGGAGACAGAGTTACTTTCGCATTTATAATATTAGTATGGAATGAACATACATATATATGTATTTTTGATATATTTAGATGACAATTTTGAATGTTGTTATGCACACATAGGTAACACATACAGATCTTCAAAATAAGTTATTTATTTAATAAAAAATACTTACTCTGCAACAACTGTTTTGCCAGCAGATGTATGTGCTGAGACAAGTACTGATTGTAAATTGTCTATACATAGTATAGCCTCCTTTTGAAATGGGTCCAATATAAAACTGTAATGCTTTGCTGATTCTGTAGCGGTAGCTTTGAGTGGTGTATATTTGAGATTAGGGGGCACCGCAACTTCGTGTGTACAACCCTCGGGTGCCTCCAAGGTATGAATAACAATACGAGTAGATAATGCGTCAACACTGTAAATACAAGCAAAGAAAAAATTGTTAAATAAAAAGATTAAAAAGCTGTTTTAAAGATTAATAAAAATGAGAATTACTAAAGGTAAATTTGACCTTAAAAAGTTTAATACTGAATTTCATGGATATAAAAAAAAAACATAAAATTATGACAAGCATTGTTAATAAAAAAAAAACTCATATTACCAGGGGATTGTAAGGTACAACCCTCATTATGATAAGAGATTCTTAGTAATCCCTCAGTAATAAGGATTACTAAGGATCCTTAGGATTCTTAATAATAAGGAGGTTTTTAATATTAATGCCTGGTGGGTCAACAAACTTATGACTAACAAGTCAAACTTATCTGACTACTAGCTGGTGCCTGCAACTTCGTCTGCATTGAAAGGAAAAAAAATATCTTTTTTATGTCTTATTCTGATGTATAAGCTGTATTATTGTAAAGTTTCATTGAAATCCATTCGGTAGTTTTTGTGTGAAAGAGTAACAAACATCCATACAAACTTTCGCATTTATAATATTAGTAAGGATTAGTTAGATTGTTGGAGAACTATTCAAAGTATTCCTTGTATTCAAGGTAGTCTTTGACTGTTTTATACATACAAAATACTTTATAAATATATAGGCACTTTATAAACAAAAAAAGCACACGGTTTTGGCGTGACTTTTAAGAGGTCCAAATAAATTGTAAACAATGTTAAGATATGATAAGCTATAAGGGACAAAGTCAAATGTAATCATTAAGAGAAAAGAAATGACAAAAAACAATTAAATGGGAGCACAAAGGAAAAATAATCAAGAACTTACTTTAAATCATCAAATAAATTAGAGTCATTTTCATTGTCCAATTTAGGCTTCTTTGTAGTGTCTGCATATTCCACAAGCTCGTGAGGACGTTTTGTCATAGATATATTTGCTTCTGTAGAAGTTTTTCTAATAAAAAATACTAATTAGAAAACAATAATCGTAAATATCACAATAATTTTTATAGGTTGTTTTACTCACGGCAGCGTATCAGTATCACTAATATTATCGCAACTTGTATTATTCTTGTCAGCTTCTGTCTGATTAAAACAACTAAATAAATCATTTATGTCATCCATATTGTTGCTTAATATAATATAAGAGAAAAGAGAAAATAAATTTATTTGTGAAACTCTACTAATTACTATACTATTTTCACTAAAGAAAACAATGTGGTTATGACGCAAGGAATATAGTACTCTCTAAGCGAACGTTATGTGACACACAGCACACAGAACAGTTAGAGCTAGCTCCTATAGACTCTAACTAATCAATGTCAATCAGGAACTGTCAACATAAAAAAACTGTCAAGCTAGAGCTACATACAAACAGCTACACCACCTACAAACCATGCTTTAGTTACTATTCTATGCTAATACTACCTTAGTATCTACTAACGATCTACTATTTAGTTTGTGATACTACCTCTACCACGGCTGGTAATCTTCAAGGAAAAATCATTAGACATAGGAATTTTATGGCCTGTGGTTATAGCAAAATAGAACATGACATTTGACATCCCCTCTCATCCCTTCCTTTTAATACACTTATCTCTATACCTCTGGATAGGCTGCTATCAAATTATTTTTATGTTTTATGAAAATCGCCATTTTGGCACTGTAGGCTATAGAGTGTAAGTACATGGAACTAAAACTAGTGATGTCCGCATGATAGGGACATTTACAGAATACACATTTCTTCATGTTTCAAAACTCAAGCGGACACAAATAAACTTACAGTCCCTAAGACATCAATAAATATAATAAAACACACTATTTACTTAAAAATTAAAAATACGCAAACGTCAAAATTAGTTCCCGTACTTACGTAAGGCGGCGCTTCAAAATGCTACACAAAAATTATCTGTAATTATTTGGATATTGTATTACTGTATTTATTGGACCCACCACACCAGAGGTATATAGAGATCAGTGTTCTAATAAGAGAGAAGCATTTTGTTTTGTGAGATAATTGTTGTTTATATTGTTGCGAATAATAGATTAATTTCCGCATTTTCGTACTCATTTATAAATAAAAATCTTTGGATACGTAATATTAAGTATGTTAAAGAGTTGTAACTTATGGCCATATTTGTGTCAATAAATAAATCGTAATAGTCGTAAACGTTAAGTTATAGAAAAAAAGTTATTAAACAAAAAAGATAGGAAATTTATTTATCTACAATAAAAAATGGTAATAACCTATTACCATTTTTGACCTCAAGTACACGGTTACAGAGATATAGGCCGAAACGGTTTTTGTCAAAATGGCGGCACTTCCGCCCGCCTAATTTGTAAGGATTTTGTGCATTTAGGGTCAGTACGTGATGCTGAACCTATTTTAAAAAAGAAATAAGATTAGTCATTTAGTGCAGAAGAAAAATGTATGGGAAGTATCACGTGATTTAGCGAAGGCATATGTCAATCCTATACATTTTATTTTTAGCGAATCGAATCGCTACGGAGCGAATGCAACTTGTCTAGGGCCCCTGTAGTATAACGCTTCTTTTAATCGAAACAATCATATTATAGGTGACAACTGTCAAATTTCAAAGTTGCCACTTGCACGAAAAAAATGACAGACAGCATAGTAAACTAATATGTAGCTGGAATCTGGAATAGGAAGGAAAATTTGCCCAACCTTAATATATTTTTTTGTAATGGTTCGCAAACCTAAAAATGGAAGATATATAAGGGTAACGAAATAGGGCGTACAAGTAATAAATAAGATTAATGCTCTAATGTATTTATTAAACTATATTTGTTTTATAAAACACATTTATTAAGGGTCAGCGCCGACGAACGGAGTGGCGGCGAAGAGACTAATGCGCTATTATTTGAAAATCGACTTTAGTTACTTCAGTATGTGATTGAAAGTTGGATAATAAAAAAAAATACTCTCGCGTCGGCAAGCGCGGTCGAGAAGCTTCAGCTAAAGAAACTAAAGTCGATTTTCAAATGATAGCTCATTAGTCTCTTCGCCGCCACTCCGTCCGTCGGCGCTGACCCTTACTCGTCAACACAGATAATTTACATGTAAAGACTGGCAGCAAAGACGATGTCTCGCTTGAGCAGTTTGATGGCCTCGGCGAACTTGTTCTCGAGCGCGACGTTGCCGATGCTCTTGGCGGCCTGACACAGCTGACGCAGCACTTCCTCCAGACGACGCATGCTGCGGATTATCGAGCCTGAAACAACCCATTTCATTACTACCCACTTGTTACACCAACAGTTTTTTATCACTAGTATGGTGACAGGCTCCTTAGAGAAGACCACCATGGAATAACAGAATGTGTGTCGTTGTGGTTTGGTGAGTGACCATTACGTATCCCTTATTGCTACTATGGTCGGCAGAGCACTTGCAGCACCTGAGGCGTTGTTTGCGTTATAGGCGACGGTAGCTACCTAACATCAAATGAACCGTCAGCCTGTTTGTCTACCTTAACATTAAAATAGATTTACCTAGAGTGAATGAAAAAAATTAAAAAGAAAAACTAAATTTCAAAATTTATAATACAGACATTTTATACATTTTTAATGTTTGTAATGATAGTGGGATAAATCAAAATGTTCTATCATGAATTTATTAATTTGATACCCAATTGCTACTTATCAGCATTTATTTAGTAACATTGTGCAATAAATTTAATTAATCTTGAAAATCAGTGCTAGTCCTCATTGTATTTGACTATAATAAATGTGAATTGTGAAATATCCTTTGCAGCAGATAGCGTATGTAATATTGAGATTACACTGTGTAAAGTCATTGATTAAAACTTTTCAAAATCAAAGTAAATTTTTAAATTAAATTGCCTTTTGTAAACCAATCTTTCATGCATATTTTCTATACTAACTAGTTTCAATTGTTATTAGTTTCGTGCCCAACCAGTAAACATACCTTCCAAGACTTCGGTCATTTTGCATATCTCCAGAAAGGTGGAGCCGCGCGACCACGCCAGCACCGCGTCCATCAACGTGCTCTTGAACTTGTTCACGTACACGTCCTTATCCAGATCCATATTAGCGTCCACCGACACCTCAGCGATGCGACGCGCGAACTCCTGCAAATGGCTCATATTACGACCGACCAGTGTTTCAAGCCGCTTACCTTAGCAGTATTATCAATTAGTTGTGGCTTCAAACCACCTGCTATCAAAGAGTTACTTTGGACTCAATTACTTTGGACACATAGCCCGCCGAGACATAGGTCGGCCTAGTTTAAGCCGTATGTACATGAGCCGTATGTGTTATACGCAATGTACCTGTAGCTTCCTGAGTACACCGCGCAGTTCCTCTCCGGTGTTTGACGCTTGTCCGGGATTCTCGTCGCAAACGAAACAGCTGAGCAAAGCCGCGCTCTGCTCCGCTGTCAGGTCGTTGAACACGCCGTTGAAGATCAGCTCAGTCAACAGTAACTGGTCCGTACTATAATACCATACCATACACATTACAATGGTGGCTTATTGACGCTTGAGCACAGACCAGCTGCATCTGCTGTAAATTGCTGAGGAGTTGAGCGTCCCCGCAGACTACTTGATGCTGCAGCATCAGATCGAGGTTACCATGTTACGGATACACCACCAAAGTAACAGTATACCAAATTTCACATAGAATCGACCCTGTGGAAAGTTAGTGAGATCCCTTCGTCAACTAGAAAATGGGCTGATGATCTTCATAAACAATAGGCTAAGAACCATTTCGAACATGTCAGCTATCAAAAAAAAACGATGAGTTATGATACCAGACAAGCAGACACACACGTCTAATGTATTACAAATCCGTTTTATATCAAATGTGAATATCTTGCAATGCTATATTTTTAATGTGATTATGAGATTATATCCCATAATCAAAAATGTATCAAATAGGGGTGAAGTAAAAAAAAGCAACGATTCTGTGCAAATCAACACTTATAAAGTAAACAAAATAAATCAGAAACAGCGGAATAAAGACTCGCCTGCTCAATTCACAGGCTACTCTTCCTTTTAGCTCAATCACATCCGTAGAAGTGCAGTATCCCAATTTTCTGAGCACATTTTTCCGTTTCTTGAGCTCGTCCATCTGCAGAATTCCCTTGGCTCTTTTTAGTTCCAACTTAGCTTGTGTCAATTGTTGATAAATTTCTTGTTTGTCTTCATACGCCTTCACAAGAGTGCTGCGTCTTTCGTCACTATGAATTGGATGGCTACTCAACCTAAGAGAAATAAAAATTAAGTAAATGAAAATTACCACAATGTCTACTACGCGCCTCTTTCACAAACGTCAAGTAGGCCAAACTGTCATTTAAAGTCACCGGAAACCGGGGATAATAGAGCTGATATACCTTTGTTTGTACGGTAAACGTACGAAACATTAAATAGAAAATAATAATAAAAAATCGGCTATCGAATGATGCAGTAAACCGAGTGCATAATTCAATATAACAGAAAATGATTTCTAAAAGTAACTAATCAACACTTTACATGTAGTTTGTGAAAGAGGCCCTAAGTCTTTTAATAGAATACAGCAGTCCATGCTGCAAGCATCTCCATACAAAACTGGTGTTTCCTATGGCCAAAAACACGATTGAGTCAAATAAATATACATATGATTAAATATATTATAGAGTATTTCACTCGATTGAAAGAGTCAATTACAGCATAAATTTTGCTGGCATGCAACAATAATATCACAAACCTTTTCTCCAATTCTGATATTTGATCAACACAAATTTTGAAGTCCGGATCGTCGATTTTCATATCTTTGATCGGATCGAGTAGCGGAGGACCTTCGGGGTACTCACTTTTCATTTTCCAGAATATTTCGGCATTAATCGTGCGTTTTCCTTCTTGATATTCTTTAGAAAAGGTACAGCGTACAGTACTAATTTTGTGAATATCTGTAGGCAATACCGGAACAACATCCACAGTCTCGTTAGTTTGAAACTATAAATAATAAAACATGGATTAATATAAATAATCTCGGTACTAAAATGAAAACTTTCTACACTTTAAAACAAGAAATTAAATCAATATGTAGTACATATTATGCACTAATAATAAATCTGTAAGGGTTGGTCGTAGAGTAAATTACATTGTTTTCAGAAATATCGTGTTTATAGGCTCTATACATGATACTGAAACTAACTTGACCATTTTTAGATTTTTTTTCTGTATGTATGTATGTTCCTCCATAACTCTTAAACGAATTAACTGATTTACAGAACACAGGATAGGCTACTTTTTCTTTTTCAACGCAAACGAAGTCGCGGGCGCCAGCTAGTTAGATAATAAAAAGATAAAACAATATTTTTTTTTGACATAATGTTGACATCATAATTACAACACCTATTGAGTAGCAATCGTAAGTTTGATAAATATTGCTGTAATTTTAAAATTAGAAAATAAAGCATCCATAACTTTAGCAGGACTTTCTCTGTTATTGTAGCCTAGAATGATGATTTTATTAAATACATTTACCTTTACAATTGAAAAAGGTTTGTTGTCGGCGTTTTTCTCCCATTCTCTCTGAAGGTGAAGGTAAACATTAACAATTAATTCGGGTTCGTCGGTAGAAGAGGCATTTTTATTGCTATTTTGTTTTTTCTCTTTAACACTCGATATCACGCCCCAACCATAGTCATACTTTCCAATTACCACCTGTAAGTTTATTATTTGTTAGTCTAATTTTTTTCTATTTAATTTAATTTACAGACTAAAATTAACTAGCTGTGGTTAGTTTGTGACTAACAAAAGATTTATCTGTTAGCTACTTACATAAACAAGTCTTCCGGAATTCAGGTATCTCTTTAAGTACTCCGGCTTGGAAGTAAAAGACCTGTATTGGTGTTTAAGGACTTCCAGTTGTGAGCCAATGTTGCAGTATTGTGTTACCGAATCCTCATCTTCGAATGTGTAATCATTGTACTCTTTTTGTTTCGCCTTCGCTTCTATAAACAACAATGAGATAATATTATAAAGAAGAGACAAGATTTGTATTGTTACGACCGAACATTCTCGAAGCGTTTGTTTGTAATAACAAACAAACAGCGTGTTGTTGTTTGTCATAAGGCCTAGGCGTATGGAAATTTCCATACGTAGTAGGAAGCCCCTTCTGTGTCAAAGCAAACTGTTCCTTATGGTTGCGACATAAGGTTCACATTCCATTAACCCAGAAAGTTGTTTTGAAAGTCTTTTTTTTACGAGTTGTTTACTTGTATACGAACTTGTTTACATTAAAGTTTTTAGTGCTTTCCAAAAACATCGCGGCTGACTGCGCGTGTATAAATACGGGTGCCATTGCTCGAGTGGGAGAGTTCTGCGACAACAAGCGATACGAAAACAACTCTTGGAAGCTTTTGCGAAGATATTTGCGGCAGTGCATTATTGACACGTTGAGTGAATTATTTACGACTTTTGGCAAGTTTTACGGTTTAATTGTAATTGGACAAGCTCTGTTATTTTGGAAGTCATCTTGGTCTGCGTAAATAAATCGTGTTCTTACAACCCTAAACAGCATTTTAACTCACCCCGCACGTAACAGTATGTTTTTAATGAATAAACTCAAAAACTACTGGGCCAATTTTAAAAATTCTTGCACCTATAGAAAGTTACATTTTATACGGTGGTCTTCTTCTGTTTCTTTTCTTCTTGGTTACGCTTGTTACGCGGTTCTTGAAACGCAGTGCGCCCTGCCACTATTAAATGCAGATGCGCATTCAATTCAAGTTGATGCGTAAGTACTATATGAGACAGATAATTTTATAATATAATTTCAATAAATCCAATATACTTACTGTCGATGAGACCCGGTATTGCCACCTGATTTTGGAACTGATAGAAACTCCTCTCCATCATATATTCCGCATTTATTTCTTCAACTCTCAATAAATTTAGAACCTAAAATAAAATATTTTCTTTTGATTCATGCGTCTTTAGGATCATAATGTCATGCTGATAAATATCAAATAAAAAAGTCCCCTCTTCTCCACTGTTTTTTTTCTACACTTCTAAGCTTGTAACTTTCATCTTACAATCAAATAAAAACCAATTACTCACTGACATTTTATATTATAACTAGCTGATGCCTGCGACTTCGTCCGAGTTCTCTATAGCCTAGAGCCTTTCTCGATAAATGGACTATCCAAGACAAAAAGACTGTGTGGGGACCAGTTAGCAAGAATTGAAAAAAAAAATGCATTTAAAGAGGTATAATACCGGCCATTGATGACTATTAACATACATCTCAAAAGAATCATGATAGAATAGTTAAAATAATAGCTTAAAACTAATTTGCTTGTTTCTGCTCTCTGTTTGGACATGCCAGCTGCCAGCCACCCAAGAAGATTTCATAATGATCAAGTCGATAACTATTAAACTTTATTCATCAAGCGTTTGTACAGACCACAATTTGTGAGTAAAAATAAAAAGTAAACATATATGTAAAGCTTTGGTTGTGATGACTATGGCAATATTTTTTCAAAAGACTCACCATATTATATTTGAGATGGAAGGCCGAGTTGAGAGGGTCCGCTTTGCCCAACACGATTTCCTTGACGCATGTTGGCGTCACCTGTTTATCTAACATGAGGATCACGATCCCCATTTCGTCCAGCCCACGTCGTCCCGCTCGACCCGACATCTGGATGTACTCCCCGGATGTAATCTGAATTACCACACACACACACACACACATAAGGCTAATACAGTGTGTTACAAATAAGTCAGTGTATGTATATTGCTTCTGGATTTGCTAGGACAGCTCTTCTCAGAGCAGCTACAAGGCACCGAATATGAATAGAGCGACCAAAGAGCAACACAAATAAAGCTTAAGGAGGAAAAAACTTACATATCTGAAGTCTTTTCCATCAAATTTTCGTGGCGTTGTGAAGATTACGGTCTTTGCGGGCATGTTCAAACCCATAGCAAATGTTTCTGTTGCAAACAATGCCTGAAAAAGTTACAATTCACATATAACATGAATGTATTTTTTTAGCGTTTTTGTTTTTTGTAAGAATACAGGCTGAAGATCAAACTCACCTTAATGAGTCCCGATCCAAACAATATTTCAACAACTTCTTTCAATATTGGAATTAATCCACTATGATGAACCCCAATCCCTCTCCTCAATAGAGGTATAATGTTTTCAATTTGAGGTAACTTGCGATCTTCCTCAGAAAGTACATCCATTGCATTGTTGAAAATTTCATCGACCATTTTCTTTTCCTTTTCTGAAGTAAAAAATTTCAATTGTATATCAAGAAATAATAATAAATGATTCCATATATAATATATTACGTACATTCAGATGATATTTTATATTTTCACCATATTGGAATTCATTGGAATAGTTTTAAAATACGTAATGCGGACCATATTACTACATAAGTAAGATTACTAATTGATTTTTTGATGACAGCCTTTTATTGCACTATTATAAAAATAAAAGAATTAATTGACCATTTAAAAAATATATATAAAAAATCTACTCACTGGTATTGAAGTCTAACTTTGCTGTTTTTTTAGCATATTCCTCACAATCCTTCTTACTGAAACTGAATATTATGACAGGGGCAAAATCCTTCTCCATTATCATTTTAACTATCTTCAATACGTTTGAAGCATTAGGTCTGTAGCCTCTGTTTTTCTTCTTACCGGGCTCAACAACATTTCTAATTATATCCATTGCATTGTCGAAGCCCCTCTGAACTAAGGCACCCTTGTCATCCACAACCATATGAATTTCATCGCCACCAGGATAGACAAAATGGTTTAGCGGTGTTGGTCGATACTCAGTGTACACCACGTGACACGGCTGAGAGTGGAGTCGACACACCCATTCGGCGAATTGTCGAGCGTTGGGTATAGTGGCCGATAGGAATACATAACGCACGTTGTCAGGCAGGAGGATTAAAGTTTCTGCAATTGTATCAATCAAATTATGTTATTAAGTACAGGAATCCGTTATCGAGCCCCCATTTAATGTCTCTGTTTGCAGTTCCATACATTTATGCCCATCCTGCTGGTTCACAATCGCAGCTGTGTCCCTTGGAGGGTAGTGGGGGTGGCATCGTGTAATCTTTATTTATATAACGTATCATTTAGTCATAGTTTCAAACCCCAGGCTTTGGGGTACTTTTCACAAGGCTATCCTGCTACACCCACACACACTACAAAAATAAATTTCCTAATAATACATCAAAAATCGTCGAGTTTCAAAAGAATTAAACAGACATACATTTGCAAAAAATATATAGTTATATTTTTAATTACAGATGGGTTTGCTCTTGACCAATAACCAGCTGTGTAGCAAGGATGAGGCCTATGATGGAGTGAGCTCACCCAGAAGATGCCTATTCACTTGAACCTTGGAAAAGATTTGGGTTATCTAAGCTCAGAAATACAGACGTCGGCATAAAATAATGAACCAACTTACCTTCCCAAACGACACCCCTCTCTTTGTCTCTCATGTAGTGAATTTCATCGAATATAACCCAACCCACTTCTCTCATGATTTCTGATCCTCTATACAACATATTTCTTAAAATCTGGAAGGTTTTCACTCTTCATTAACAAAAAGAAACTTCATTTTAAAAACGTCCTTGTATGACTATCTACTATTTTCAGTAATGAAGACTGAATACCCACTGCGACTTTCAACAAAAGAAATCAATAACCAAATGGTTGCTGATTCAAAAATATATCATTGACCTACAAAAGAAACAAATTGCAATAAAAGTTAAACGTAATTACCTCTGTAGTCATAATGAGACAGGATGCAGATGAATTTATAGTGACATCACCAGTCATAAGACCAACATCGTGGAATTCTTCAGAAAACTCTCTGTACTTCTGATTTGACAATGCTTTAATAGGTGTAGTGTATATCACTCTCTGCTTATTTTTTAATGAAAGTGCTATAGCATACCTAAAGAGTAACAAAATACACACTTTCTGTTAAATAAAGCTTGGAAAAAATACATTGCTAACATTCAGTTTGCTGTTGGATAGAAATGTGGACCTGGCCTGGCTTCCACAAACCATAACACAAGATATAATTTAAAATTATAAACTCCCCGCTCTCTAATTAGGTCAAATATGTTATATCAGTTGTAAGTTGCTGAGGAGTTGGGTATCCTACAGACTAGTAAGGTTACCACATTATGGAAACACCGCCAACCTGCGGATGTCAGTGAGATCCCTTCGTGGACTAGGGAATGAGCTGGTGATTTTGAAATACCTTAACAGACCTTCATAAGTAATAGCTAAGAACCATTTTAATCACATCAGCTTTCAAACCAAAAAACTGGATTAAAATTGGTCCATCTGTTTGAGACTCTACAATACAGACAAATACACAGGTTGAACTTGAAGTGTATGTGACACCACACTTTTGCCAGTTACCAAAATTTCTAATTACCTGTTACATCCAAATCCAATTGCCGAAATATATTAACATAAACATAAAAATAAGATAATAAACAAAAAATAACAATACTTACTCTGCAACAACTGTTTTTCCAGCAGATGTGTGTGCTGAGACAAGTACAGATTGCAAATTATCTATACATTTTATAGCTTCCTTTTGGAATGGATCCAATATAAACTTATATCGTTTTGCCTGTTCTGCAGTAGTTGCTCTGAGTGGTACATATTTGAGTTTAGAAGGCACGGCAACTTCATGTGTACAACCATCAGGTGTCTCTAAGGTATGAATGGCAGTACAGTTTGATAATGTATCAACACTGTGTACAAAGAAAAAATGATTAAAATTAGTAAAAATGTAGTTTAATACAGGTAAGATAATTATACAAAAGACATATTTCGAAATGAGATTATAAAAAATAAAAGCATAGCATAGAGATATTTGTCACACTGGATCCATTGTGCATTTTGTGGTCCAATCAAATCAAACACAGCCTGCACCCTATGTGTGAAGATAATTTCTCAATCATGGAAACATTTCAGAAGGATCAAACAATAGCCAGTATTTTTAGTTCTGTTTTAACATACTGATTGAGAAAAATGATTACGTGTACAAAATATATTAAGGAAATGTTTAAGAAAATCAAGGAAGTAATAGAACCTATAAGAAAGCGTAGTACAGGAGTATTGGTTAACGATAGGGGAGACCTAATTCATACAATTGAAGATAAAGTTGCGCAGTGGGAGCTCTATATAGAGAAACTGTTTGAAGATAACAGGGCCCAAGGTAAAGATATTGTTGTCCCGTTGGATTATTTAGAAATATTAGACAATGAGGTCGAAAACGCTATCAGAAATTCAAAAAACAATAAAGCACCAGGTTCGGATAATATTTACGTCGAAGTTCTCAAAATCATGTCCAGTAAGTCATCTCGGGTCCTAAAAGAGCTTTATAACATGGTTTACAGTAGAGGTATTATTCCTACTGAATGGCTGAGGTCTACTTTTGTCCCTATACCCAAGAAGCATAACGCAAAGCGCTGCGAGGAATACAGAACGATAAGCTTAATGAGTCATGTACTCAAAGTTTTCCTAAAAATTATACATTCCCGTATTCATCGCAAGTGTGAAGAATACATGTCAGACACCCAGTTCGGTTTTAGGAGTGGTCTGGGCACCAGAGATGCCCAGTTCTGTTTAAATGTACTAGTGCAGAGATGTCAAGATATGAACAAGAAAGTGTACCTGTGTTTCATCGATTATGAAAAGGCATTCGATAGGGTTCGCCATGAACAACTTATTCAGATTCTGGAAAATATTGGCATCGACAAGCATGATCTTAGAATTATAACTAATTTATACTGGGCACAAAAAGCAGTGGTGAGGGTGGAAGACCACATGTCTAAAGAGACTGACATCGAACGGGGTGTGAGACAAGGGTGCGTTTTGTCGCCTGTTTTGTTTAATGTCTATGCAGAAAGAATAATGGCTGAAGCCTTACATGAAGCCGAAGAGGGTATAATAATAAATGGGGAAGTCATTAATAATGTGCGTTACGCGGACGATACAATACTCATTGCGGAGAATATTCATGATCTTCAAAATCTGTTGAATCGGGTAAATTTAGTTAGTAACGAATATGGCTTGAAAATCAACACGAGAAAGACAAATTTTATGATTGTATCTAAGGTCCCAATCATCAACGAATTCTTGTGGTTGAGCAATGACCCAATAGAACGTGTTAACAAATTTAAATATCTGGGCAGTTATGTGAATGAACGTTGGGACAGTGAGCAGGAGGTTCGGATTCGCATAGAGCAGGCCAGAGGTGCTTTTGTGAAAATGGGAAAGATCCTGTGTTGCAGACGATTCGGTCTCAAACTCCGCATGAGATTGGTGCGTTGTTATGTGTGGGGTGTTTTGTTTTACGGAGTGGAGAGTTGGACGCTAACTTCGGCATTGTGCTCGAAATTAGAAGCATTCGAGATGTGGATATACAGACGCATGCTCGGTATATCATGGATGCAGAAAGTCACAAATGTTGAAGTATTGCGTCGAATGAAGAAAGGAATGGAGGTGCTGAGGACTATAAAGGAGAGGAAGCTGCAGTATTTCGGGCACGTAATGAGGGGCGAAAGATACCGTATTCTTCAGCTAGTGATGCAAGGTAAAATACAGGGGAAGCGGAGCAGAGGTAGAAGAAAGACATCCTGGCTGAAGAATTTAAGAGAATGGTTCGGATTGAGCACTCGCTCCCTCTTTCGCGCAGCAGCTTCCAAGATCAGAATAGCCATGATGGTCGCCAACCTTCGTAGAGAAGTGGCACGCTAAGAAGAAGAAGTACAAAATATATACACATCTGATGTTTAAAAAGGGTGTAAACTGTGTTCCATTTGTCAAAGAAGCAATTTGTTTATATGATTACTTAGTTAGGTGATAAAAATTAATTGTTTGCAGTAGAAGAAACAAAGGGACCTTCACTCCCAAAACATGTGCCCAGGAATTTCTTTTCATGTGCCCGCATGATCAGATCACATGTACAAATATATAGAAAAACTAGCTGCTGCCCGCAACTTCGCCTGCGTATAAAAAATAGATAAAAACCTATTCTCAGACCTACCAAGTGTACATATAAAATTTCATTAAAATTGTTTAAGCCGGAGGAGTATGGCAACTAGCACTGACACGAGAATTTTATATATTAGATGTAATGTAATGTTCACACATGTGCTGAGTTAATTTTGACCGAACAGTGAACAGAGTGCGACAAATCCCTAATGATGAACATAGCTCAGAATATCAAAATAATAAACATATACAGGCATTTTTTTTAAGGATTTGTGGGTTTCTGGGAATCAACCCTAGTAATTTTTTTTATAATTCACTGGCTAGCACATAGCTCGTGAACATAAACAGGGGTGCCGAACCTTTATGGATTAACATGCCATTTTTTCAAAAGAAATGTTTAATGAGGTCATAGACGTGCATTGCCAACAAATAATTTTGACTTTGTAATTTTTGGAAAAAATAATAAAACTAAATACCTTTCGACTCCGAACTCTTTATCTTTATATACTATATTTACTACGAAAAATATACATATTTTATGCCTTTAGTAATAAATTAATATTCACAATGATATTTGAAAGAATGGAATTTGTTATTTTTAATTAAAATGCAAACAGTTTAGATCCGTGGCGTGCCTAAATATTGAGTCGCGTTCCACTGGTACGCCATCCCAGGGCTAGGTTAAATGTTAGGTTAGATGCAGAATCTACCTTGATAATTTTTACAATTGATAATTGATAATTTAAAGTAATTACTTTAAATTAGAGAACTTACTTCAAATCATCAAATAAATTCGAATCCTCTTCATTTTCCACTTTAGCTTTCTTTATAGTGCCTCCGTGTTCCTCAAGTTCGTGAGGACGTTTAGTTAAAGTTATAATTTCTCTTGTAGTTTTCCTAAAAAAATTAACATTAAAAAAATCATCAGTTAATTGAGTAGGTATTTACCATCGAAATACTACAATGGAATTTGCGTCACAAATGCCAAAGCGGCACATAAAAAGAACGCCTATGACAGAATCATGGCGGACTCTTGCCTTCACGCGTCAATGGTAAAAGGTAGTAACGATCAACTTCTACTATTTCATTTTAAACTCTAATGGGTTGATGTAAAGTCACATTTTCTTTAAAATATGTAATTATTATTATGTTTGTTTTGTTTTAAATGACATTTCATGCTCTACGCATGTCACTTTTAAATGTTCCATAAAATTCGTAGTGTTTTGTATGGCACGCGGGTTCCATGTTGTAGTAGTTTGATGGTACTTACACACAAAATTTTAAGTTGTTTTACTCACGGGTCTGCATCACTATCATTTTCGCGATTGGAAAGTTTATTTTGAGATTTCGTCGGATCAAAACAGCTAAATAAATCATCTATGTCCTCCATGTTCACGTGTAATGTACGGGAGGGCGAGTAATACAAAATTATTTTATGTTATTAAAGTTAAACCATATTAAACTAAATTACACAAAAACACATGCTATGTCCGTTTTCGCGACGAGCCATGGACGGGACGACGCCAAATGCCATGCCAAAACAATGTTTTATTTTCTTGTTGTATTTGTATGTTATAGTTGGTTTAGGACTTTAGGTCTTTTTGGTTATGTTTATGTCAAGTTGACAAGTTTATGTTATGATTATGAATGACAATTACCACGTGACTACACTGAACTGAACCACAGAACAGGTAATAGTAGTACTAAAAACAAAACTATGAAACACAGATTAGAAATTGTACGACAGCGTGATCATCACTTATTTAAAATTCCATGTGGTTTGGCTTTACAATCGTGCGTTGAACTTTTGGGGTATTTGAAGGCTTAGTTAGTTAGGAATAGATGTTAATTTTATATATTAGATAGTATCAATATTAAAATCGATATCTTAAATAAAGGCGGAATTTTAATACTTAGAATAGGATAGTATATTTTAAATTATTTTGTATTATACATATTTGTCCTGAAAGAGGTAACCCAATTTTATTTATGTTAGCACTCAGTGGCAACACTGGTCACGTGATCATTTTAGCGTCGGTCCGTTTGGTTGGTTGGTTGTTTAGTTGATGGCAGTTTTTTTGCTGAGTAGGTAGAGATTATTTGAGTTTTGTTTGTCGTTGTCGCTTGTAGCGAGGTCTTACTTTGAAGATTATTTAAGAAGTGAAAACACAGAAAGTGCTTCACAATGTCGTCGAAGTCGAAAAAGACTACGACCACCTCTACAAACATAAGTGTCGTTTCGTCCGTGCAAAGCCCGCCTCAATCCAGTACTCCCGTTGGAAGCCGTCCATCTAGTTCAGCCGGCCGGCCTAGTAGTCCTATGAGCCCTACGAGACACACTCGTCTTCAAGAGAAAGATGCTCTGCAAAATCTCAATGACCGTCTTGCAGCATACATTGACAAAGTTCGCACCCTCGAAAGTGAGAATTCTGGATTGCGCCGGGAGATCCAAACCTTCCAAGAAACTACTACAAGGGAGGTTTCCAACATAAAGAATATGTATGAACATGAACTTCATGATGCTAGGAAAGCGTTAGACGACATGTCTCGCGAAAAAGCCAAGTTGGAAATCGATTTGAAGAGAATAAGTGAAGAGAACGACGATTTGAGAAAGCGGTGAGTTTATTGAATTTTTGTTACGGATAATATAGATTTTTAAAAATTTATTTATATAAAATGTTATAATTCATGTTTATAATTGTGATTGCATGCACAGATCGACGTTTCTTAGGTTAACCTTACCAAAAGTTTACGTCATCACCGGCATTTCGGGCGCGGTATGACGAGCGATCGCGCGCGACCTCGCTTTTACGACATAGTGACATCATAGCTTAATTTAACTAACTAAAGCAATCGCTTACGTCGTATAGTATTTCAATCTACTTCCTTGATTTTTAGTAAAGTTAAAAATGTACGAAAATAGTTTATAAAATTTATTGCTTTTTTATATTAAAGTTGACAGACTAACAAGTCCTCTTGATGGTAGGTGGCTACTATCGTCACTCCACTAGTGCTCACCACAGTAGGTAGTATTCAGGATAAGGAATAGGCAAATGGGCTCTGGTATCCATTACTCACCAAAACACAACATGACCAAATAGCTGGTACATGTAAACTCGACAAATAAAGTGCCTTATCACCCTAAGATTGAACATTCTTTGTATTTTGTAGAATGATAAGGTCTGTTTTCCTTTAAAAATTCAAAGTGGACAATTATGTCAATCAGTAATCAATAACTATTTTAAATCTAAGCCTTAGCGAATTTTGAAATGAATGGAATTTGTTATCGAAACTTATAAAGCACTTTTCTGGTCAACCATACATGTGGTATGTTAGAATTTTTGTCTGTGTGTTTTAGAATGGTAATCTCAGAAACGGCTCAACCAATTTTAATGCTGTTTTTACTGTAGTATTTTGGCAAGCTTCCCGTAACATTTTGTATTTGTTTCATTTCAATTGGTTTACAAACAAAAAAGTTATACTGATATTCAAACTGAAGTTATATTGATAAGTTGCGGGAACAATTAATTGCTTTGTAAGCAATAAAATTATCTAATATATAAAATTCTCTGTCACAGTGTTATTTGCCATACTCCTCCAATTTTGATGAAATTTTATATGTACACTTGGTAGGTATGAGAATAGGTTTTTATCTATTTTTTATACGCAGGCGAAGTCGCAGGCAGCAGCTAGTGATTTGTATGTTTGTATTTGTAAATAAACTGTTACATTCATAAAACTGTCAATACATATAAATACATTTAATAATTAAAACACGTTATAGCACAGTAAAATTTAATGAAATGCATAAAATGTATACTATTTGCAATGTCAAACAATGAATATACACTAAAAATGGAGTTGGCATTGTTTATATTTTGTTTAAGCATGCACTTAATAGTTATGATTACTTAAACTAATAATATACATAGTTGTTAAAACTATGTATATTATTAGTTTAAGTAATATACATACATAATTTAAGTAATAGTTTTATGTTTATTTGCTGGTTCAATTATTGTAATCTTTATTCTTACTAATTTTTATGCTGATATCAGTGTCAGACACATATAAATAGTGGTAATTGTACAACCAGCAATGTTATTCATAACTTAATTAATTAACAAAACAATAACAACTAAATAAAGTAAAAAAAATCTTTATAAACTATGTTACTATAAAATGTCTTCAAAATCCCATCAATAATTTTTGCATGAAAAAATAATACATCCTCATATTCATACTCACAAACATTCGCATTAATATTATTATTAGCATTTCTGAATCAACACTCAGTTACAAAAGTTAAAATAAAAATTTTAAGCATTACAAAATGTTTTTAGCATGTAGGAAACAAACTAAATTCTCGATTTATTTATGTCAAGGTGAAATTAGCTTGTATCCACACACAAATTTGTGATCAGACTGGATGCCACATTTTTTTATTATTACTCTGTTACTAAAATTAAAAAAATCTTATGTAAAACAAATGAAGTATTTATTAACATAAATTGTGTTAGAGTTTGTATATCTAACTAATGGATAATATAAAGAAGTATTGAATGTTCTCAGATAATCCTGTCTTGAGTAAGGTTTTATACCTATTTAGGCTTGTGAAGTCATTTAGCCTCGTCTGTGGTCACTGCCTTGCCTTGATTGCGACGGCTGTTGACCATGATGACGCGTGGCGCTCTCGCATAACGCCTACTGATGAAGCCTTAGCGATGACGTAATGTCCAAATTAGTTGATGATATAACGCTAAATTCTTCTAATAACACGACAATGTATACTAGGCTTTAAATGCGTCATACTCATACTCCACTATAGCTCTAGTGTGACGAAGATAATTTTATCAAAATAAACAACGACCTCATGCTCTCCCCCGCCGCGCGTATATTTATAATTTCGCAATAAATTCTTTAACAAATTTTAATTTTATAAACTGAAATTTTGACTGTTGTCTCTTAATACACTCCTGAAAATAATAATTCAAAATTTTGAATGTTGTTTTACATTTGATTTGTTATCAGTGAGGATTAAAAAATATACCTACCTAATCTTGGTATTCAAGCTGTCTTACTGGTTTACAATGCAAAATGACAAGTGATGTGACGACTATTAAAAGATAATAGATATTCAAAATTTAAATGAATTTTTGCAGTAATCTTTCTTTTAACAAAACGAAATCAATAAACTAGCTAATTTAGGACATAATTTATATATACACCCCTCCTTCTGCTTCAACCGTCGCTGGGCACGCAATAAACCCCGACGTAACTATAAAGTAAATATAAATAGGTTTATCTCGGCCAAGGATTACACGCAACATGCGGGCCCCCGCGATGTCGCGCGTCTTCTTCATAGTCGTTGCGTATACAGGAAGCTAGAAAGCGCGTAAAGTTGAAAATAAATTTTGAACTTTTCTTTACATATGATAAAATCGTAAAGAAGCTGTGCCTGTAAATTAAATATTAAAAATAAAAGACTTTTACACATTGTTCCAAAAAAAAAAAAAAATTTTTTTGTCTGTATGCGTTTGTGCACGCTCAGAAATGGGTGAACTGGTTTGAATGCGGTTTTTACTAATGTATTGTAGCAAGTTTCCCGTAAAATAATATAGTGTTTGTTTCATTCCAATCGGTTTAAAAAAAATAAAGACAGGTACCGAACATAGAAATAAAGTTACGAAAACAGCGCATACGAAGTTGTGGGCACATCTAGTACCTACCAAATAAAACTTAAATGTAAAGTATTGTCGTATTTTAAACATGAATGAAGTTTAGTTACTTTGTAGATAATTCACACAAAAACGTAGTTAAGAAAGAATTTCGATATCTATGTCTTTGTAATAATGTTCAAGGTTGTATCATTAACGATGTCGTGTGACCCTTTGATACCGGTTTTATTAGAATTTTCAACGATGTCACAGTTATATTTGGTATTTTGGTTTATTTTACATGTAATCGTTTGATAATTTATGACATCATTTCTATATTTGTCTTGATTCCGCCGTTTTATTCCAATAGGAAGTTATTTTAAACTAAATTAGTAAAATTTGAAACCTTACGTGTTAGAAAAAAAAAGTGTTATACTTAGTAACGCACAGTTAAATCGAAGCTTAGGCACGCGTCGTTATAACTAGAAGAAATTTCGACTGAAGGAATTTTGTCCATTTCATACGTTACATAGTTATTTAAAAAAAAATCACAAACAAAGTCTCAAGGGGCAATCTTTGCTTAAGTAGCTTTCCCATCGACGTAACACCTTTTCACAATGCAAGCAAATATAAATTATGTACCTACGTAATCACGTGACCATGCACATGTTTTTGTTTTTACTACACTACACACTACTACTAACCGACAAGCATTTAACACTTGAATTCTTATCGATTCTTATTTATTGAACCAAATAGTATGAATGCAAAGATGCAACTATCATTGTGTGTTATGTCTGTCAGTACGCAACAGATTTTGATGTTATTAATTGATGTATCATTTAGACAATTTTCTCAGGAATTGCATAAATCAATACTAAAAATGTTATCACATTGACGGAGGACACCTCCATGATTCCTCCAATAAATCCTGTCTCCAGAAAAAACTTTTTATAATTGTTAATAATATGACAAGAATTTTTATAGGGTGTAATTCATAAATAAGTTTGAACTTAAGATAGAAAAAAGTTCTTAGGAAACATGTTTTCTTAACTTTGTTACTTACATAAAATAATCAAGTGCAGTTTTGAATTTTAAATTTGCTTTCATAGCAGGAGGCAATTAAAACTAATATATAGTAACAAAATCGAGATACATTTTGATGCTGTAGCTACCTACATATTATATCTGCGAGTATCTTGCACATTTTTTATTCACACTACTAGATAGCTTAAAATATTTTTTGGTATTATGCTATTCACTAGTATGTGACATAAAACCCACGGCCGTGTCCACGCAGCCCATTCCTCCTTTTTTTTTAGTTTTTTTATTTGTAGACTCAAAATTATTATGATTTATTTTTATTTAAGATTGGACAAGAAGACCAAGGATTGCACGCAAGCTGAAAATTTGGCTCGCCATTATGAAACTCGCTGTTCTGAAGAAATCAACAAGTACAATACTGCCCTTGCTGATAAAAAGAAAGCCCAAGATGATCTCAGGGTATGGATTACTTTTGTGTTACTTGAACAGTCTTTTGGGGTTTTTAACTATATTATGGGTATATGATCGAGATAATTATATTTTTAACCATCCTATGATAAAATTTGGAATAAGGAATCATATATTAAAATATTTGATTAAATCATTTTATTTAAGAGGCCAATCTAGTGTACCTTCCTTCATTAAAACTCCAATCTTCTTTCTAAATATATAAATGACGATGTGTGTGTGTATGTTCCCTATGGACTCCAAAACCGCTGAACCGATTTTGATGAAACTTTCAGACAATCTTCAGATTAGTCCAGCGGGTAAGTGAAGTTTGGTAGCGATCGGACGCGGGCGAAGCCGGTAGCGGGTCGCTAGTTTATAATAATTATTGTTTAAAAAAATCCATAGATTATTTCTACTTATTTAAAGTGTGTGAAAGAACTTTTTGAATCATATAATATATATTTTATGTGATCTATTTTTAGCTCTTTTCAACTTTGAAGAGTTCATTTCCAAAGTCGACCCAGGAACATCATATAATATATATGTCCAAGTGAGACAGATTGTTAAGGTAATTAATGTTTGTTGGTAATATGCAGGATTTGCAGAAAGAGTTTGACAAGTTGACCAAAGTGTATGAGAACACAAGGAACACTTTGGAATCGGAAATGTTGTGTCGCGTGGATCTCGAAAACACCGTTCAGAGTTTGCGCGAGGAGCTCGCGTTCAAGGAGCAAGTGTTCCAGCAAGAGTTACAGGAGACGCGCACACGCAGACAAGTGGAGATAACAGAGATTGGTAAGTTCATACGCTTCAATTGGAAATCACTAACTATTTTAACTAATTGGGTGTGCAATAACTTTTGTTATATTGGAAGGTCTTCAGTATTTAATATCTAGATTCTAGAACATCATGTACATATACATTCTTTGCTGACTACAGATGGTCGCCTCTCCCAACAATATGAAGCCAAGTTGCAACAGAGCCTACAGGAGCTTCGTGAGCAACAAGAAGCTAATATCAAGGCAAACCGTGATGAAATTGAGGCTCTATATGAAAACAAGGTAAGAACCATTTAAAATGGGCTAATTGACTAGGCTTAAAAAACACCTTATTTAAGTAAGTTTAGAGTATAGCATACGTTATTATTTTATGTATGGTTGTTCCACTAGAGACATGTTAAGTTTACAAATTATAATGAAAATAAGAATATAATGTTGCATTTTAATGTATTTATTGCCAAATCCCTGTGAATACTGAGAAGCTATGAAAATGAAAAAAGATTTCATTCGTGTTTAAAAAGAATATTTTTTGTTTTTAGTTGCAGATGCTGCAGTTGGGCGCGAACCGCAATAGTAGCGCGACATCCGCCGCCGTAGACGAAATGCGCACAATGCGCACGCGTCTCGACGGGCTCAACGCTACGCTCAATGAGCTCGAAAACAAGAATGCAATGCTAAGCGTGAGTTTTATTGAAATTTTTTGAACTGTAACAAAACTAATGATCTGTAACGATCTGATCAGTTGTATCTGTAATGATAGAAATAAAGCGTTATAGTTAATTCTTTATTTTTAGAAATCAATCACAGATTAAATCAATATGACGCCTGCAGGCGTTTTTGTAGAGAAAGAGCTATCCCATGACTCACATAAAATCACGCGAAAAGTAGATTGTCTTACGATTGGTGGCTCCCTATCAAGCTAGGTTGACATTTGATAGTGTTTTCAAAAAACATTATTGGCTTTTATTCAATAATTTTAGTTTACTTTTACAAGAATTAAACATGAAAAAATTAATTTCAGTTATTTACTTCCATTCGAACGTTCATTCATATTCATATTTTTTTTATGTATTGCTGCGAACAATAACTGACGCTGACGAGTAATAATGGAATTACGTATACCTTATTCATTTAAACGAGCTAATATAGCGCTTTCTCTTTCACTCAATTCCATACAAAAGACAAGGACAGCAAATCTTAAGTGGGAGGGGGAAATAGGTGAACGTTCATTCTATGCTACTTTTAGCTTTGTAAACTATAATAAAATATTATAATAATACCTACGTGATTACGCACAAACCTTCACTTTTTATTTTGTGTAAACTATTCTAGCTATTAAGTTGTTAATTATTTATTAATTAATTAAGACAATAGACATTTTGGTTCCTGATTTAACCATAAAATGAAAAATATACGTTAGTAAAGATACGTTACACGTTAGTTAAACGAAATTCAAATCTTAAAATAACAAGAATAGGAATAAAAATAAAGAAAACGCAGTATAATAACAGTGAGAGCGTCTTAACAGTGATAGTTCTACGAACAGAATAAAAAGTACATACATGTACTCTGTACACTCACATTGTCTGTTATCTCCACCAATCACAGCCGAACGCTTTATCTCCCTATAATTTCGTTTAAATGAATAAGGTATAGTATGAAATTGATAAGCGGCTCCCGTAGGAAAGTGAGCTCCTAAATGCGGTCTCGGATAGTTTCTTAGCGGTAATAATGTTGTGATTCATTGACTTGTGGACTCTCATCGAATTTATGTAAATTCTTAGAACCGCTGCCGCGAACTGGAGCGCCAGTTGGAGTCGGAGCGCGCTCGTCACGCGGAAGACCTTGCTCAGCGCGAGCAGGAGATGGCTCAACTCCACAACGTGGTGGCCAACCAGGTGCGCGAGTACGCGGCTCTAATGGACATCAAGCTGTCCCTCGACCACGAGATCGCTACTTACCGCAAACTCATCGAGGAAGAGGAGGACAGGTAACTTCATATCATCAATATGTCAATGATCTATGCTTAATATACGATTATGCATACAGGTAATTTGGAAGCCCGTCTATCGGCAAGTAACCACCCTCTTACAGAATACCACTGCGAAATAACAGCATATGTGCTAGTGTGTTTTGGTGAGTGAGTCTAGTCGACAGGGCACACTTGCAGCACCTGTGGCGTTGCTTGTGTTACAGGCGACGGTAGTCACCTACCATCAAGTGGACTATCAGTCTCTTTGTCAGACATAACAAAGAAAAGTATGAAACACAATTAACAAAAATTAAATAGTTTTGATTTGATGGTCTTGTAGGTGTCACGAAACAATTAATAATCTAAATTATTATTAATGAATAGACATTTTCCTTATTAGTTTACATTTATTTTCCTTTTAAATGTAATGATTTAATAATACATCATCTAAAATAAAGTAATTAGAGGTATTTTTGATGTTCTATGAAAAATCTCTAATTCAATTGAAAAGAAATTTGACACCAAATTTCATTGGCAGGCTGCACTCTGCAGGCTAAGCAGGTTACTTACAGCTGAATTACACGGGGAGACTAACATATACCTTAACACAGTTTTTCAACTACCAAATCAGTTAGTTAGTTGGTTTGCGAATTGATAAAAGTGTAGTACGTATAAGGCGAGTAACGTACGAAACGTGAACAGGCTGAATCTGACGGCGTCGTCGCCGGGGCGCGAGTCGCGCGCGTCGACTAGTGGCGTCCACTCGCTGAGCGGGTCGCGGTCGACGCCGGGCCGTCGCGCTACTCCGCTGCGCACCGCTCGCAAGCGCACTCTGCTCGACGAGAGCGAGGAGCGCAGTCTGCACGACTACAGCGTCACCGCCAGCGCCAAGGGGGACCTCGAGGTGTCCGAAGCCTGTGCTGACGGCAAGTTCGTCAAGATTCGCAACAAGGGCAAGAAGGTATGCATTTTATTATTTTAATTTAATCACTTTTGTACGCTAGACTCGTTGAAGGAATCCAGAAATTGCGCATTTAGTAAAGGAATCCTTCATAATTTAGCCTTCAAATAATATGGACATGCTTGTGGTGTGTTACAGGAGTTGAGCTTGGGCGGTTACCAGATCGTGCGCAAGGCGGGCGATCAGGAAACGATCTTCAAGTTCCACCGGTCCGTGAAGCTGGAGCCGGGCGCGGTGGCGACCGTGTGGTCGGCGGACGTGGGGGCGGACCACGACCCGCCGCGCAGCATCGTCATGAAGGGCCAGAAGTGGTTCGTGGGAGACTCGTTCATTACGGCGCTGCTTAACAACGACCACGAGGAAGTGGCCGTCTCGGAGCGCCAGCGGCGGCTCGTCAGCACCAGCGCACAGCGACACCGGGAACTCGGACACAAGCTGCCTCGCCGCGAACAGGTAGAGTAACTTGTGTTACCACGATCAAAAAATCCTTTTTAGAATTTTTGTCTGTGCGTTTGTGTACGCTAATCTCAGAAACGGCTTAACCGATTTGAATGCGGTTTTCACTGACGTATTGTAGCAAACTTTCCCCGTGACATTTAGCCGTTTGTTTCATTCATTCCAACCAATTTCCTATCCACACGTGAAATCGAAAAGGCTCAGTAATATATTTTGACGTTGACAGATGGGTGAGATCCGTGAGGCAGAAGAGAACTGCCGCATCATGTAAACGAGGGAGACGAAGTTCGTGTGTACTGCTGCCCCAGTGCGACGACGTATCACTTTTGACGTGTGACGTCAAAATTAGATAATGCCTAATAACTCGGCAGAGCTTAAGATTAATCAGAAATTAAGATTCGTTGTAATGTGTTGAAAGCTTGAAAGTGCTAATTTTGTCAAAAACACATTTTTTTAAGTGGAAACTTCTTTAGGCGCGACACTTTCATGTAATGTAATTTCGTGAAGCACTTCTGACGTGCAGTCCAACGACACATGTTTTTTTTATCAAAATATCAACCGTAAAGAAAAGAAGAATAACTTATATAAGCGGTTAACAGAAAAACTGTTAAACTACAACAATTAAATAGTGGTTCATGAAACCACCATAAGTAAAATACTACTAAATGGTAACAGACCGCCATTTTCTCATGTATCAACATAAAAAAAACTAGTCTTTCAATAGTGAAGACAGTCAAATTAAAACATCTCTTATTTCACAACTAAAAATGCGTATTTGACAAAAAAGATGTTGTCTAGGGCATTATCTGTTAGTCCATAGTTAAGTTAAATTGTCTAATTGCATCGTTTTATATACTTTTTTCTTCATAATATTGAATCTGGTCTTCTCATAGAGGAAATAAATATTAAAAAATTAATAATTATGTAATACGTAAGACGAACATAATTAATATAAACCTGGATCATAAAATTATTTACACTATAAAATATTGTGCTCTGCAGTGTTAAATTAACATGCATTGTCTCAAAAAAAAATAAATGTATTTTTTTTTATGAATTATGTTTGTTTATTTGAAAAAGAAATTATAAAATTTGGGGCGTTGAACAGCTTTGGAGCGGTGGACATGACAATTGAATCTGATCCCCTATTTTGCTGGTCTATTTTAAGGTGGGTTTAAAATCCAGGCGCTGTAATGTTTCGCGCAGTGCAAGAAATCTGCTTAGTGTTTGCCCACAGATTTCGGAAATGCGCGCGGCCCCGCTAGAGATATGGCACCGCTAAAGAATAAACCGTGCCACGGAATTGTTTAACTAAATCGACAATTCAATCACGTGTTTCGGCACGAACAACGAGCGAGTGAACAAATGCTATTGGTCCGGCAGTTGTGTGCGTGTAAATGGGTACACCGGGTCGGTTGTCATTGTGTGCTATTTGTACGTGAGTGTGCGTAATCTTAGTGACACGGTTGTTTGTTCTAATATGCCATATCTCTAGCGGGGCGCCCGGCAGCGCGCATTGCCTAAGATCTGTGGTGTTTGCCGATCTAATTACAGTGTCCAAACAAAATTTATATTCTATTTTTTAAGTCGTATCTTGTAGTTAGTTGCAATATGCATATCATTTAAGGATCGACGCAGATTCAGCCTTAAGGTTAGAGAAATGGATTTAGAAAACATTTAAAATAAATTAGTATTAATGAGTATGACAAAATTTGTTTCGGTACACACAGTACGTTCAACATTTAAAACAAATATAAATAATAAATTGCAATAACATGTGGCCACCATTTAAAGTTTAGATTTAAATTCTAAACAAAATGTGGCAGAGATTTAAAACGATAACGTTACATGGTGTATTTAATATTTATGGTGTTATACTCGTACAAAGAATTTTTGTCGCCTTAAAACTTCGACTTTAAAAACTCATTATTTAATGTTACATTTTGATTGTATATTTATTTGAAACATATCTGTCGATAAAAACACCTTTGGTCCAATCCGCGTCGATCGCTACATTTGTGTTCGAATTATTAGAACCTCATGGAAGCAACGTTTTTTTTTTAAAAATGTTGAATGAGTTACTATTTAGTTCACTTAACAGTAACGATAGTTTTAAAACCTAAACTTACGTGTTTGTAGTTGATAGAATATAATATTAAATTAGGAAAATACGATAGTTAAGTAATATTTCGTAATTATTATTTTTCTTAATCTGAATACGGTTTATTTTATTTTAATTGTAGAATAAATCGTGCCTTCCGAGTCGACGTAAGTAAATGCCAAGATGGAGACGTCATATTTCATTTTTTTTAAAGTATAATTTAGCATGCAAGAAAAAATAGCATTGCACATGATTTACTTGCGCTGAAATCGGAATCTAAACTGTTATTTTGCATTTACATCTAACACTAAGTTGCAGTTAAATAATGAAGATATATAATATATACGTAATGATATGTATTTAATAACAGAAGTATCGTATTAATTTTTTACATAATATTTCATAGAAATTAATCCACAATCTTTATTGATTTTTATTGTAATTGGAACTAAATTGTGCAAAATATTGAACGTATTATAAAGATATATTTAGAATAATAATTTTGGTTTTTTATTTCGTGGGAACCCATCATTTTTTTAATTCTTGTTGAACTTATACTAAATGCGCTGCGCTTAGATACGCTTAAAACTTTGTCCAGAGGTACTTTGTAGTTGCAAAACGTCTGTCTACTATGGCACACCAGCGCCATATCTATCGCTTTTTGTTACCACTTTTTCAGTTAACACCCATGTAAGATGCGCTCCTTATCCTATTGTCCACTGATCTGTAATAAAGGACTTGATAGGCTGCTGTCAAATTATTTTTATGTCCATTTGAAAATCGCCATTTTGGCGCTGTAGGCTATGGAGTGTAAGTACATGGAACTAAAACTAGTGATGTCCGCATGATAGGGACATTTACAGAATACACATTTCTTCATCTTTCAAAACTCAAGCGGACACAAATAAACTTAAACAGTCCCTAAGACATCAACAAATATAATAAAACAGGGGCCCTAGACAAAGTGCATTCGATTCGCTAATGTATGGGATTGACATATGCCTTCGCTAAATTACGTGATACTTCCCATACATTTATTCTATCGAACTTCGTTATCGTTTTTAAAATGGCACTTTGTCTAGGGCCCCTGTATACTTATCTAAGGTTTAAACGTCAAAATTAGTTCCCGTACTTTTGTACGGCGGCACTGCAAAATGGTACACGAAATGGGACAACCTGTCCAGGTTTATTGAAGTCAATTGTCATTTGTCAGTTGACAAATGTTGTCATTTGTCAGTTGCTTGTCATACTTGTCATCTTATAGTCTATGTGAAGAAGTGAAGTTTCCTTAGCATACAATATGTATGTAAACAAATTACTTTAAAATGAATAAAATAAAATAAAACAAACATACAAGATTCAGCAAAAAGAAGTGAAGGTCGTTTAAGAAATATTATTATTTATATATCTATAAAGACAAAATTAATAAATTTCTATTAACTACTCCTGTAAGTATACACGACTCAAATCAAATTAGTTTTTGTTTTCGCTAATCCATTCACTAATGCATTGATGTTAAATAATTATATTTTTCTTAATAATTTAGATCAAAATATTTCACCTTGAATTAATTTCTGCATATTATACTCATATTTCCAAAAGTGAAATAAAAAAGTTATTTATAGAATAGGTTAGTGTTAGTATAACAAAGTTAGGTTACAATCGTATTTTTTTAAAACTACCGCCGGTTCGGTATGCAGATTCTCTGAAAGATTCTTGCAAAAAACCAGATTATATACCCAATTTTCGAATTTCAATAATAAATTTGTGATACAATTACTAAGTAAACAAGCTAATTCCAAATAGCCTTTTCTACACAATAATATTGAAAATAATAATAATATTTTAAATGGTCAGATTTACTGATTTTAGTGGGCCTTCTTTGATGTATAACCACTTATTTTTATGTCATGTGTTATAATTATTACAAACACAACAAATAAAGGATTAAATTATAATGCATAGAATGGTTTTGCACTGTTAATGATAATTTTTTCTCCATAAAATTATAACTAACTTATGTTATCTTCTGATGTAAATTATTACTGTAAAAGGGTATGGCAGCTTCCCATACATCTTTTTATTTAATAACAATCTTATGCGTCTTTAAACTACCCTATTTAATTATCTGTTCCCGAGCATTGCACTAAAAAAATATTAACAAATGTGACCAGGTTTTTTAATTATCAGGTTTTGAAGTTACAAGAAAAATGGTGAAATATTACACAATTATCGGTATAGGTATGTACAATTTTTTAAATAAGTTTGTAGCTGGCCTCATACACCTAAATGTGTTTTATTTTTAAATAGCCTTTAAAAAAATATTTTATGTTTTTGGGTTTTTACATAACTCGTAAACACTTAAATTTTCTGCCATACCCTTTTCTTTCTTTTTTATACAATACAATAAAGAATTTATAACAATTACATGGAATGGAAGAGTAACAAACATCAATACATCGTCATAAACTTTAGCATTTGTAATATTAGTAGGAGTAAAGTTTCATTCATTTAGTGGATATATAGAAAAAGTATGTAGTTGATTTACTTAAGTACAATACCTACATTAAGTTAATTAATAAGATTAAAACAAATGCAGTTGTCACTGAATATTTTTATTACTATGACTAAAAAGGTTTTTAGGGCAGTAATTAAGTTTTTTTTTCTCTCAGAAAATAGATTTTCTTGCATAAATCTGTCAGATGAAAACTTTTAAATATAATGTATTAGACAATGTATTTTTATCTAAGTTTTAATTTTACGCAAGAAGTCTAAAAACTCTTTTCTACTAAGTCCTTGCATTGGATGGGATATAGGCAATAAAATCAGGATGGTACTTACATTTTTTATCATAAAATTTTAACCACTTACATAATTTCCCATATGTAGGTTTTTTAGGTAATACCTAAAGGCTTAAAACTTTGGATAGTGACTAAAAAATCACTATTATAATGTACACCTATGTAATATATATGTTACGGCTAGAGATAGGTGTGAACATAAACTTAAGATTAGCCGGCTAAACTTAGGTTTATCTTCGAGAAGATGTTAATGTTAGTTTCTTCTATCATTAGCCGGCTAAACTTAAGTGTAACCGCGGACCCTTGGCTAAAAATGTAGAAGCAAATGAAAAAGGAACAGGTATAATAATGAAAAGGTATAATAATGTTTACTATTTCGACAGTATCTATTCGAATTTCGACTTAAAACAGTATCTAGTCATTAAAATAATAAGGAACCATTAGTTCATTACTTACAGATACTTCCGTATTTAAAATTACAAAATAAAACTTCTGCAGTGTGAATTATTCAAAACAATATCCAGTCATTAAAATAAAATAATTAGGAGCTATTTGTTGGAACATGATAAACTAGAATGGCATTTCGAATTCGCGAATTCGTCTCCCCTCCGCCCCCTCAAGCGACATGTTCGCCCCGGAGCGTCCATCGAATACATTTTTAGCCGCTTCGTTTCGGTTAATATGCACATTAGCCGGCTAAAGCTGGAAATTCACGACGCAAACTAACATGTTATCGAACTTTAGCTGCTTCTCGAAGATAAACTTAAGATTAGCCGGCTAAACTTAAGTTTATGTTCACACCTATCTTTAGCCGTAACATATATATGTAATTTAAAAACGAAGTGTAACATATTGATTAGTTTTAAACAGAAACCAGTAAAAATATGTTTAATGCTAATACTATGTATTGTATAGAATCAATTATTTGTGGTTTTGTTTTTATTATATCTAACAATACAAGTCGATTTAAGAAATCACATATTTGGACGGAATTTATGTAGGTACCGTTTACCACACAATTTTTTTGTAGTAGGTAATGGAGTGGTCAGTTATGAAATCCGGATAGGTCTATACGTGTCTTTCACACCTTGACCCAGGTGGGCGCAACGGCGCAATAGGTCACAAGGGGAGGTGTGGCGGAGAGGATGCCGCGGGGCCGGAGAGTGTTTGGGCGGGCGTAGTAGCGTAGTGACGTCAGTGACGAGCAGTATCGACCCCGAGAGCCGTCATAACACCCCGCATTCCCCGCACCGCGTCAAGTCGCATCTGCCGAGCCACTTCGTCCACCCTCGGGGTCGTTTCGCGCATCTACGTTGCGCGCTTTGCGGAAGTTTCGCCACTAATGGCAGGAATTCTCTCTCAATTTTATGAGATTCAGTCTCATTTAGATATTTTTCTTTTGTAACTAAAACGCTTATAATTAAACCTCTAATTTTAGCTAAAACATCTCCGTGTACATATTTTAATTTAATTAGACCCGTAACCGCTTGAATGTCTTTAAAAAAGGTTCAGATTTGTGAGCTAAAAATAAAAGCTTCGCATGCCATACTGTTATAGTAATTCAAGCTATTTACGTAAACATGAGATTTATTTTTACTCGTATGCAAATTGTGCACACATAACAGAACTTCGCAGATATTTTTTATGTATATCTATTGATTCCAATGCTCAAGTACTTGCTGAAAATTAAAATGGCTCAAACAAGTGCGCAGTTTATAACGGGTGGAACTTCCCTTGATATTTTTCGGCGTAGGCCTTGACCCAAATTTGATATTCTAATACTTTTGGCGTGGTAAAACAACAGACAGACTTGAAAATCACGTTGTGGTTTTAGGATAAAACCCACTTTACTGAAGAATCTAAAGTCTACATTACCTGAAACCTTCGAATAAATCTATTTACATGAAATGTGTCAGTAATCATTCATAACAAGAACCCATTTTATTGTGTAACCTATTTGGGTCACACGCGCAACCTATTTTAAAAATATTTTCCTGAATATAATTTTCGGAATGTGGGGGAGTGTGTACAGAAACGTTTAAAATGGTTACAGGTTTTAAAAAAAATAATCAAGTTGATGGTTTGCCAAAACAATGGCCTCAAACAGCAGTGAGAGTACAGTGCTTCCTTTAAAGAAATTTAAAAAAATACCAATTCACGTTGTCGAGGATCACAATGATGTTTTACAATACATATATTCTGCTATCGGCGGTAAAAAATTACCCTTAGAAGGTAATACATTGTTGCACTTGGACGCTCATCCCGATATGCTAATAGATCGCCAGTTAAAAGGTGCGGATGCTAGGAATGGGCGCTGTGTTTTGCCATTGTTACAAATAGAAAATTGGATAGTGCCAGCTGCAGCCGCTGGCCACATAGGCCAAGTGGTCTGGCTACGTCCGCCGTGGGCGAAACAATTTGCTGACGGTACTCGGATCATACATGTAGGAGATCATCCCCAATCAGGCTTGCTTCGGGTCGATAGCAAGGAGCCTTACTATTTCTCAGACGCACTGTACTCTGCTACAGAATCGTTAAGAAACAAAAGGAAATTTATATTCACAGTCGGTGAACTCGCCGATGGAATGACTCCCGATAATTTACAGAAACTCGTAAAAACAATCGATATTTCCGGCACTTACATACTGGATATAGATTTGGATTTCTTTAGTACTGGAAATCCTTTCCTGTCGTTATACGAAAATATAAAATTATATGATCGCTTAGAATCAATATTCTCTTTCAAATGTCCGTCTGATGACGACGATGGAAAAATAGAGGAACAAGTTGAGTCGCGAGAGCGACAACTGCAGGATATTGAAAACTTATTCCAACATTTGGAGAAGTGGGGCAATCTAAAAAAATTCAATGGAGAAAAATCCGAACTTTTCGATATGGTAAGTTTTATCTAATTAAATTTTCATAATGTTTTGTATTAGAAATCCTTACTATTTTTTTTTTTATTTAAATTGAAATATGTAGTTTAAAAATAGCCCTTTAAAATATTTTTGATCGTATTTTTATAAATATTCTTATTAACCATTTATAAATTATTTATAACTACGAATATTTTATCCAGATTTCAAATTTATCGGAAGATATAATTAGAGAGGCGAATCGCTTAGGAGAGCCGCCTGATTGGTGGGCTGTTTACGCAGCAGGGTGTACCAGAGATCAGGGCGGTCTACCATATCACATTAGTACTCAAAACGAAGTAAGGGACACAGTTGAGAAGGCTCTGAAGCCATTACTTCAATCTTTACCCCCACCTACTATAATCACAGTTGCAAGGTCCAGTAATGACGATTACTGTCCTCCTGAGCAGGTAGGTTATTTAAACTGTGAATTCATTTTTTAAATTTTTTTTTTTAATAAAAACTCAATAATGTTGAACCCTATTTTAATTCGGTTTTCACTTACGAAAAAAGGGAGTTAACGAGGAAGGTTTGTATGTATAAAAAATGCACCCCGGGCGAAACCGAGAGCAGGTCTCTAGTATGAAATGATATTGAAAGAAAGCCGGTCGACTTGATGGTAGGTGACTATTTATTTATTTATTATACAAGGCCCTCAACAAGGCAGGCATCTAACTATAACACAACGCCACAATAGTTTTTCAAGTGCGCTGCCGAGCCGACTGACTAATCACTCACCGAATGAAACATAACAGCGCATATAAGCTGTTATTTCACGATGGCCCAAAATTACTTTTCATTTTGATAGACTCAGTTTCATATTCATACATGAAAGAATGACCGATGACCGAATAGAAGCCGCGAATGTCCGGGCCTATACAGGAAAATAATAGGGCAGATAAAAAACTCATACGACTGAGATGATGTGATGACACGAAATTGATCGAAAAGGCTCATATCGCAAAGGAAAACATTTCAATGTAGGCCTTTGTTAACGAAAATGCTTTCGTTATTTAATTAGGTAAATGTCTGAGAAAAAAATTTCATTTCCAGGTGGAATTCATTCAAGCAATCGTATTGAATACGCTGAAAGAACTATATGACACCGACGACCCAGTTTTGCACTATTTGAATGATTCTGAATAACCTTTTAAGTACTTACTTCAATATTTATTTATTAATCTATAGTTCTACTCAATTGTTATCTAATAAAAATAATTATTATAAAATACTTTTAATAGTTTTATTTTATAAATTATAGAGTAAAAATAAGTTGTGCCTAAATTTTGACAACATTGTGTGTAGAGTATACAATATACATACCTATATGGTCGCTGATTCCGAAATTTCATACAAATTAATATCTGGTTAATCCTATAAAAAGGCGTCACTGCGTCGCTGTCTCGTTCAACTTTGGTGCCAAATGCATAGTCGTAACTCACTTGTAAGTGCATAACAACAATACATTTACAATTACTGAAAATGTGTTCATTTATATGTTTATACAGTAAAAATAGAGTCCGGGTGTAATTGTAAGTAAACAAGGTCAGGCATGGTGCTACATGGCTTTCATGATGGATAGGTATTTGTCGACGATGTTGTTAAGAGGTAAATTGAGTAGCGAAATGTCGCCTAAAGTGGTCGAGGTCAATTAGCAATGAAGTAGACTACAATATGAATAACTTCGCAACAAAACAGATATTCCAATATGTATAGGAATCATTTTATTGATTCCTGTACAATGCAGTAGTTTAGAAGCTGTTCAGCTAAAACTTTCATTTTATTGATCTAGTTATCTTAAATAAGTACTCAATTATTATTGAAAACTAAACAGATCATAATTATTTCATTATTATTACATAGTATTTTACTGAGAACACAAGACTAGTTTAATTAAGTATAGGATTTATCTTGAACCTATTTATATGTAGATGAAACATTGTTTAGCATTGAAAAAATATCTTTCTCCACATTCAGGTCCGTGTAGTGGGGCGTGGTCCATATCTAATATTGCTTATGAATTCAGTTCAGGGCTCCATTGTCAGCGAATATTGTTGGTCGTCTAGGAAAGATTGGTTTTCTGGCCATCATTTCCTTCATAATTGCAGCAAGTGATCGTTAGTTATTTCTAATCCATACATGATATTCAAAAATACTCGTGTAAATACTTTCCGAATAATTACGATACCTTTAAGGTATTTTAATTTTACGAAATTAAGTTGGAGACCTTGAGGTCGTTGAAGGTAAGCAAATATGAAACAATTTAGGACGATAAAAACAGTATCTAATACATTATGCATCAATCGTGTGATCGGGCAAACAATTTAGCCCTTCGATTGGGGCCGATTGGGGTCAACTGCGCATCGAAGTGGCGAGGCGACACTCGACTCACATTGCTGTCGTCGCCGCTGTATGAATTACATCATTCGACGATCGTACCAAGAAAAGCTGCGTACCTACCAATTAAATCCAATAAAAGGGGCTACTCAACTCAAATTATATTATTCTATTTGTTTCGTACATGTATCTGCTACATACCTAATGCCTAATGTAAACTGTTGTTGTGCATTTAAATTTTGCAGCAAGTAATCTTGCTGTTATACTGAACTTATAGTTTATTAAATACCTACCTACAGTTAAATCTAATAGAAAAAATACTATATACGTACAACTTCAAACATAGACTAATTTCACACCGGTGCTATTATTCAGTTATAAAACGTTCATTACTGGAATCACTTCTGAACTAAATCTAATATTGTCATTTCCATATTCTCTCCAATGTTAAGTATAGGTATACTTACATAAGTTTTTTTTGCATTCAATTCTCAATGCTAAAAAGTTATAAGTACAGACATTTATTATATATACGTAGGTATATACATATTTAAATAAAATAACGGTAAAATATATTAGTTCTTACTTACCTACCTATGTTTGGCAGAAAAAGTTTACGAACTAAGATTTTAATTTGTTTAGAATTAATGCAGTTTTAATAGAGGTGTACTTCAATTAAAATTCCATCTCACGTTTTTCGCTCTGCTAGTTTAAATTGTGATGATTTATTTATTTATATGAAACGTCAAATTTTAATTTGGTTTACTAGCGTAAATTGTTTTATGAGCCTCTAAATAGGTATTTCAAAGAATTTTATTTGCTGAGCGGTTATAAATTAAAATATAATGACGAGGCTTTCCGGTCTGTAAGGCAGAGCTCGTATTTGCGCTGTCGAGCAACGCGGGCGCCGCCAGGCGCCAGTGGCGCCCCCACTTTGTCACGCCATAACATAAACAATAAACACAACGCTGATTTAGCATTTAGTTATTTAACCGCTAATTATAATTATTATAACATTGTATGACGCAATATACACTTGCGGTATCATTGTTTCTGAATGTTTATAATCTACTTTATTTTTTTATAATAATGCAGACAGGCTATCGGTCCACTTGATGGTAGGTGGCTACTGTCACTTATAACACAAGCAACGCCACAGGTGCTGCGAGTGTCGCTGTCGACTACAGTAGAAGTATATAAATGGGTATATAAGTATATAATATATATATAAGTATATAAATGGCTCCGGTATCCCTTAAGGCTCAGTTACACAAAAAGAGTTTCGTGTGCGAATTTCGAACGCGAGTGGAAAAAAATCGTATCAGGCAATGAGCGAGAAGAGTTTAAAGGGGCAATAATTTCTTTCGAGAGGCGAAACTCGAAGCACATTGTTTACACTAGCCGATAGTTATACTGTATCAAGACAAATTGAATTCTCGCATGCGAGAAACTCTCCTTGTGTAACTGAGCCTTTACTCACTCACCGAAACACAACAGCATGCCCTTATTTCACGGTGGTCTTCTGTATATTCTGGCATAGAGTAAAATAAATATAGTACTTAAGCAGTAAGTACTATTTACTCTATGCTTCTGGTTACTGCTGCCAGACTGTGCCCTGCCCTGCCACTACTAGCTATTTTATTCACAAAATATGTCCTCTCAGTAAAAAAAAAATGTTTTTTGAATATTATTTTATTATCTTCAGTGATTTTCATTTTTGGTCTGATAGTTTCAAATTTGTTTATGATGTAAACATTTATTGATTCAATTATAAAGTACATAGGTATTTAGATGTGCCATGTAAAGTTAATATTTTTAAAACTTATTTTTTCTTATTTCCAGATATTTCCATTTACCTACCTCTTCCGACAGTGATTACTAGGTACCTAAATAATTTCAATAATTACTATTAAGTTACTAGATTGTATTAACTTAAGTAGTCTCATAATTATAAGCTATATTCATATTATAGTTATTGTTTAGATTAAGGGCCTCTTTCACCAGCTAATCGTCATTTAAAGTCACCGGTCACCAGGGATAATTTATTTATTATAAATATTTATAATGGAGCTGATATACCTTTGCTTGTACGATAAAAGTCCCAAACATTAAAAAGAAAATAATAATAAAAATTCGCCTATCGAAGGATGCAGTAAACCGAGTGCATAATTTAATAACACATAAAATTATTTCTAAAAGTAACTTATCAACACTTTACTTGTAGTTGATGAAAGAGGCCCTAAGAGTATGTACAACAAATACTATAGAATCTGTCAATTATAAAAATCTATCATACTTCAAACTTATCCAATCCAAAACAGATGCCGTCTGGGCTATGGGAACGAATAGGCTCTCGGATTTGCATGCAGGTTGTTCTATTAGCCTCACAGAAAAATTTTCCATGTCTAATAAGAAAGTTTAACATAGGTGTAATAATATTTTGTAATAATAAATAAAAGATTAGTATACCAAAAAAATGTCTAGATATAATTTGAATAGACTGGCTTCCTGTTTTCTTTTTGCCTCTCTGAGGTGTAAATGGTCGGTCAGTGGTGCATAGAAGGAAGCAGCGAGGAAGTCCAATTAACGCTCACGAAACGTTCATAATTTAAATAATTATAATGCAAACTAGACATAATAAAAAGTTGTAATCAAAATGTAATCGCTTTTATTAAAGCTTAAGTAATATATCAGTGCAACATTAAATTCTCCTTAGGTATTTTAATGAAAATATGTAAGTACCTAAGATAAGAAAATCTATATCGGTATTATAATTTGCTTAAGTTAGGATAGTAAATGGAACAATCTATACTATGAAATCAATACCTACTAACTACTAATAATAAATCTGTAAATGTAGGTATTGTATGTATGTATGTATGTATGTTCCTCCATAACTTAAACGAATTAGGTATATAACTGATATTCATGAAACTTGCTATAGATAAACATTTAGACGTACAGGACACAGGATAGGCTACATTTTTCATTTTCAACGTGTACAAAGTCGCGGGCGCCAGCTAGTATATAAATAATTCTAATGAATCGCATGCTATAACCACTAGTTTTCAATAAAATTCAAAAAATAAAAAAATGTCACGAAATTTTCACATTTCAGAAATTAATTATAGGTACCTACTAGGTATAGATAATAAAATATTTTCATGTTATTTTTATGTATCGCTACGACCAATAACTAATGAGTAATCGTGGAATTACGTAGTAGGTATAGAATTGGTGAGCTTCTCGAATTGGAAAGTGAGCTCTTGTTATAGATAAAAACAACATTGCTAACTTGAACTAACTTTTCCCCGCCCTGAAAACCGTGTTTAGGCGGAGAACTTGTCAACTAAGTTCGGACGAAATAACTAACCTACTTAATAAACGCCCTCCTTGTGTATAGTCGGGGTAAGAAAAGGTTCGTCACCTTAAAGTCGTCATTTGCTTGCAACCAGGATAATTATCAGTCATGCCCAAATTTCATTTCAAACGTCTATCTGTTGTTTGCTTAGTGCTTTAATTCTAAAAGGTACTAAGAGTCTACTAGGTACTTGATAAAGGAATGAATTTGAAAACTGACGAAGGTTTTCGTACCCTGACTGTACCTACCGAAATGGCAACAATATTTTAGCAGCGCATTAATAATTAACTACACTAATGCACGCTAAGGTGCTATCAGTGCAACTGTTTGCGTTCTTGTCCCCATTTACCTTTCACACTAATTAGCATTATTATCGGACAAAATGGTTTATGGCGTATAAACAATCAAATGATAAATGTGTACAAACATACCTAATGTTGTAGTGTTACATTATATTATCGTCAAACATTGGCGAATGAGTGGGCACTTAAAAGTTAAAACGTTCTTTTCAACTACTTAGCTGGTGCCCGCCACTTCATCCACATTAAAAAATAAAAGATATATAACGCCTGACAAAACATTTACCTAATGCAATTGGAATTTGCAATACAATGAAAATTTACTAAAAAAAAATCAAAATTTTTGAACAGATTTTAGAATACATGTAAGTATATATAATGGGTGACAAAAATTTTCGATTCCAACCTGTAGAAAGAGTGGAAAAAGTCCTAAAAATTATACAAAAATGGTAAGAGTTACAAAAACAGTTTCAGACAATTATTGTTAAAAATGTGCATATAACTTTTTTTGGTAAAATTAAATTAGCAGAGTTAGAGAGTTTAGAAGACAAAAAGTTTATGGGTAATTTATTCTTTAGGTGATAATATACTCTTACATAGGTATAACATATCGAAAGACGTCAATCGTTCGTTAATTAGTTATCGGGTATTAAAATTAATGTTAGTAGGTAAATATTAAAAGTAAATATTAAGTAAATTTCTAGATAGGCACCTGTTACCTACTTGCTTCCGTATAATTTTATTTCACTTAATAGGAAAATGCATGGTAGTTGGTACAACAAACCGAAGTACGATAAGAAAAACTCGCTTTCATTGATAAAACGCTTGCTTTGCTTGCGTACACGCTGTTTATTCAATGACGCATTTGATAAGCAATGGCGTTCAAACTAACCAAGCAATATACGAGTACTTACGAAGTAAGTATTTTATTTATGATTCTGAGGGCCTAGTGCGAGTTTTACCCTATCAAACTCGTCGAACGCGTAAATGTCAATTTGTATGAGAATGAAGCAGCGCTAAACGTTAGCCGCCAGGTGGCGCTGCTGTATTCCCATACAAATTGACATTTACGCGTTCGACGAGCTTGATAGAGTAAAACTCGCACTAGGCCCTCTGGTGTAAACTAACTCCCTCAAACAGTGGACGACCACTTCTCAATAGTGGATAAATATTCAGCACTGCGCCGCATATTTAGGCTACTTAGGCCTTCTTCCAGATAACCAATGCTGGACTGTTTTGCTGACTAAGTTACTTCATCATCATTGTAATCATCATGTCAGCCATAGAACGTCCATAGGCTGGACACAGGCCTTTTCCATTATTTTCCACTAGATTATAATACGAGTATATATATAGCGTCAGAAGCAGCAAACTATCGTCATACATGACGTAGGTAACTATAGGACTAGTTAGTTTATAATTTGGTCGTATATTTAAAAAGATATAATACATCGAAAACAATAGGCATAAAATTTTATAGCAGCTAAGTACTCTCCGCAACCGGTTATTACGTTCATTTGGAAAACCCTAGACACTTTCACTTTGTGGAACGAACAATTGCACAAGCGTAAAAAATAAGTGAAAAATAAAATGTTGTAGTTCTTGCTAACCCCAATTAAAGTTACCTACCTCCCAATGAGACCTATTAGGCTAGGGATAGGGAAATGGGCATACTGGCATCCCTTACTCACAAACCTGCTGCCCAAATAATTGCGAAACGCAGTGTGTCCCTACCACTACTTTCCTGACCCAAGACTACTTTGTTCATTTCCAAAGTTGGTCCCCCCCAGTCGGGAATCGAATTTAATCCCTTAACCATGGGACTCGTGAATTTCTAAATTAATATATTTTTAAATAAATAGGTGCAAAATTGCGCCGTCACGGTGACATTTTCGATGGCAAAGTGCGCCTATAGTTATTTGCATGTTCACCAGTGATATGTTAAGTAAGTACTAGATTGAGCACTCCCTACGATTTCTTGCTAAATTCATGGTCCAAATCGGAAGGTGCGCGGGGGACGGCGCGGCAGTAGTGTCAAGGTCAATACGTCAAGTCGTAGACAACTGAATATTAATGGCCGACCCGATAAGCACGTCGGTTTTAACAAATTAAATATTAACATATTAAACGTTTCAATATTAATAAAACTTACCTATGGAACGTCACACCAGCAGTTTTACCAATATTTTTTGTTGTATTTTTGCAATATCTCATCACACAAGACGGCATTTTTGTTGGTTTTGAAAATAATAACGCGCCTAATCTCTACGAACGCGTATGACAGACTGTGAACGGGTAGGACGTCGGAACTCCAATCACTTGGAACACTCATCGCGTCTTGAGTGTTCCATCTAGTACGTAGTACTTAACATATCACTGATGTTCACATACAAATTCTGTATCGTCAGAAAAATCCCACTTAATTCTGTTTTAATCATAACGTGATGACTAAAATGTAAATAATAAAAATAAATTAGGTAAATAGACAAATTAAAAAGATAGGTACGGTACGTATGTACATAATATATTTTCTTAATTTTTATCTTAAAAAATTTATGCAAGTAAAAATTGTGTAAAAATGTAAGCTGATGCGATATTACTTCTTACATAGACGAATGGTTTGGACGTTTGAAAAAAGGAATCAATGATAGAATAACAGTTGTGAGTCGTAGATGAGAAAATAAACGTTTCGATGCTTTAGGGCCTCGCACAAGACAAATTACGCCGACTTTCCGCTGTTGTGATATGTGAGGAACATCTGCAAATGTGAATGTCTCCTCAAGGGTATGTGCGCGAGTTGAATAATCGTTCTATTTTGCTTACTCGTGTATGCTCGTATCTTTCGTCATTTTTAGGGTTCAGTGAAAATTTAGGCCAGCATCAGTTAAACAGAAGAAATATATAGTAAACACCTTAACAAATACATATATTTTTTAAGTTTTTTTTTAATATTCTAAATAGAATTCCATTAGCATCGCTAAGTTGCTAAATTTCTATTACAAATTAAAACAAGGTTTTTTTTTTAAGTTTCTGTTAAAGCTAAATTGTTCAACATTGCTTATATCTTTTTAAAATAAGAAAATGCCTTCCAATTCGCTTACCTTTCCTAGCGGGGTGATCGTGGTCATGAATCGTCTGATAAATTTATCGCGCGCGGCGTCTGTGAGAGTTCTTGTTCTCTCTCTATTTGTGGCACTGAGTGTTCACGCACAACAGTGAACAATATATGAGTCCTCTTCCAGGACTGACAGCTCATACCGGAATTCTAGATCAGGTATTCTATATCTGACCAACTACGAATCTGTCCAAAAACGAATCTGTCGAATACCGAAACAATCGGAATACCAACACACAGTCTACATTACATCAAATAAAGGTAATACTGGAATCAAATGTTAGCATCGTGTTCCTTATTGGCTAGATGACTCTCTAACTAAACCTCCATCAAAAATAACTTTTTGGTGCCACCCTGATTAAATAGATTAAAAAATAGTTTTCGTAATAGGGCTAAGCAATTTTTTTTTATTACCAATTTGCTCTTGGCCAAAAACTAGCTGAGTAGCAAGGATGAGGCCTAAGGTGGAGCGAGCTCACCCAGAAGATGCCTATTCACTCGAACTTTGAAAATATTTGGGTTATATAGGCTCGGAAATACAGACGCCGGCAGGGAGTTCCAAACCTTGGCAGTGCGCATTATAAAGGATGTTTCAAAGCGCTAGGTCCGAAAAGAAGGGATTTCGACAAGATGAGGATGGTAACCAGCCGTACGTCTGTATGTTCGATGGAAGAAAGGGGAAGGCGGTATGAGCTCATGCAACTCCTGAGCACACTCTCCGAAGTACATCTTATAAAAACACATAGACTGGCAATTTTGCGTCTATGTGCCAGGCTCTGCATCTCAGATTTTAAAAGAGTACTGTTGCCTATGAGTCTCCTAGCTCTATGTTCAATATACCAGCAATATGTAAGTACTTACTCCGTAGCAGCACTGAATTCTCTATTCATAAGCCAATAGGCCCAATGCCCCCATGTCGAGTAGGTAGTGGTTTCACTTTTGGTGCGGTGTGTCATAATATATAGGATTATCAACGTTCCAATGCTCACACAACAATTGGAAACCCACAGACGCGAGCTGTTTCTGTCTGTTTTCAACATGGGCCACTTCTAATCTAAGTGACCTAGGTATAACCAATTTCGGTATTATCCATCAAATTATTTCGGTATTATTAAAGAGTAGGTATTATTTCGGAAGATTAATCCGTAATTAAAATTTTTTGCTTATATTTACAATTTATGTGAGGCTTTTGGAAAATATCATTGGATAAAATGAGATTTAAAACTAAGTAAGTAATGCCTCTCAAATTTTAAGTGTTACGATGCATTTCTCTCAAAAGTTCAGGTAGTCACGTATGCACCCATCGAATTAATGAGTGGTGTGGTGTGTCAATAAGGCGACAGCTTCAGTGCTCATGAATGAGTCTTGATTGGTGATAAAGACTTGTCAATGTTTATTAACCCCCGACGCCCGACGCATAAGAGGAGTGTTATAAGTGTGATCTGTGTATGTCTGTGGCATCATGCTACCAAACGAATGTACCCATTTGGATCTGATTTTTTTGTTTAAAATGTGACGTGATCGAGACGGTTCTCATTCATTAACTTCGATTGATTTGAAATTTACTGCACTTCGTGGTATGTTACTTCAGTGGTATTTCCATGACATGGTAACCTTAACCTGATGCTGCAGCATTAAGTGGTATAAGGGTTACCCAACTCCTCAGTAACTTAGAGCAGATAGCGTGTTTAGGCTCATTAAAATGTCGGGGGTTAGTTAGTTATCCTCATAGGTACCTACATAGTATAATATAAATTGTAGTCGCGTCCAAATTTCTCCGCTACTACTTCTAAACCAACCAGCGGATTCTAATACGGTTTTCACTAATGGAAAGAGGGATAAACGAGGAAGGTTTGTGTAGGTATATAAAAAAATTGTGTCACGGGCGAAGCCGGAAGCGGGTTGCTAGTACCTACCTACTATAAACCACTATAACCACTATAATACTTGGTAGAAAAAAAATCAAACGAGCATAAGGAAAGCATGATGGATGGCAAAAAGCACGCTTGAAGAACGGGCGCTCTTCTCACACGTCGTGTCGGACGGGACCAACGCCGCAAACGGGGCAAGCCGCGGCGCGGCGCAAGCCGCATTCCTCGACTGGGTCGACGGCGTCATCCGCCCCTCACCCCTCGCCACCCCTCGCCGTCGCACACTCTTCTCATTTCGCTCCGTCTCACTCACTCAGTCGTTCGCGCGCGTTGTCCGCGGTAGGTGGTACGCGTTGTTCGTTCCTTATCGCTTGCTGTGTTTACAATAATTATTGTGTTGTTTGTGTTACTAAAATACACTACTCGGTGATTTTAATCTGTGAAAGTGTGTGCAATATTGGAATCAGTTTTCTAATAGGATTCTTACCGTTCGTGCTTGTTACGTGCGGAGCGAACAGCCACGGCAGGCGCCGAGCTCAGGTAGGCGTTTTGTATTAGTTTCCGATCTGACTGCGGCTAGAGTGATCTGGTTTTGCGTAGTAGTCAGCTGCTTCCCCGTAAAGAGTACAGGTGTAATAACAGAACCACGTGACGGCGTATATGAATAGGTCTGCCGCTCACCACGTGGTTCGCTGGTGTAAACAACTGTGCCCTTCTCTTGTGCGTCGCATCGCCGGGGCATTGCGTTCGCGTCGCGTCATCGCCCCTATTCCGACTATCTCGCCCAAATTATTGTTGTTGTTCTATTTACATGACACTCGCCAATTTAGCTCACCACAAAATTAGTGTACGATAAGATAAATTAAATTTATTTTAATGTAGCCAAAAACTGAAATGAGTACCTAACATCTCTGCGAGTTACCTATCTACGTACACTGTTAGTATTTTTTTAATTATTTTGGTTAAGCTCGACAGACAGGCTGACGGTCCATTTGACGGTAGGTGGCTACCGTCGCCTAATCGTCTATAACAAAAACAAATAATTTTTTTGTCGTTCCGTTCCATCTATGTGAGACCTCAAAAATGAAAATTTAATCCGTAGTCATTTATGAATTATATTGTCGCGAAATTATTCACTGAAAAAAAAAACAACGCAAATTTAATGAATTATATATCGAGAATATAATTTGAAAAGCAAATAATATCGACGATAAAATTGTAAAACAATTTACCACGATTTAGTAAGTCTTAAAACAATTTCTAATAAGAATTCTGGTTATTGTTAAAATGTAAAATTATGGTTAATACTGTAGCCTATTTATATACCTATAAATATTTCAAAAATTTAAAATGTAATTCCTCATTTTTTCGCAAGGCATCTCATAAATAACTTGAAAAAGATTGTTTATATTTTGTTTATTATATAAAAAGAAATTTTGTTTGCTAAGTTAGATTAAAATTCATCAAAGGAACAGAGCTATTTGTTTGATATTTGATAAGAGACTGGCGACCCTCCCGGTTTCGCCAGCGTCCGATCGCTACCAAACTTCACAGGATTATCCGCTAGACTAATCTGAAGATTGTTTAAAAGTTTCATCAAAATCGGTCCAGCGGTTTTAGAGTTCATAGGGAACATGACACACATATCGCCTTTTATATTTAGATTGTCTTAGTTTATAAGATTATTAAAAAAAAAACCTAAAAATACCTACAATATTATAAATGCGATAGTTTGTGAGGATGTATGAATGTAGGTAGGTAGGTATGTTTGTTACACTTTCACGTGTAAAAACTAGGTACTCGATGAATTTGGATGAAATTTGGTACGCAGTTAGTTTATTATTAGGATTAATAATTATGTAGGACTAGGATACTTTTTATCCTGGAAATTTTTTAGGTTCCCGAGGGATCGTCTTCAAATATAAAAATTGGACGCCACCGTTGGTAAAAGCGATAAAGATGTCGGGCGTTATTTTTTTATTTTCGCGGTTGTTATACCTATTTTTTTATTTTTCAATGCAGACGAAGACATCAGCTAGTAGTTAGTTAATAAATTACAAAATTACATTACACACAACATCCAATGAATGAAACATTTAATTATGCACCATATTAAGATTATAATATTTATCATTTTGTGTTTTTGATCATTCATTGTTTACCTACACGTCAGAAACAATATTTAACTTGTATTTAACTTTGTAGATGGTCAATATTAAAATTGGCACTATAACAATAAATTAGTGTTTCTTTTTAATATGTAGAAAGCACTATCAAAGAAATTAATGATGATTGTATTCAATAAATAAACTCTTTAGTGAATAGTGGATAACATCATTTTGAAGTTTGAGGTTTCTGGGACACCCTGTATAAATGCTACATAGTTTTATTGTTATACTTTAAACAAGTATAAATTTCAATGGTTTTCTCCGATCTTGAGACTCACATTTATGATTTTTTTTTATCAGTTGACATACCTATTAAAATATGTAAATTCCATGGTTGCGCGTTGTGTACGCGCTGGCACGCACAGCCATTAACTATACCTACGAGTACTCGTATGCGTTACATGAAACGTACAGAATGTAAATAGTACCTATTTTATGTATGTACAATACTTTTAAACAGAAGTGTATGTATGTTGTACCTATACGATTGCCGCCGTTATCAATAAGCGAGTTCGTGCACTTCGTGCAGTGGCGTGCACCTTGAAGCCTTATCAAAATAATATTCCGAAAACAACGTTTACAGTTTGCATAACCTTGAATTAACTATGTTGATAAATGCTCTCTACTGTACGCTGTATTACTTTCTAAAACTTTATTGCGTATTGCAACTATAAAGTAAGCAGTAACTACGCATCAATTTTATATGTGTAAGAAAAATGTTCACACATAAACAGTATCTCGAAACAAGAACGCCAAAAAACCTACATAATAATGAAGTACGATTTTTCTAATCCTTTAAGTTGTAAGCTATTTATAAATCATCTTTGTCTCAGGCGTAGGACGTCCACTGCTGGACATAGGCTCCCCTCTAATTTTCCCTAAGGATCGGTCAGAAGTAGCCTGGATCCAATCGTCAAATCCGCGGCCCTAATGGTTATTTAAAGCTATTTAGTTATTATTTAACATATTATCATGTAATATCTACTTCTTAATTATTATCATCAGCCAGTGGTACTCCAGTGTTGTTGATTATTGGTCTATCACAGGGCCCGCCATCACGCATGGTCCTCTGTGCTTCGCATCAAGCTGCTTCCCGCGATGCCTTTCTGGGGCCCTAGACAAAGTGCATTCGATTCGCATTCGATTCGATTCGCTAAATAAAAATGTATGGGATTGACATATGCCTTCGCGTGATTTAGCGAAGGCATATGTCAATCCCATACATTTTATTTTTAGCGAATCGAATCGCTACGGAGCGAATGCAACTTGTCTAGGACCCCTGGTCGTCTATCGTCCACTTTGTCGCGGGACGTTCCACACTGTATTTTACAATTCGTAGCCTCAATTCGAGAACTAATATACCCCATGTTTAGGGCCGGACTCCACTTATACTTGTTACACATCTCCTATCTATAGGGTAACTCCACCGAAGTGGAGATGCGTACGAACTAGAGCGGAGATGCGTATTGCAACGGACCGCTCCGGGCCTTACTCTGCGACAGATGTATCCGGCTCATTGTTTCATTTTTAGAAATTCAATTGGTCAGATTTGATAAATAAGCACACCCTATAAAGGAATACATTTTGTTATTAGAAGTGGATTGCTGCACGCGTAGCCCCCATGTGTTACATCAGCGTCGTTGTAAAAGAGCTAATAGTATAATTTCTGAGTGCAAGTTGTGTGTGTGTCTTTGGAGGGAATGCAATGTTTTGGAGGGTAGGGACTAGGGTAGATGTGTGAAGACGCCGCGCCACCCTGCCGACGCGCCGCATTGGCCGCGGGCTGATCGATCGCGTTTCGCTGTATGTACACTGCTCTATTATTTATTACCAAAATATGGCGGCGTGGTGCGGCAGGCGGTCGTCGACCTCGCACTCCGTAACGACACGCCGTAAACAATTCTCTCAGGTGTGCATGCAACGCGGGAAACCGGTCCCCTCTCCTGCCTCTACCTGCCACTATGCCCGTTGCCCGTAACGCACCCCCGATGCTTCGTTTACTTTTCCCGCTCATTTCATTTCAACTGGCAACACTTATCACGCCACGCGTGCTCCACGTGTATTTTATGCTTTATTTTTACTGATTACAAAATGGTTTTTTTAATATCTATTAACTGTTATTTTACATAACATGGTAATACCTAATTAGGTAAAAGCTGTTCTTTTCTATTTCATATCGTGAATAACTGTAGGTCCTTTTTATACTTCATCTAGTTCAAAGATTCTCACTAAAAACCTCCCCTCTCTAGTACACAGTTACAAACATTCAACTCTTTTTAAAAAAAATGTGTTGACACTGCAAATTATAATGACACTTATGCCGTAGAGTAGATGGGCACTATAAGGTCTCTATTTATTTTTTACTAGCGGGGCTGCCTCCGGCTTCGCACGGATTTTTTTCAGCAAATTATATATAAAATCCTCTCACTGTTTCCATTAGTGAAAACCGCATTAAAATCCGTTAAGTAGGTATTGTAGATGTTTTATTATGCACACGTATCAAACAATAGACTTCTATTAGAAGGCTATGATCAATCTGAACTAGCGAGTGTACATATTTCTCAGAAATTTGTTAAAATTATCAATTACCTAATAAAACTCATTACAAGCACTGTTTGACTAAAATCTAATAGCTTGAATAAAGATGACATCAGACACAAGTCCCGTGCTTAACCGATTGGAAGCCCCATTCATATACCTTACTAACTATTATTAGTTTGCCTTCTACGTTCGTAGTACTATGTCTTCAATGCTCTACTACACAATACATATTGTATCGAGAACAGGAAGAGATGCACCCATTATACTCTTAGAACACCGCAGACACAGTATCTAGGTTCTCCGTTCAAAACGTGTTCAAAATTATTTATTTTTATTATAAAAACAAACTTGAGGAATTAGCAGGAATGAGTTTTGACTTAGATATTTTCTCATAAAAAAAAATCTTTGAAGTCTTTTATAAAAGTAGGTATATGCGCCAAAAAATATCTGTGAATTTTAGGTATTTAGTTAAATCATAATTTAACTACAAAAAAACGTAAATTTTCTTTAAATTAACTAACTGACTCGAGAAGGTGTAAGTATTCACAATCAAGTTCTTGTTTGTAACTTGTAATAATAATGTTAATTGCGTGCTAATTGTTTCCGCATTCGCTGCCATAAGCGTTGCATTATGACGTACGTACAACTTATAATTTACAGGTGCCAATGTGTACTGTAATTTGTTTAAGGTTCACAGAGACGGAATTTCTATTGACGTAACAGTCGTACATAACCTTAATTTAAGATCCTTTTATTGGGTTTCTGCTTGTAAAAGAAAGGATTTTATTTTTTCATTATTTATTTTATGAGGTCGACAGACAGGCTGACGATCCATTTGATGGTAGGTGGCAACCGTCGCCTATAACACAAGTAACGGCACAGGTGCTGCAATTGCGTTGCCGACCGCTGTAGGATAACGGATAGGGAAAATGGTCTCTGGCATCTCTTTCAGTCACCAAAACACAACAACACAACAGCACACAAGCTGTTATTTCACGGTGGTCTTCTGTAAGGGGGTGGTTCTGTAAGGGGCTGTTCAAATGACTGCGAAACGCATTGTGCCCTGCCACTACTTTACTTAAATTACATCCATTTAGTAGCGGCACGGCACATTGCAATTGTCACTTATAAATTGGGCAGCCCGCATTACGCGGTAGTTCACAGAAAAATCCTAGTGAAATAACTGCATGTACGCAGTTGTATTTAGTGAGTCAGTATAGGGATGCCACAGCCCACTTCCATATCACCTCCTAATTGATTATCCATAATCCTACTAAGATCGACTTCGCACTTTTAGCACTTGTTGATTTTGCTCCATCAAGTGGACTATCAGCCTGCCTGCCTTTATAAGAAAAAAAATGTGTGTCAGCTCCGCACACCTTACGAACGATTATAAAATTTAAATTTTCACAATTCGAACACACCGAAAGAACAAGATTGTTCTTTTTTTACATAAGTAATATTGTGTAAATGGCGCCAATATCTCTGAAACTTCAGATATTGTGAAATATTCAAAACTATCTGCTGCCCGCGACTTCGCCCGCGTAACTTTGTAAATTATATACTAAAACCTTCCTCGAGAACCACTCTATCCATTGGTTAAAACAGCATAAAAATCGGCGCAGTAGTTTTGGAGTTTATCGCGAACAACAGACAGACGCGTCGGAGGACTTTGGTTTTATAATATGTAGAGATAATAGTTAGAACGTAACTATAACGCATAACATAACGCATTCGTGTAACAATTTTGATTTTATTCCCATAAATTGATATAATGCCCCGGGCATATAATCGATTCTTAAGGAGTAAACTCCAAAAAAAAGAAGAAAAAGAAAAACAGAAAAAACCCGTACTATAATATCGTAGGCTATTCCTGTTTCGTGAGCGCTATTTTTTATCTCGCAGTTTATTTATATATATGACTAAAAATAAATTAAGGATAACATTTAATAATAATGATAACTAAGGAAAATATTTTTAATAAAGTGCGGTTTGCGGATTTGACTGAAGTCGAGGATTGGTTAAACATACAGATCTAACTAATATAGCCTCTTCTTGAACTCTAAACAGTACTGTATTCTGTTAAGCAATTCTGGACCACTTGATTGGATGTAATAAAAAGCTTAGATTTCTAGATTTATTAGGTTTGAAGAAGTAGAATCGGGGATTAGTTAACAAACGCATATGGGGAAAAATGAAGTCGCGTTGTAACTGTCGCATATTTTGCTGCTGTTGTAACTGTGATTGATTTTTTTCCCGCATAGTTATGGTAATCAATTGCGGGTCAGTGCCGTGATTAGGTTAGGTTCAGTTAACTGAGTAACATGTTTCTTAATTGATATTTTCCTGTAGCGGGCGTGTCGTGGGAACCGCCATGGCTCCCACGCTAATTACCTTACAGTTTGTGCCGCTCATTGTGGCCTCGAATGGCCGCCGCATCTATCAATGGAAATTACATTTATCAATGAAACTGCGATTATTACTTTTCGCAATTACTATTACCTACACAATAGCGGTATCATTATTAATACGGTCGGTTGTGCACTATGTCTCCATGTCTCCACAATGGAACGATTAAGAGTATCGACAGATCATTGGTGAGCGACTGAGTGATGCTCAAGCACTGGGTATATATTGCATTCTGGATCGCAATCTTATTTATTAACCTAACCTAACTAATTTGTAACTAAGCCTATAGGCTCTCATATTAGATTAGATTAGCTAGGATGAGTGGTTAGGGTGTTTGCCTTAATGCTCCGTCTGCGGGGTTCCAGGATCGATTCCCGGTGGGTTCTAACTTTGGAAATGAACTTTTCAGTTGGTTCTGGTCATCGAAATAATATATCTCTGCGAGGTTCTGGTATGAATTTGGAAAGTAGTGAGTGGCAAGGCACGCATGGCAGGAAAATAAAAGCATGTTTGCTGTTGTGGTTTATTAGAATGGTCTTAATATAATTTCGGGAGTTAGTTTTTAATTATAGCTTGTTTTTATCGAACTAAGTGAATGTTATTGTTTGTTTCAGCTCGGGACATGCGGTTACCGGCGTACCGGCGCGGCGCGGCGTAATGCGGCGCGCGTGTGGCACCATTATATGGCAAGCAGTGGCGTGCGCGTTGCTTCTAGCGTGCACGCACACTTGCTATGCCATTGAACAACTCGCACCTGGAAGTGAGTCTATTATTATTGTCACACACTCTTATCGTAGTCTAGGATTCACACGATAAAGGTTACAATGTCTGCTGTCTGTCTAATCTTAAAGCGAAATGAACTCCAAGAGTTAAAGCGAGTCACGAGTAAAAGTGTATTAAATTAGTTTACAAGTGAAAACGTCAGAAAACTCTATAATGTAATATCGTTTGTAGACTTCTAGGAAACTCCTCATTTTAATTCGCGAGATCATTCAGCCTTTTAATAACTTCGAGAGCGTAATCAACTTACATATGTATATTAGATAACGAACTCTTACATTTAACTTTATATGTTTTATGTGCTGTTGGTGTACCTTTTGAAAAATAAATAAATAAATGTCAAATGTAGGTATGTATTGTTGTTATGGCCGACTATGTCCTTCGAAAAATTTACGAAAGACAACGAAAGACGAAAAACAAGTTTCAGAATTCTTTCATTCATATTTCATCTGCACAATTACTACCAATTTGATCCAATTTAGTTATTTCAAATTTAACGCAATTCTACCCATAACAAATATTACTCTGTGAGAATATTGTGAGTATTATTATTATGTTTTTTTTTTTAATAAATTTAATGCTCCTGGTTGAATCAATTCGCCAAATGACGTTTTTTTTTTCAATAAGTTCACGTGATTTTTATATTACCTATATCGAACACCTATGACAGTAAATTAATCGCAAGTCATTAACGAGTAACTGTGCATGTGATAACACACTCTGCTATTAGAGCGGTAATGGATATCCACTTATATATTTTTTAAAGTTAGGTATGTTGTACCTAACTTAAAAAAATGTCGCGTATCTTGTCCCTTCTTGTATGTTGTCTGATAGAAAAAAAAAAGAATTAACTAGTTGATGACTTGAAGGAAGTTATTTATACATTCATAGACAACACGTGTCACTTAAAGAAAAAAAATATAATTCTCCAAAGCTCTCTTAGATATTAGGTATATTTTTAGGCAGCAAAAGGCCTGCTGGTTCATTAAGAATCTTCCGATACTTTTAACGATTTGTATTGAAACGGAAATCTAAGAAATAAAACCGCGTTGAGGGTAGTATTAATAAAAGTAAGTAAAATAGAAAATACTTAAGGAAAACGCGATAGAAATTAGCATATTATATAGATAAAGATATTTTTAATAAATACTACAAGAGCCATATAAAACAGATGAGCAAATGTTTCTATGTTTTTAGTCAATCTAATATCGAACTAAACATTTGTGATTGTGTGAATAGATCTCAAAGTACTTTGAGACATATTATTATACTTAGTCATAAAAGAACCATCAAAGGCTAAATTGCACTCCCAATTTTTATTTTGTTGGCATTCCGTTAATCTTTCAATTTTGAAGTGTATAGGTTCGATGAATATTTCTTAGACTGGTGAAATTTGATTATTACAGGTTGTGTTCCTAATTCCTATGTTTGAATATTTGATGTTAAAAATTATCCGTCCTGTTATTATTCACTCATAAATCATTTTGTTCAGAAGCAACATGGTTTTATCTACTACTAACCTTTACAAACTTTATTTGTTTGAAGATAAGGACAACCACATCGTAAATATAGTTTGGACATAAGTTCGGCATTCGTTTGACATATTATTATGATGGAATTTTAAAAAAGAAATTAAAACTTAAATGTTTTCCATCTTAATGCAATTTCTTGCAAAGGTTGTATAGATTTTAGCTCGGACCAACTACGATTTTAGCTTTATAAACATTTGCTGAATTTGTCTGAAGGCCCATTTTTCATTATGAAACATGTTATTGTTCAAAGGCTTCACTAAGAATTGTATCTTGCTATACATGGGCCCATATTTGGTTATGTTTTTCACGAAAATGCGGTACAGTATTTATTTCCTTGACCGTTAATTTAATACCCCTCCAAAACTATAACTGACGCCTGATAATGCCTACGTTGTACTCTACTAACTAATTTTAAGAAACTTCCTCTGCAGAAGTTTCTTAATTTGAGCATAAACTCATATTCTACTTATTAAAACTTTGCTCGATTGTTAAAATTATCTTGTAAGTAATTTAATTTAATAATATAATTTTTTCTTTGACCTTTTGCGTATCGACTAAGAAGTTGTTTAGTCGATACGCCATCCTATCCATTTTTAAATTATCGTTGAAGTAATTAACACAGTGCGTCTCTTCTTTTCTGTTAATAGTAAGCCATGTTTTAAAATATTGGATATACAATTTACATTTATCGAGATAAAATCGTTTACTTTTTGACAGAACATAAAGTAATAACTAGTTGTTATGAATTCCTTTTTTTTGTATTTAATTCTTTTGTGTGTACGTAAATAAAAGGTAAAAGTAACTAGGACCTTAAACTCCTTGTGTCGATAACGCAACTTAAGTTCTCGTTAAAATTTTCGTAAATCACAATCAAAATACTATACTGTTATATTAATTGTACTGTGAAGAGAGAAGGGCAGGGCTCAGCTAGAGGCCGCGTGTAAACAACCTATCAGCCGTTAGCCCGCCGGATATTCGCAAAAACTTCCGCGGCCGTTGATCCTGATCGTCATGGGGCCACTCGTGGGCCGCGAATTTGTTTTTATTTATACATTTTTTACATTATTTGTACAATGATGATATTGAACTCGAACATTGCGGCGCGCTAGTGTCGTGTCCATTATAATCCGTCAGATAACGAGACGACTCCGAGTAAGTATTGTTTGTTTGGTACGGTCGAGGCTCGAAGCGGCGACGTCGGCGAGTGAGGCCTCGTTAGGAGGCGCTCCGCGTTATCTTGTGAACCGAGCCGAAATTCACTCGTCCGTGTAATATGCGCGCCGATAGCGAATAAACAAACCTTGTTTCTATTCTAACAATAGCAATAATAAATAATATAACACAAATAAAAGTTATTTCGAGGAGGATGTGGGCATGACTATTTTTTTAAATTTCATATTAATGTAATAAATTAAGAAAAAAATTACAATTTTTGGAAGATCTTTCAGTCGAATTCCAAAATAACGATTTAAGTAAGTTAAGTAACGATTTATTTTTAAGTTGTTCATTTTTCAAAACATTAAAATGTTTATTTAAATCTTAAAAACATTTTTCACTATGAGAAATTGAATTTTCTTATTACGTTTTCTATAGAACCAATTACCTACCTGGGGATATATGAGAATGTTAAAGTTATTCTTTGAAACACTCATTATGCAACTAAAATTGCCTATGAAAAAATTGGTTTAATTTAGCATTGTAAGTTTATTAAAGTAAATTTATAATTGTGGTTTAATCAAAGTAAATTCATAATTACTGTCTAATAATGATAAAGTTTGCTAAAACCACAATGAAAGAAGAAGTGTCTGTTTTTGTATAGCATCGCTTCTAATGGACTTCTAACATTATAAAAAATCGTAAATCAGATTTCCGAGGTCAAAAAAATAGGGTTTAGAATTTTTTACCGTTTGTCTGTGCACGCTAATCTCAGAAACTTATTTGAATGCAGTTTTCACTGATATATTATAACAAGTTCCCGGAACATTTAGTGTTTTTTCATTTCAATCGGCTTATAAACAATATCGTTACATGGTTTACCAAATATCTAATTCTTATCATTACGAAAACAGCGCGTACAAAGTTGCGGGCACAGGTATACTTATAAGTGTATAATTTTAATAATTGGCAAAATGTTAATTCTTATTCCTTACAGTATAGGTATTATAAAGTCCTCCGCCGCGTCTGTCCGTATGAATGTTCGTGATAATCTCAAAAACTACTGAACGGGATTTTTATGCGGATTCCGTTAGTGGAAAGAGCGTTAAACAAGAAAAAGTTTTAAATATATAATTTGCAGTGTCCCACCGAAGAAATAAATTGCAAGGTAAATTTTTTTACCATCTCTATAGATCAACTTCTAGAGATGATTTAAATTAATTACTTTTCTATTTACAGTCGATATAAACCTTCAATATTAAAGTTTTAAAATTATTTATATTATTAATTGTTGCTTGTAGCCAATCTAGAATAAAAAAATTCAGAGCTGACGCCGAGAAACTTTTAAGCCTTCGGCTTCAGCTTTCGGGCGAAGGTTGTGGCGATAGCCGATTAATCGGCTTCGGCCAGAAATTGACCTTAAGTCGGACACTAATGATTTGCAGAAAAAAATTGCGCATGGCATGGGTCGTTAATTTCATAATAGTTAATCACTTCAACTCCAAATAAATTTAGATTTATTTGTTGAACCAATTTTACACTATCCAATAGTAACAACCAAAATTGATTTTGAATTTGAATTAATTTAACCGAAAACAATTTGTGCTAGTAAACAAACAAATAGCTGTTACACGGGGTCAACGAGTGCTACTCATATCGTCTGCATAGACTATTTCGCGTCGTGCCAATCGCTAACCGTCTAACTGCCAATATTATTATTACATACAAAATTATTTATTTCTTAGTTTGTACTACGAACTCGCTACAACTCAATTCTTGTAAATAATCCTAACTAACTGATACTATATATATTATAAAGGCGAAAGTGAGTTTGTTTGTTTATTTCGCTTTAACTTCTCAATCGCTTTATGAAATTTTGCATACACTTTCTTACGGATACAGAAAAGGAGATATCTGTCATTCAGAAAAATAGGTTCGCGAGGGATTATCTTAAAATAAAAATATAATACGAGTTATAAATATTAAATAAGGAAAAGGGGCTCGAATTAAATAAAAAGTTTTTATGTTTGGATATTTTGGGTGTTTATTCTTCAATAACGCAAAAACGGCTAAACGGATATGGATAAAATTTTATATACAGATAGTTTATTACTTACGGGATACTTTTTATGCTGAAAAAATGTTAGGTTCCCCGGGGGTTCGTCTAAAAAAAAATCGGTGCCACCGTCGTCACGGCGATAAAGATGTCAGGCGTTTCTCAGGTGTTATATTTTTCATTTTTCAACGCGGACGAAGTCGCGGAGATCAGCTAGTAGTAGTTCTATAAATTATAGTGCAAAGTGCGATGTGATCGTAAACATAAACATGACATGACAAAGTGTGACGTCACTGGCAAGTAATTATTTCAATGCAACGTACTGTGGGTACTGTTTGATCGTAACGGGAGGTAGGTAGTGGGTACACACATGCGAATGGCACGTATGACGTACGTGTTTCATTTTATGGCCTTAATACTATGACTTTCATCGACATAGAAATATGTAGGTGTCTCTACGTGTTTGTTTGTGCGGCGCTCGTTCACACTTAATGTGTATTGTTTAAATTTTTATTACATCAGACAAAGCAAAATCCAGGCAAACAGTGTTTATATTTTATTTTAATAATGTTACAACACAAACATGTATGTAGTTATTTATAGAATGCGTAATGATAATAATTTTTTTTTTTAAAGATTCCAATGTCACATGGATTGTCGAAGAAGTCTAGTCTAGACTTAGAGCATTTTTGAAAGCATAATTTATTTCGGTCGATGATAATGTTTGTGTATGTTCATGAAATCGCAAGCAAGGCCAGTCGCAGCCAGTGGCCCGCTAGCATCGCTTATGAGATATATACGAAAAACATTTCACTATAAAATATTATTTACATTACATTGCGTATGTAATACAGTACGCTTGGATCTATCAATATTTAACTTTAAAGAATTTGCTATTTTCACTGCGCAAATTATATAAATAGATCTCCTCGCCCTCTATCCAACAAACCATTATCTCACTATAAACAAAAAGATGAAAAGTTAAAGGGCATCTGCTCTGTAATTTCGAGTTATTGATAAAGACCATGTTCAAACAATAAAAAAAAACATAATTATACATATTAAAATAATAATATTACATAACTACATAATATGTAATTAAAAAAGATTAAATTATAATAGAGCTTCCTTTTAAACATTATTTGTTACATAACAAACAAATCAATTAATTATGCAAATGCAAAACATTATATCACAAAAGTTATATAGTTAAACTCAAGTTCTGTATGTGGATTTTAGTTATTTATTTGTTTTATACTAGCTGGTGCCCGCGACTTCGTCCGCGTTGAACGATGAAAGGTACCCTATGTCCTTTCTGGTGTCCCAGACAACGTGTATGCAAAATTTCATGGTGATTGGTTCAGTAGTTTTTGCGTGAAAGCGTAACAAACAAACAAACTCACATTTACATTTATAATATTAGTAAGGATTGTCTATTAATAGAGAATGACAGATTGTTTTGAATGCACGACAATTATACTAAAAAAAACTAGCCGATGCTCGCGACTTGTGTGGATTTTATCTTAAGATATTTATAAACAAAAACCAATATTATAAACTGAACAAAAAAAATTAAAAGAAGTTTAAGTATTTGCTCGGCTTTGTCCACACCGCAGGCTCAAAAACGGTTATTATAGTTATATATATGACAAACAAACTCGTTAACTTTTTTGTGGGTAAATGATAAGTACCTAACTAGTAAACATGTTGTAAATTATTTTATACATTGTTTAAAGTATCATCAATAGTTTTCGCAGCGCACGCCAAATAATGACTCATGTAGGAAACATTTTTGATAAACATTATTGTATAATTTTCGTATGTTAAAGAATTATAAAATCAGTACAGTAGTTTTTTTTATTTTCAGTTACAAACTTAAATCTTTTCTCTTTTTTATATATTTATTAGTGTAGAAAATAATCTGAGTGCCCTGTTAATTTATTTATTACATCTTATTTCCAATTTATTTTTATTATTTAAACCCTTGGAAAGAGATTTTGACTTGTCGCTAGAGTTGAACATAAAATTTAAAGTTTTGACCGTTTCAAGTCGAGGCGTGAGCATCATGGGGTATTGTTTGTTTACAAAGCTTGCTTGCAAGCTACCAGCTGTTGAAGTCAATGACCTCGGAAGAGACAACCCCATCTACGACCCTCCGTAACAACATTTGCCATGAATTAAATTTCCCCTGGCGTCGTATTACCACGTTGTTATATTCACAATCCGGTGATAATTCGTTTAAAATACATATAACTATATATTTTTATTCAGTTGCGCGGAAAGATTTATATATTAAAAAATAGAATTTAAAAAGTTTCATTCGAATTATGACGCTTGAAAAGTAGATAAAAAAACACATTTTATTTTTTTATTATCAAACAAGCTGGCACCGGCGACTTCGTCCGCGTGGAAAAAGAAAAAAAGTAGCCTATCCTGTGTCCTGTACGTCTAAATGTTTATTTACCAAGTTTCATGACAATCAGTTAATTCGTTTAAGAGATGGAGTTATTATTAGTATTGATTGATTGATATTGATAATAAAGGTTTCTATCGAGTTTTTAAGAATAAACACATCACTTATAAGTTCATGTTTGAACAGCTTGTCGTTTTTGAACATTTGATGGTAAGTGGCTACCGTCACCTCACCACAGACAACATAAACGGTAACCCTTGCGACAGAGAAAACGCTAATAGCTATAAATAAGAAGTGGATGACCTATATTAGTTTAATAATTACTGGATAATAAACGTTAAGTTACGAATACTGAGAGAGTAAAGGTTAACTTAGGTTATGTTTTGTATAGGATTAAATGAGCTGAGCCGTGATTTTTCTATAAAGTTTTCATTTAATGTCTATAATATTTTATTTCGCCATTCAGCTAATACTACTATAGGATGGGCATTGTCTAGATCTCTTTTTGTATGACTTTCTAAAACAATAAAATTGCTCAATTTTGAGCCCAAATTTAATATTTCTGCTTGATTATTGGTTTGCTTGAGTTCCGCAAGTGATTTAGTTTTTGTCCTTTGTATTCTAACTGCCACTAAGTCTTAGCTTCTTACTCGTATGAAGACTTAGGACGATTGTTTGTTGTGTTGTGGTTCCTGTACGAATTGCATGCAGGCATCCTATGAAACGAAAAGCTCAGCGGGCGGCCGAGTACATGCAAGCGGGCGGCCGGTGGCGCCGACGCGACTGTTAGACGCCGCACTTTTATATTAAAAAAACCATTTACGAAGATTAGTTTTTTTTATTTTTTTATTTTAACTTTAACGAATTGTACACGAAATGGAACTGACAATACATTTTTGAACACTGTGTTTTGTCAGTGAGTACTTGTGGCACAGAGACGTGACGCCTAACCTCAGATTACTAACTAACTTAACTTACTAACTAACTTAAGTGTTTGGTGTCAAGTTAAAAGTCACTCCTTTTTAGTAGTGACGGGTGGCACCTGCGTTTCGCAGCCGTAAACTGAGCAACCTTACGGAAGACCACAGTGAAATAAGTAATTAATGTACGTTCTTGTGTTTCAGTAAGTCAGTAAGGGTGCCTCCAAATTAACATGCTGTTTAACTTTGTTGTATAACATAGCAACAGCAAGACTGTATTTATTAATATAACAGTGCAATATAACAATGTTATCTAACATGTTTACAATTTTTTTCATCGCCATGAGAACACGTGCTGACGTTATATAAAAATGTACACATAAAACGTGCTATATAATTATGTTTTATTACATAGTCATTTTTGTTTTACATATATAGTTTTGCACCTTACTTGATGCAAAAAGCCCATTCGCCTTTTCTCATCTTGTGCTAGATACTTTTTATTATAAGTATGTCTGTCATATTTTGTATGATCCAGGCTTTTCTGGTGTTGAATAGTACTCTATATAGGCCGTCTATCTGTCTGTCGGAAATTATCCAGTGATGTTAATAAGCGACAATAGTAACATATTGAACCTGCTTGCCGATGTTTACGTTACTTTGGAGCTTCAATAATATGCTTCTGAGATTTTTTGAAGGAAGTTATAATTTACTTGATGTACGTGTACCTACTGTGATTTTGAGGGTAGGTAACTAGTAAGTACCATGTAGTACCTAATAGCGATTAAAAGTCGACTCCACTTGACGCTTTGCTGATCTCAAAGTGGAGGGCACACACCTTAAATCAAACAAATTCATCGCTTCGGGCCTCGGCCTTGTCCTAAAATTAGTCTGAGATGTTTCCTTTGCGGCCCTTACAGGTAATTAATTTCTCTTTATTAATGCCTCAAGCTTTAATAAAATACAATTTACCGACTGAGCTAATAATTTAAATTTTACGCTTATTTAGGTACTTAATTTATATTTTTCTTATGGTTTACTATACTAAGCGCCTCTTTCACCAAACGTCAAGTAGGCCAAACTGTCATTTAGTCACCGGTAACTGGGGATAATGGAGCTGATATACCTTTGTTAGTACGGTAAACGTCCCAAACATTAAATAGAAAATAATAAAAAAATCGGCTATCGAATAATGCAGTAAACCGAGTGCATAATTCAATATAACAGAAAATGATTTCTAAAAGTAACTAATCAACACTTTACTTGTAGTTTGTGAAAGAGGCCCTTACAATATTAAAATTGTAAAATTTGCATATTCGGATGTTTGTTACTGAACGTCTAACGATGAAGTGGCTTGCACATATTATTATGACTTATTTTTTATTTAGTAAATATGACGTTGAAATTTTGAACTATTATCTTATTATTAGATACAATATCTACTTATCTTACTTAAGAAGCAGCTAAAATTCGTTTTTATTCACAGCGCCTGCTTTAACTACGAGTATAACTGGAATTGCTGATGATTACACAACAGTGCCAAGAACCCTTGTTGGTTTCGGAAGAGACCTGTGTATTCTACAGTGATATGGTGTGTGATGTTGTTGATTCAGTATTATTTTCGTCACTGTAAATAGCCGAGGCGCGCACAATCCGTATTTGTAGCCAAATTACACGTATGCTTTACTTGAACTTTGTATCAAACTTCCAGATTAGGTATTTGTCTTGCTACTATAATTATAACCGTCTGCAAAGGTGTTTTTCAAATAAATTATTGAAGAGTCGGCAAAGTATTGGTCCCCCTTGGCGTTGTTTGTATTATATGTGACAGTGGTCATCAATCCTAAAATAGACCGAAAGCCATGCCTGCCGCCCTTTTTATATGGGCAGAAGTTATAACTATTAATGGTGAATAAAATTTGTTTTATCTAGAAGATAACTAGTAGTTATTTAAAATGTATCGGTAATCTAGGGCAAATAACAACTGCGAGGGGGTGTATTGCAACACTTAAGACTAAATAAATCATTCAAAGCAAGACATTATGAATATGACCGGATTTTGGCGATTACTATATGAATATAAACGTACGTATATAATACGGTTATTCTGTGTAAGCAATGTATGGGGGAAGCAAACAAATTAGTAAAGTTTTGAAACTTTGTGGGTTATACCTTTGGGTCTGCTGATCAAGATCCACATCTCTCCCCCCCTTTCCACTTGCCGCTTCATCCCCCCACATCGCAGTTTGTCCCCGTCAACGGCTTTTTAAGTATTTTGCGAAAACTTTAATAGATACAAAAAAAGTGTCAGGCAAAAATGAATAAATGAATGAACTATGAAACTTATTAAAGGTTGAAAGTTGGTTCAAAAAACTTTTCAAAATAATATATAGAATATATTTTGTTTAGAATTTAATGTGTTTTCAAGTTATAGCTTGACATTGACGGTTTTCAAGTTATCAGCTAGTTTTTAAACTTTTTAAAGTTAGTTTGAAAACTAGCTGTATCTTGAAAACCGTCAAGCTAATCAAAATAATATTATTTTAAAATACTTAAAAAGTATATTTTAGTATTAAAATACTTAATAAACCGTTGACGGGGGCAAACTTTGCGATGTGGGGGTATGAAACGGCAAGTGGAAAGGGGGGGGGGGGGGGGTTGTGGATCTTGATCAGCAGACCCAAAGGTATAACCCACATAAGTTTCAAAACTTTATTAATTTGTTTGTCTGAAAACACAGAATGACCGTATTAATAGGTACATAATATCTGCAACAGTTTGTTTACACTGTAACAAGTGTTGGTTATTTATGTAACGTTGATAAAGTACACCCGAGTACACCAGAAAAATACGCAAGCGTTAGGTAGTATTGTAACCGCATGTAACCCACGTTCCATGATTGCCCATTTCTGAAAAACGATAAGGTACGAAGCAAACAAATACAGTCGATAACAAACAAATCGATGGCGCCGAGATATTTATATCTGATATTCACTATTTTTTTCTATAACTAATATTTTATTTATTATGATAAGGATTGACAGGTTAGGCGGCACTACGAGTATTTTATTGTGTTTTATATTATACTAGCTGGCGCCCGCGACTTCGTCCGCGTTGATAAAGAAAAAAGTAGCCTATCCTGTTTCCTGTACGTCTAAATGTTTATCTACAAAGTTTTAATGTAAATCAGTTAATTCGTTTTTAGAGTTATGGAGAAACATACATACTTACATACTTACATACATACATACATACATACATACATACATACATACATACATACATACATACATACATACATACATACATACATACATACATACATACATACATACATACATACATACATACATACATACATACATACATACATACATACATACATACATACATACATACATACATACATACATACATACATACATACATACATACATACATACATACATACATACATACATACATACATACATACATACATACATACATACATACATACATACATACATACATACATACATACATACATACATACATACATACATACATACATACATACATACATACATACATACATACATACATACATACATACATACATACATACATACATACATACATACATACAATACCAACACTTACAGATTTATTATTACTATTGATGATGATGATGATTAGCGACCCGTCCCGGCTTCGCACGTGTAGTAGAGAATTTATGTTTACTTTTTTTTTACATGCTGAGTATGAATTTGGTTTAAATGTAACCTACTGTTACCTACTGTACGAACCGTCGCGTCGCGTTTATGTGAGACCGCTTGAATTTATATTCTCGCGCGTAGTTTTTAATTTACAACTAAATATATTAATTTAAATTTAATGGTGTACAGGGCTATTATAATGTCTATGAAATGCTTAAGGTAACTTAACTAATTTCATTTGATAATTGATTAATACTGGATTCGTCTAAATGGCTTTTTCCAATACAACATTATCTGGGTATAGAATTACCCATTCTATCTTAAAAAAAAGCTTATACAAAGCTATCTTAAAAAAAATAGATATGACATAATATGTCATATCTATGAAAAGTTTTAAAGTTAACTTGAAAGTGTCTGCAACTCACTTGGTCCGGTTAAAGTTGCTTTATTGACATTAAAAAATATGTATTGCAGCGCCGGTCGTTAAGAAGTTCTGTTTGAACAGTTTAATGTGTCCGTTCCTGACCTAGCCGATTGTACCGTATTGTGCTCTCTCGTTCATACGAGTATATAAAAGCAATCAAATGCACATCGGCGCGATGCATACGATACCGTCTAGTGAAGTGAAACGAGATATCTAGCTAAATAGATTCAGCTATTTACCTGTCATCTTGTCATCCTGAAACTTGTTACATAATTTTTTTTATTTTTTTTATTTATTTATTATACAAGGCCCCCAACGAGGCAGACATCCAACTGTAACACACTGTTCAAAATAATTAGCACAAGGCGGATACCGCCGCAATTATAGGAAGCTCAGCATGCACCAATACAAGCTCCAAGCAACATCCTATGTACTACCTAAATCTAATCTAATGTAATCTTAAATGGGAATAAATAATTGAAATATATATTGTACATTTTACTGTGTAAAAATGTACCTAAAAATGAGTCCAGCAATTCGACTCAGCTGGTAAATTAGTAGGATTTAACTATCTTTTTCGGCCAATGAGCAAATTACTCATATAACTTTAAAAAGACTACGAGGACATTGTTTTAAAAATATTCCTATTTGCAGCTTAGTTCCAGTATTTTTATATCTGATGTAGGTTAAGGTTTCTACATAAAATGTTCATAATGTTATATGAAAATCACTTTTATTTACATTTGAAGGCATATTTCTTAAAAAGACTACTTTAACTGGTACTCTACAGAATCGTAGATGGGAAGATGATATAAAGAAGGTAGCAGGAACAACATGGATGAGAAAGGCACGAAATCGAAAACAGTGGAAAACTTAGAGGCCTGTGTTATTATTTACAAGCGAGAATAAATAATAAAAATGAATATTTTGTGCTATATTAAATAATGTACTGTCATGATTCCTTGAAATAAAGGCTATCTTTATCTTTACAGAACTATGTTATTTTTTAAAGCGAGTAAGGCGCGGCTAACAGTTAATTTATTGTAGCTATAATATATGCTACTAGACCTGTCTTAAATAATAGAAAAAAAAAAGAAAAACAGAATAAAGGACACGTTAAATTAAACGTTTATTCTTTTATAATGTATTGCTTATTTATTTTTTTGGATTATTCGGAATATTTTTAGATTTCTATAAAAACTGGTTCACATTACTTAGGTTAAATAGCACTGATGCTATTGGTTCATAAAGGTTTACAATCACTTGCAATACAACGCGTCGCGAGACAGCGCGACCTACCGCACGCAGCCAGACAGGAATGAATGTATTTTATTTACAGAATATACATTTACGATAAAGAGGATATATTATACCTTATCTTGACTGCAATTTGAATGGTCTTCAAGATTGATCGGTATTTCAATGCTAACTCATACGCTTGGAAGCACAGAAGTTTGCATTGACGATAAAGGCGAATGTGTGATGGAATTCAAAATTATTCTGATTTCTGTACAAAGGGAACGATAGATCGTGCGCGACTCTGTTGAACATAATAGAAAGAAGTAATACAAGTATTACAAATTCGTATCTTAGCATACTGATAGCGACACGAAGACGTTGGTCCTTGAACAAGTTTCACCTCGTTTATGAATATATAAAAAAGTAGTGAATAAATTCCTGAGGGTTCAACATCGCTCCTCAATCGACTTCGTCTTGTTTAGGTACTAACTAGAGTTGATAACCCTACCTTATCAAAAACACACGTACCTGCAATCAGTGGCAATATTGGGGCAGTGGTGGGGAGCCCCCTAATTCACTCCGTAGATTGCATCGTGTGTGGGCAAATCGTAAACATAATTATTATTATTACTCCTACTTCGAAATCGTGTCGGGCGAGCTCACAACTCAACGGCAATTTATCGTCAAGGGAGCGTTGACGCAACGTGTGTGGCGATGTTGGGGCAATTTCACTGCAATGTGCCTGCGAGAGCCGCGCGCTCAAGACGTATCGGCGGCATTGGGCGTTTTTCCATTAGCCACGGCACGGCACGGCGGTGCCGGGGAAGCAAAAATGTATGAAAATGTATGGCTCGTTTTTCCATTAGCCACGGCACGGCGCGGCCCGGCATTTGACTCCCGCCGGCGCCGGCCGGCGCCGTCGTAACTACATGTGTGTTGTATATGAATTGTAGCCGTGTGCGTGTGTGAGTGCGCGGGGCGGGTAGGCGACATCCCTAACAAGGACATAAACCGGCCGATCAACACCGGCTCAGTGGAAAAACGAAGCCCTGGCGTGCCGTGCCGAGGCTAATGGAAAACCGCCCATTTTAATAGACAAGCGCTTTGTTGCACGGTCGGATTCGCATTAAGTGGCAGGCTGGCAGGGACGTGTGTGGAGTAGAGGCCGATTTTACCCCCACTACCATCCTCTCAATATTGCCACTGATTGCAGGTACGTGTATGGCTACTTTTACTGACTATTTGCACACAAAATATTCGGACAGTGTTGTCCTGTCACTTTATTTCTAATACATTTTTCACTGACATTTCGAACACCAACAAAAAAAAGGTGTACAGTCAGTCACATAAGAAATTTTTTAAATATTTTAGCAGAAAAAGAGCCTTACCAAAACTGAAAGCAGTTAAAAATATTTTTAAGTTAAAGTTACATGATTTTAGATAACTTTGATTGCCTATATTATCTTTAGGTCCTTCGCGAGTCGAAACGTCGAAAAGAGTTTTTTATTGTAATATTACTGGTTCAGAACTTCTGTAATTTGTACTGAATGTAATATTTTATTTTCTAACAAACCTAGAGGGTGAGCGTATCTTGTCGGCTCGTGACTTACAATAACTACGCGCTTGTATTTTTGCATGTAAGCGGATCACTGATTCGAACTGTCCCGTCGGAGATGTGCCAAGCCCCTTAATACACCGCTGCGCTGGCGCCTCGGCGGGCACTCACGCGGAATACCTGGATTATACTCGGTTTACATCCATTCAACTTTGGTTAACCGTATCGTTTGCAGAACAACATTATACATTGCGGGATTCATGTTTCTTTCTATTCGTCAGATTTATGAAATACATAAATCTGAAACTTCAGAGATATTCTAAAATATTCGAAAATAGAACGTAACGCATACCGTGTGACAATTTTGATTTTACACCCATAAATTTTCGATTTTCATACCCCGGGCTTATATAATTTGAAAATCGATTCTTAAGGAGTAAATTAAAAAAAGAAAAATAATATTTCTCTCAAACTTAAAGTAAACATTATAGATACTGAAAATTTTAAAATTCCATTACAATCAAATTCCTATTTTTTTGTAGGTGTACAGTCGGCCGCATAAATCGATTAACACATTCAGAAGTGCAAAACAATTGAACGCTCAACTTACTTACTTACTGAAGATTTTTACGATCGTTTGTACGTGAAGTTTATTTAGTTCTGTCATGACAACGACTTACGGCGCGTTGAGTGTTCAGTTGTTTTGCACTTTCGAATGTGTTAATCGACTTTTGCAGCCGACTGTACATCTGATACTACCAATACTAATAATAAATCCGTAAGTGTAGGTATTGTATGTATGTTTCTCCATAACTCTTAAACGAATTAACTGATTTTCATGAAACCTGGTAGATAAACGTTTAGACGTACAGGACACAGGATAGGCTACTTTTTCTTTTTTAACGCGGACGAAGACGCGGGCGCCAGCTAGTATGCCATAAAAATATTTTAATCAATTGTCGTTTTCCGACCATCCCACTAAAGCGAGCTCATTTATTATTCGTTTGAATATTTTTGTTATTCCAATGACACCTAAAATGCAGTTTCAAGGTCCAATTCGACTGTGTACTATTGTGCGAAAGATGGTTTTAAAAATAGCGTTATATGGTCTGATAAATCAAATGGCTCCGCCCATTCGATGCGTGAGCCACTCAATTTCCACATTCTGGATGCAATTTATTCATACGTCTTTGTGAGACAGTATAAGTTCGAAGCAACGTCTATATTATTAAAAAGGATCACAGACTACACAAACACTGCCAAATAACGAAATTTCTAGAACCAATCTATCGTGTACCGTCCGTTGTAGCGAGCAAACTACTTAAGACATCATTGTTACTGCCAAGTATATCTGCTTAGTATACAGTGTACCAAGTATACGTCCTAAGGTCATCACCGCCTTCCCAGTTTAACACCAGTGATATGTTAAACAAGAGGATGCGCCCTTACCATACTACTAGTGACAAAAAAATGGTCCTCTAATTTGCACATCTACTTACTAAAAATAATTTGTTTTCATTGCCATCTTAATACTTTTTTATTTCTTATTGGCGTATTCTGTTATTGTAAAGTGTTCTCATTGGTTGGTAGGACATATCACTGGTAAGTAGGCATTTTCGTATCTTCCTACGCACAGAATGAACATCCGTCATTGGTGCCAATTTCCGATTTTGACACCGGCGCATCGGTGCCACGTACTAGGAACGTTAGCCTTGTCCTATATAGAAGTCATCACACTATCACGTTTCTGCAGTGCATCTGGCATCTATTGCACTGCCGAAAACAGACGATTTCTACGCCATCGTGTGTAAAAAGACCACAGTCTGCTAAATAAAGTGCATGGGATTTCCAATTCCATCTTAACGATTATGGAGTCGATACATTTTTTTAGGCAGACAGGCTGACGTTTCACTTAATAGGAGGTGGCTACCGTCGCCTATAACATAAGCAACGCCAGAGGTGCTGCAAGTGCGCTGCCGACTATAGCAGGATTGAGGACAAGGGATTGGGAAATGGGATCTGGCAACCCTTACTCACTCACCAAAACACAACAGCACACATGCTGTTATTTGACGGTGGTCTTCTGTAAGGGGGTGGTTACACAGGCTAGTTACTGCAGTCCGGTGGAATTTTTTAAAAAAATCACTGTTAACGGCATTTTGTGAAACTTTTTGCCACCGGGTCTTTTTAGACTAATTTGACCCTGCTTAACACGATTCTGCCCGGTGTCATCCCCTCCCCCGCTCCCTTCCTCACCAAACGTGTCCCGATCTGAGGTTTTTTCTTTTTTTTTTCCGGAATCTATTAGAGGTAAAAGAAAACTGTCTATGACAAAAATAATCTGCATTAAATTCTCTACAATATTCGTATATAAATCATATAACAGGCATTATAGCTTAAGAAATAATGTCTGTCCAAAATATAAAAGTTTTAATTTTTTTCAACATTTTTGTAGGTCATAGCACACACTGGGAGGAATCGTGTTCAGCAGGGTCGAATTAGTCTAAAAAGACCCGGTGGCAAAAAGTTTCACTATATGCCGTTAACCGTTGAAAGCAGGCGTCTTGAGATTTTTCCACCAGACTACTACCTCACCTACGTGAACTAGGTAGGAGTTGACGTATAATTAGCCATTTTAAGATGCCTGTAATAATGAAATTTCATTTTATATTTTGTTGATTAATTATCTGAAACAACACAAATTAGTCTTTCATTTTTTAGAAAGAACTCCATATCGGCTCTTTTTTGTTAGTGTTTTGCTTAGTTTGTTATTTATTTATTTAATTGCTAATAATATAGTGATTCTCAACCGTTTCACATTCGCTTCTCGGTTCAACTCGTGACTCGTTTTTCTACTACTAAACTTACTAGATATGATACTCGTAACAAGGATCAATATAATAATAATAATAATAAAGTTCTTTATTCGGGTTACTTGGACCCAAAGTGTTAGTAGACATCTTACAAAACCTATAGTTAGTACACATAAAAATTTTACACAAATATGGTATACACCTCTGACCAATAAAATAGTTTCATATAAACATCAAACCTTTTTAATGGTCTGTCGTTTATTATTGTGTTTGTGTGTTAGTGTCATATATATACAATATATTTATTTTCTCTTGTATTTCTTGCGATCAATAATTGCGACTATTTATCTAATACGACAGTGCCAAGGAACTTAAATATCATACAATATTTTTTGTGAAGCTATGTTTTCACTTATGTGAGTCCAACGACTGACATGTTTTTATTTTTATTTTTTTAATTAATTAAACTAGACTAACATAATATACGTAGTCCGTGATTCGTATACGCGTTCTATTCTGGTCGTGGCACTGTTTACTTTTCTAATTACAAACTAAGAAAGAAATAGACGTCGCGCGGCTCGCGTTTAAATTTATCACACCCTATTTTCTAAACAATCTCAAGAAATGGGTCACAGGGTCGTTCGTATTTACTTACGAGCCCGTTTCTAGGGGACACGCGTGGGACTATACACTGATTTAAGAAACGCAAGATTGAAAGCGTAAACGTCGATGCGAAATGCAAGAGGTCCTCCCGATGGCGACGGCTAGCGGAGCGGCCACTCACCATCGGCCTCGATGCCTCAGGCTAACAACCTTTGACGGTATTCTCCAATCGAGAAGGTGGCTCCGGTCATCGACCGTCGCTCGTCATCTTCGCTCGTTCCAATTAGTACGTAAGTATTTATAGCGGGCCCCCGATATGGGCCTCTTTTGCCCGCATACAACATCCACGCAATGATTAGCAGTGCGATTGCTAAAATTGCCACACTCAAGTCCACCTGAGCGCATGCGTGGATTCTGCTCCATTTTGTTTTTGCGTTCAATGTCAGCGTATCGGCTAATTTTATCACGGTTCGCACACGCTACACGACTATCTTGTTTGATGAGGCCAAAAGGTGGTTTGTTTTGATTTTTCTCTGCCCAAAATAAATTCTGATCAAACGCTTAACGTTAACACAAGTTAATGTTATCTTTGTTTTCTAATTTGCTTCTTTCACTGAACCGACTTTTTTTATTCATCTGGATTCTATTTTAGCCTTTTTCCTATAATTACTGATAAGAAGTATCAAATACCTATTACGTGCCTACATCATTGATTACGTGGGTGTCTTGTGTTAATTTACATAAAATTCATATCAGTGAATATTGTGCGGTGTTTCCAACAAACACGGTTTAGTGGAAACAAATATTGACAATTTATATTAAAATGAATATTGTTTTTTAAACATTCATTTAATGATGCATTTTACAGATAAAACACATAATTAGCTATAATTTATACAGAAACTATATTGCAACAACATTTAGGTAACATAGACGCCGATGTCTCGACCAGTTGTGGATAGGGATCTGGGATCTCAATGGAAAACAGATAACAGAGTTGTGTCAGCCTATAGTTAAACCTTATTATTTGTATGGCTTGTGTAATGTAGGTTCAATCATAAGTATAACAATAAGTATAGTGACCCGCATGATATCGGTCTCGTGAAGGCCGACACCGAAAAGAAGAGGAAATACCTCGATTTGGCCCACGAGATCGTTGAAATGTGAGCTGTTGCATTCGCTGAATCGACCCAGTCGTTATTTCCGTCATTGGTTTGATCCCAGCCACTCTCAGTGATAACCTGAAGCGGTTGGGACTCCGTGGCGTTTCCCTCCCAGCCCAAATTTAGAGAGCGGTGCTGCTCGATACAGCCAGGATCGTGCGTCGGTTTTCGTCGTTGTTGCCCTGAGCCCCGTGCTTCTGTCGGGGGTAACACCGTCTCCCCCTCATTTTGGCTTTTGGAGGGGGAAACGAGTTAAATAGAAGTATAGTGTTAGTATAATAAATTGATATTTTTTATTTACTGCTTTTTTAGGAGATTGTCAGTTTATTTTTGGAGAGACGTTTTATTGTTTTATTTTAATTAATTCCTCTATTCCAATTTTTGTTCAGCGTAACGGATAACAGACGCTATTAAAGGAATATACCCTAGTAAATTACCATACATGTACATCCCAGAAAATTCTAAGTTCATATAAATATATTTCAATAGTCAGACATGCTGATGCGATCTATTTGATGGTAGGTGGCTACTGTTTTATTCACTCATCCAAACACAATAGCACACGTGCTTATTTCCCCGTGGTCTCAGTAAAGGGTGCTTACAGTCTCCAGATGGGTTGCCCAATTCATATGAGTGACTGCGAATCGCAGTGTTCCCTGCTACTGCTTGCCAGATACAGACCACAGGCAACTGTAAAAGTTCATTTCCAAAGCTGGTCCTGCCGGGAATCGAACCCGTCACCCTTGAATTAGAGCGCTAAGACAAGCATCTTAACCACTCGACTAATGGGCTCGTAATAATTATGTAGGTAAACAATATACAAAAATTAGGTTCAATAGGATGAAATGCAACGAAGTATTGTTTGTGAAGCTTGTCATTTGCAAATATTAGTGTGGGAACACGAAGTGAGGAGAGGTGAATGCGCCGGCATTCGCGTCACACGACACGGCGAACAACGTTTTTCGTCGCTATTTCCGCAACAAGTGTTGTTTTGCGGAGAGGCCCACGCGGGCGAACCGAACCGACCAATACCACCGGCGAGGCGCCCGCACAACACCGCGCGTCAGCCAATCCCTCCGTCTCTCGCCTCCAACACAACACAAACAACAATCATTCATTCACGCAATCACTCAAACAGTAAATACCGCGTTATCTTCATAAAATATTCTATTCGTCGAGAGTTATAGAGGTTAGGCAAACATCGTGTTGTAACTTTATAACATGTGCTTGGAAAACATCTAAAATATATATAAGTACACCTACGTTTATTTCAATAAAACAGAGAGTTTACTAGTCTTTCTCGATAAAAGTATTTATTGCCGTGGATGACATTTGGCTCGGTAATAAAGATGAAATAAATTGCAATGTAATGTTATATTATAATGTTTCTGTGTGCGGGCTACGCAAATGTTTCGGTTCGTACGTCACACGGTGCGCAAACAAAAAGCAACGTCACCATCGTCACTGCTGCCATTTCGGGTGATCCGCTACATAGTCGCGTCTTACACGACTATTGGGTCTTGTTTAACTGTCGTTCTAGATTTTATTTTTTAAATTGTGTCTTTATTTATATAAAAAAAATCCCCCTTTATGATATATCCCATAAACCCCTATCTATGCATACGTATCAAGCTATAATAATAATAATAATAATAATAATTTATTTGTTGATCATATGTACATAATAGGTATTTTAATTACATAATATATTGGATCTATATGACCTACCATTGTTGGCATACAAAAATATTTATCTTAAATCTAATTTTAAAATGTATTATTAAGTTATATTATTTAATGTCAGCATCAATGTCAAGTATATAATTTCTAATACTAAATTTTTCATTAAAGAAGTCATGAATGGTGTAGTAAACCCTTTCGACCAACACTGTCTTCAGTTTATTTTTAAAATCTACTATATCTTTGTTCCTTAATGCTATTGATAAATTATTATATATTTTGGACGCCATACATACCCAATATGCCCTTTCTTAGAAGAGAAGCTGTTTCTTACATTCTTAGAGCTTCTTTCTTAGATAACTTATTTATACTTAGTAAATAAGTTATCCAAATATTATAAATGCAAAAGTGATTTTGTTTGTTTTAGAAGATATTTTGTTTCGAAGACATCCAAATTTCTAACTTTTTGGGAAAATTGGTCCACTTTTGAAGTAGTGTATCTCGGGATCTGTTAGAGCTGTTGTTGCACTCAAATTGTAGCAAATTTTATGTCTTGTCTAAGTGCAGGCAAAGTTCACATAACATATCCTTCGTTGTAATTTATTATAATAATTGTAATTGTGTTACGTGTTTCTGTCACAAGTATTAGCTGAGGTCCCTCCACCACTTCGCCACTGTAACTTCAATATTGATTATAATAGTTAATAAAATATTAAAATTATTAATAATTACGTATTTATCAATAATTAATAAACTTTATATGGCGTGTTTTTAATCGGGATAACCGCGCACTCTCCGCCCTCTATCTCGAAAACGATTCAACGTATAAAAATTTTTTTGAAACAAAAGTTTTAGGGAATTTAATCCTCTACAATATTGATAAATAAGTAGAAATAACGAAAACCCTATAGGAAACGAGATATCTGCAAAAAATGTGCAAAAAAAAAAATCGATTTTTGTGATTTTTGACCTTAGATTTTAATAGACGCGTACCCCTACCATTATGTAGGTTTTGAGACAACTTTTAGGATGTCAAAATACAACTTTATACGAGTTTATAGCTGGGTATCTCAAATTCCGAGATTCTTACCTAATTTTTACTAAAATGACTGGATCAAATTAGCAATTTATTACCAGAGAATAACCATCATATTTTATAAAGTTACGCGGGCGAAGTCGCGTGAAAAACCTTGTGTTTTGTATGTTTTGTTTTGTATGCAGCGATACCTTCTATTTATAGAAGGCATATCATTGACATATTTATCCACCTTCGAAATATAGTTTTAAACAAGTATTTTATATAAACAACTATTACTCAGTGGAACATTAAATAATTGCACTGTACCTAAATAGATTGAAGAACTGGCGAAGCCGGTCTTGGTCGTGCGTTTATAGCGAGGTGTGGAGCAGTTTTGTAGCGTAGAATGGGGTGAAGGGACTTTGCAATCTGCGTCGAGCGGACAACATTGCATTCCGAACGCATTCCATAGCCGGGCCCAGCGAACGGCCTAGCGAGACGGCCTTTGCTATGATGAACGTGAATACTACTATAATATTACAACAAACCACGACCGATTGAATGCGTATGTCATTCGTTCTCTTTGATATTTTTGTTCGTTTGCACTGAGTTTATTGTAAACTAACCTCCTGCTTCGCACGCATACAATTTTTTCCTACATTATATAATTTAATTACACGCAAACCTGCCTCATGTAGCTATAGCTCTTTCCATTAGTGAAAAATCGTATTAAAAATCGTATACGATTTTGTGGGTTGGGTGGTTTAGAAAACGGTAGAGAACAAACAGGCAGAAGTTTATCTTAGGCATACAATAATAAAATCATAAACGAGCCGTGTCTGTGGTACATAAATATATTAAAAAAATGTATTCGTTGTACTACATGTTACAGTAAGGCTAAGGCAGTTTTAAAATAAAAAATATACGAGTATCTACAGAAACCATACACGCTCTAACTAAATTACTAGTTATTGACTGAAGGTAAGATGTGTAGAAAGAAAAAGTTCTTCCGACGCAGCCGATTATTGTCGCTCCATTTCTAATCACAAATACTCCCAGAACCGTTTTCTCACGAACATAAAAAAATACTTTGCCTATTAATAAAGGTGTCGGTGACTATTTAGGTCGTTTGCGGATATCCTAAGTATCAATTCGGGTAACATTCTCTACATTTTACCAAATCGGCTTTACGTTCGGCTTCGAGTAACAAATATTCGACCATACCAGCATTGAAACTTAATATCTTAAGGCCATACTTTCAAGAAGCAGTAGATGAACTATTTTTGACTAAATTTTCAAGATGAATATAATATACTTAAAATAGTTTTAACTATTTTCTGTATCCAAATTTCAAAACTCTGTCTAATCTAACCATTTTTATATTATTGTACTTTTTAAAAGTTTTTTACGATAATGAAACAAAACTTTATTTTCTTCATATTATATTCACTTTCTTCCATATTTTATTAAGTTTTTCCCGCGACTTCGTCCGCGCCCCCTTTTCTTAGGTGTTAAAACAATTATTTAAACTTTATTGGCAATATATTTTTGTCAGCGGTTGTATTTTTATTTTTACACGAACCCTCTGGAACAGTACTGGAAAAGTCTGAATCAAAGGCTTTTTCCGTATCCCTGACAACGTGGTGCAAAATTTCATGATGATTGCTTGAGAAGTTATGACGACAAACAAACAAATTCACTTTCTTATTTATAATATTACCTAGTGGCGAGGTTTTAGTCACTTAAGTAGGTACGAGTACTTTCATTTTACACAATAAGAAATGAAGCAAAGAATGAGTTTGAAAATGGCAAATAGGCTCGCGACTTGGTCAATGTAGGAGGCGATATACGATAGCGGAAATGGAAGTCAGACATCGTGCAATGTAATGCGCAGCGCGGAGTAGTGCGCCAGGAATGCCGCAGGGTGGGGGCTCGCTGTCTTAAGCAAATGTACCTCCCGAACGAGACACCCTCCATCGTTCCACACATTTCCGGTTCAACGACCGCCGTTTGCGACCTTGATGACTCCCACAGTCGCACTCGTTTGTATCGCAGGATAACCAGAAAAATATCAGGATGTTTTTATACTTACCACGAATGTGGTATTTCAACTCATCATAATATTATGTTTTTGCACGAATTTCCAACTCCCTATTGTTTAAGTTAGGACACATTTTATTTTTCATTAATAATTCTGCATCCGCACGGATGCAATTTTAAAAACGTTCCTCGTTTAACGCTCTTTCCATTAGTGAAAGCCGCATTAAAATCCGTTGCGTAGATTACAAGATCTAAGCGTACATACAGAGGCACATAAACAGCAGAAAGCGACTTTATTTTTTTATACTATGCAATGTAATGTAAAGAAACACTGAATTTTAAGTTCTCCTAAAGCAATTATTATTGTCCTCAAGCATGTAAGTACCTACGCCTATAATATAAACACAAAATTAAGGTAATCAACGCCCGGTTCATAAATCAATCCTTTCGTAGTAGTTGTCCAGTGAGTACTGGTACTGGCAGTTATATAGAATGAGTCACCGGCAACTCGAAGCGGCCGAGAATCGAGATGTAAACAACTGTCGAGGCTAAGCTCGCAAACATGCGCCGGGGCTGGTGCCTCATCACAATACACCTTGTATATGTATAATTTGGATACAAGAAATAATCATTAAAAGTTTTCGTACATTTCGATGCTAATACTGTGACGTCCAAGGTGTATAATACATGCTGGCAAACGTAAAACAGCTCAACTATAAATCCTAGTAGACGTATAAACCGCATTCTGGTGGAGTTTGTAGATTTACAGAAAATATTATGTTTACGAGTTAACGACTCGCATCTTTTCTGGAAACAAGACTGAGATCATACAAATCACGTGAAATGTCATAAAATTCTTACCTGTTTTTTTAAGCACCTACGCCACGCCGCCGCCGCCTCTTCTCCAGTTTAAAAACTAAATTTTATTACTTTTCGTTGAATTCGAGTGTAAATATTTGTACAATTGAGATTTATCGTTGTACTACGTACGTGCGACGTGAATTTTCATGAGGTTATGGAACTTTACTGGAATTGTTATGGGGAAATGAGCGTTTTTTTAAGTGTAGTTTTGTATTGTTTCCTCGTTATCGTACGTACGGTGGGGTCGAATTAGGCTGCTATTACCGCGGCGTCTGCTCGGCATGCGTAAACAAATAGTTCTCCTCGGAATTAGTGGTGCTGGTGAAGTTCATAGGCTCGTCACGTGCGGGGTCGGTTCGCCGCGACGCCGTACCACTTTTATTACATTCCCCGAATGAATGCCCTCACCAGAAAGCCTTCTTACGTCGTCTACCAAATTTTTTAAACTTTATTTATTTTCTGGCTATACCAAGGTTAATTAAACTCTTTAAGCATTTCTTGTACCTTAGCCGGTCCGCAAGTAGACTTGCTTAGAAACTGCATTTGTATCAGTCATCACATGCAGAAAAAAGGAAAAATTCCTGTATTTTTTATTGGTGGATTGTACTGTCTTATATTGTAATATTTCTACTGTAGTAGTAATATTACGGTCTAAGACGGTTAGTATAGCTAACCAAATTGACACTTTCGCTTGAATTCTGTCTCCGATGCATCACTTAGCCCCTAGCTAGATAATTAAACTTGCATGTCGTCGATTATGACCATGAAGCTATGTCTCGCTTTCGTTGCAATCTAAGCCGAATTGATGACCACATGTCAAGTTCCCATTAATCATGAGAAGACCACTCTTTTTGGGTGTCAACGAATTGTTATGGCTTTCCAGGGTCCGACGAGCCTCGTCAAATGCGGAAATGTGTTTTTCTGAGATCACACTAACATAAATGTAGTAGGTATTTATGTACTGGCATTTTATAAATTGGAAATATTCCACCGATCCTCACCCACTTGTCGCGTGTAATACCCCCGACTGTTAACTTATCGTTAGCTGTGAAAATTGTGACACCATCGTCAATTGTAATAACGCCCATATTGTTGACTGTGTGCTTGTTTATTCTAAACGTTTAGTTTGTTCACTTATACGACTACTTATAATTTTTATAAGTGATTTAAATTATTATCTGATAAACGTAGTGGATAAGGCTGCTGATATTTCTAAGGAAAAACTGATCTTAATTTATTTTTCAAATTTTGTGAATAATGATTATATATGGAGTCTGACAGAATCGAGTTCATATTACTTGAATGTACTGTTGTACTTATCATAATTAATTCATATCAATAGTATTTTCCGTTCTTTTGACCTTCCTGTTTGGGTAAATCAGGATGTTGGCGTGTCACATCGCATGCCGGTGGGTGCAAATGAGTCATTGTTGTAAATAGTGGCAGCGACTTACGAAATTCCAGATTATTTTATTTTTTATAAAATGTTTTTAATAGGATAATTTAATTTTATTACGTACTGTTTCATTCATTCTTATGTATTTCTGGGTGGTTACGTTACTTAAATATCCGGACAGACCTCTGTCACACGTTCAAGGCCACGCGCTCAGTACTTACCAAGGGTATTGTAATTTTTTATGGTATTTACAACGTAGGAATCCGGTACTTTTTGACTATTTGCTATAAATTGCTATAAATTAATGTAATGTAATGTAATGTGCTGTTAATGTAGGTAAATACATAACCTACCTACAACATCAGCGGCTATAACAATTGAGGGAAAAATTTAAATAATAAAAATATAGTTATTTCAAAAGAACTTATTTGATATGGATGTACATGATACATATTTTGTGTGAAGCCCTTTTGGCTGAGACGAAGGAAGCGCTACAGCCGCGACCATAAAATACTCTTTACGACCGCTTTATCGACAGTCAATTATCAAAATGTACAATATAAGAGCGCACGCTTGGTAAACATGGCCATTGATGACGCGCTTGCGCCCTTCGCTGACGCCGCTTGCGCACAACTCATATCGTACACTAACGTTTTACCTCGGCTTCACACGGGTGCAATCAACTGGCGAATATTTTTAATTTACATTTAATCATTTGATATCATGTAAATATCCGATAATATTATTTTTCGATTCGACGATTTGATTATTAAACACAAATTTTGTCTACCATTCATGAAATATATGAATACATATATATAAAAACACATGGAAAGAGTTACAAACGGGGAAGATTGTGTATAGAATTTACAGAAAAAATTGCATCCTTCCTAAGCTAATTGTGTAGAAATATTTAAATAAAGATTAAAAATAAATTTTTATCCGCCGTGAGTTTCAATCATAGTTCTATTGTGGTTTTGGGATGAGTTTCATGGGACGAGTAAGGAACAGCCCTTATCCCTCGAATTTAGTTACAGTTCATTACCGTCTACGCGACCATTACGTTATGACAATGTTACGCAAATTGTTTTACTTACCTATATTAACTTCATCGCGAATTTAAATAATTCCAGAATTCGCTCAATGTACACAAAATGTAAATACTAAATTACGAATGAGTGCACCAAGATGCACCTGTAATTGTAAACAAATATGTGCAGTGTGGACACAATTTCACACTCAATTATTAATGTTATGTCTTTTCAATTTATGTGTAACGTTGCTGTTTTGTCTACTTACGCAGCAGTCGACGCGCGTTTGTCGGTTTGCTGCACTCAATTCATGAGGTACCCACCTTTCAAGCTTTTTCACCTTCCCAATGTGCTTCAAGTGGATTAAAACAGTTTTATCACTAACACCGCAGCCTGCAGCTAACTCGGACGTGGTTTGCGATGGATCCGCTTCCACAATAGCCTTCAATTCTTCATTATCAACTTAGGTCTCCGGCCGTCCACGGGGCTTGTTCTGCAGGTCGAAATTTCCAGAACGAAAACGTTGGAACCAAAATTATTACTCCTTATTATCCTTATAATTACTCCTTCGAGCCGTTTCTGCAGCACTGGTGCCTCGATGGAACTCGTACTCGTAAATAACGCGATATTTCAAGTTTTCCATTTTGTAAACTGAGTGACGCAAAGAAAAAACCAAAAGAGGAAAAAAGAAATGAATTACGGTTTTAAAAACACAAAAGCATAAGTAAATAGCTGTATAAATTTGAAATTGGAATTCCTAACCAGAGGTATTTGAGATCAAAGTGGCCAGTACGACAAAACGCCAATTTCATATGTAAGGACCTAATGAATAATGCTGCATGCATTTTTGTTATACCTACTTATGCGTATAATGAAATTACAATTAGTACAAAATTTTCCCTAAAAAAGTCATTTTCGTAGTATTCATAAAATTTGTAGAAAGTGCATTAGATATATGTAGATAAATTAATTATAAGAGAAATTCACACTTCTCAAACAATGGTTCTATTGCTAGGTCAATATTGAGAATGAGAATGATTAGGCCCGTAGTTGATAGGGCAAACTATCAACTACGGGCACTAATTATTCAAAAAGCATATCAAAAAGTGGTTATCCTATTTGTTCTAACAATTAACTTTGTTGACAAGTGCACAGAATACAATTGGTCTTAACAATATTTATTTATATAAATTACGTGCAAAACGGACTTTAAAACACTAGTAATTTGCATTCGTCGTAATAAGCGGTGTGAATGAACAGCAACAATATGGCGGACGCGTACCTACCATGTGAGGCAACCATTGATATCTTCATTCAGAGACCGGAAACATAAATCAGCGTAGCGCGACGCATATCTTCAGCGCGTGTTTTGTTGCTTCCAATATATAAAAAAAATGTACCAACCAACAAGCGCTCATTTAAATCATAAAATTCTATTTGTCCACACAGATAATCTCATCGTTCGAAATACTCGTAGTCAGTTGACCGCGGAAAATATCTCGCCGACATAATGTGTTTACGTTTCCAATTGCCGGACATCCGGAAAGTTGGCGTAGTAAGACTCGTGATGCGTTAATATAGTTCACTATAGAATCATAGCGCGATGTGTCTAAAAGTAGTGAAGTGACGCCAATTATCAGCATACGAGCAGTTTTAGTTGCAGTGAAAGTGCAGTGAGTCACGCGCAAAGTCGGAAATAGATTGCGTCCGCGCCGCCTCTTGCGCTGCGCCGACGCATGCCTCACGCCCGCGCGCCCCTTTCACCTCTCGCTTACCATCCAACCCATGTCATGTTTGCTTACTTGTCCCCATGCCATGCGGCGACCATGTGTTGAATAAACGGTCTCTTCATTCCAGCGTAGCCAGTAACCTGCTTCGTCGATTAGATCCAGGATGCTTCTGACTGGTCCTATTCGAAAATTATGAGGGGAGGCCTATGTTCAACTCAGTCCTACCGCTGAGATGATGATGAAAACTTTCAAAAGTAGAACGGTTGCATTTGTTGCATTAAAATATTTAAAAAAAGTAATTCAACTTATTCTATCTAAGTGTTAAATGCCTTACTTTTTTCTTTCCGTTCAAAATTCCGAAAATCTCCTCGAAAACAAGCTACATTTCTCGTATTTACAAAAAAAATTTTAAATAATAATATTAATAATTTAAATAATAATATACCTAGAAGTAAATACAAAAATCGTACGATACAAAAAAAGCGTTTTTTACCCATCAAATATGCAATAAGATTGACTATTATTGTTATTATTGTTGGTTTATATATCCAGCTATTATTATTCTCTTTTGTAAATGGTTCGAATTTCATCACAAAATTAACAAACTTCCTAATAAAATATTATTTTGACGCGTAACATGCTAGGTAATTGAAGCGTGTGTGTTAAATGAGTATTTTTATTAATTTGATCAAAATGTGCCAGTCGGGAAATAAATTCCCATACTTCATAATACTTCATGGAAGGAAATGTAACAAATACACTGCCTACTTTGAAAGAATAAAGGTCCGTAGGTGGAACTACGGCATTGCAAAAGATTCTTGTCTTGAGTCTGCACCATCGAAAAAATAATGTATCTTCACATCTTGTCTGCATCGATTGTCTGCACACACGATCAGAGCTCTCTTATGTTATGCGGTGGTTACTGCGGTGTGATGGTCTGCCCGAAGAAGCTAGTACTGAAATATGTACTGAAATGTATTAAAATTAAACTTTGTTATTCCACAACTTGTATAGCATAAAACACAATGTATATTGTGTATATCTACTTTTAGCTGTTACAACACCTACTTTACTAATTGACATGTTTTTTATTTGTTTCTATTCATGCAAAACCGAATACCGCTTTGTTCCGAGAACCGTAAACCCACTTTTTGCATTAGATATAATTTTTTGTGTTGATTGCGCTTTTAATATTTTCCTCAGTACTTGGTCGCTTTCACTCGGGGAAAACCGTTTACTTTATTTCGTGTATACAGATATTTTTTTTCATAAATACTTTATATTGTTAATACAAATTTAGTTCAGCCTGTATGAGTGTATGTATAAAATAATTTAATTTTCTATACGATTTCGAGTAATTTTGAATCGATTTCATGTTTTCTAGCGTAGCGAAACCCGCTGATTATAAGGAAACTAGTGAGCCGTTAAAGTACGGTACATAAGACGTTGATTCATAGCCGATGTTTACCTTTTCTAGTCAGATTACCATAGCGACTAACGAGAAGCATTATTATGATGACAGCCATTTGATTTCTTAAGCCTTTTCCTGTTTGTCTGTTGTTTTTTATGTCTATTATCGTGTTCTCTAGGTATATTCTAACGACAAATGAACGCGGCTTACCATAATGTTTTGTGGAAATTCGTCTTATTTTATTCAGACGCTGGAAAAGTTCGCTGAAAATAACGTTTTTTTTGAATATATTAACGCATTCGAAATTGTCAAGTAAATAACAAAAATGTTATGTTTTATTTACTTTTTTACAATGATATAAATAAATGAAATCAATCAACGTGTTAATTTATTTAATTTACTTGTTTATATTTTATTGATGACATTTTAGATTATACCTACTTTTAAAAAATTTAGATTTTTTTCTTATTTGGCTTGGGCACCAAAATAGAAGCCGAAAACACAAATCCATGTTCGTATAAGACTTGGTTAGTTAGTTTATTTCGTTTTGCTTTACGATTTTATACCCTACAGGCGTCACGACTAACATTTATTTTATTTCGTTCTTCTAAGGTCCTACGAACGTGATATCGCCTTATATTATTTTGGGTAGTGTACGTTTAGTGTACGTTTTACAAAAACAAACTCATATTTCCAATATTCCAATCCAGATTTCTTTGTGTTTGACCATTCTTTAAGTGTTGTACCCTGAAATGGTTATAAGTAACATAATAATACAATCAAATAAGAGGTTATGTTCACGAATTTTTAAATTGACAACTAAACTTAAACCCGGACAAACTAAACCAAAATATAAAGGGGCCTGTAAACGGGCTACATAAATTGCATCTTGTTGGCTATTTTTGTTGACCAATATACCCTTGCTGCAATTTCATTGTGCAATACATTGCCGAGTGTAGACCAGCAAGATTCTGCAACTGAATTGCAGAGTAATTTTGTGTTTACACACGGAGCAATATTGAGCCTAGATCTCAGTAGTTATGTTCGCAAGTTTCTAAATTTTTTATATGCCTCTTCGGTCTTTACATTAAATTTCGCCGCAATTACTGCCCAAGCATCCTTCTTTTGGTTGCGATTTTTAAAAGCACCTCATTCCACATCCCGAGAAAAGACGGTATACGGCGATATTGCAGTAAAGTCAAAACTTGGTAAATCATTTGCAATCTAGCCGGCTAGACATTGAATACTTGCGACTACTCTGAAATATCTTGGCAATATAGCTGGGCTACACTGCAAGATTGCAGCAATTATTGCACTGTGTTGAGCGATATAAACGGCAACTTGGCGGCTATACAATTGCAGCAAGAAATTGTCAATAAACTAGCCCGTTTACAGGCCCCATAAGAGAGAAGGTACATAAATTCACAACAAGCTTAAAGCGAGTATAGTTGTTCAAAACATAATTAAAAATAACATATTAAAACTCCTCAAACTTGTTCCGGTACTTGGAAAAAAATTTACTCGAGGTCAAAGGTCAAAAAAATGAGTTTTTTCGCGATTTTTAGCTAAACGGTAAGTTGTATCATAAAATTACCTGAGAGCCACTATTTCTGAGATATAACGATTCAAAGTTGTAAAAGTTGTAATCGTCATAATATGCACACGTTTCCAGAACCTTTATCCTTGAAAGTTTAGTTTGTCCGGGTTATATTGAGTGAAAAAAATTTTTAAGCAATTTTAATTACAATTTATTTTTTTAAGAAATAATTAGTTACTTTAAAATATTTTTGTTACTAGTTAGATTAAATATATGTACATAGGTAATGTAATTAATGCTGAAAGTCGAATTTTTGCTATGCGGTCTTGTTTGTTTATAAAATTAGACAAGCAAAATAGGTAATGAAAATTTTGAAAATTATATTATTGATAAAAATATTTAAAATCTAGTACAAAAGACACTATCTGGGACAGCGTAACAATGAAACAGTTGATAACATCAAAATAATAATTGTCAGGCACTAAGCGTATAACATGGTCCGAAAGTTTGTATCTACCAAGCTTAGTATCATGGGAACCAGCACAGCGGACTGATGATTATGAAAACTAAGTAAAGTATGCCTTTAAGTAAACGAGTCAGTGACGCAGTAATTTTCACAGGTACTTCCCGAACGAGGTATTAACGAAGTTTCGTTCAAAGGTGCTAACTCGATGTAATTTTGTAGACACGGCCTAGAAACTATTATGTGTGAGGTTAATGTATTTTACTTTCAAAATTACATGGCCTAATGAACTCTTAAAGGGAATATTGTAGATGTAGAGCATAAAAAAAATTCAATATTGAATATATGACTAGCGACCCATCCCAGGCTTTGCCTAATATTTTAAAAAAATCCTTCTTAGCGGATACTTACGTTATATAAAATTAGCCTAAGTTCCAAACTTCGTTCTTCTAGACTTGTAGTTTTGGTTGTGCGTTTGATAAATCAGTCGATAAATAATATATGAATGATAAATCACTAAAATTTGGCAGATAAATAACTATGCAATGCACTTATTTCACACAATACAAAGAAATATAGCAAAGAACGTGGAATGGACCACGAGCGGACGGCGAGTGGTCCACTCGATGATAGCTCGCTGTTCTCATGCTTGCCTCACGTGAACCGCGCGCGGTTTACGCGAGGGCGGTGCGGTGCTCCCCGCCACCCCTTCATTCCCTAAGCTTTCCTTTTTTGTTTCATCTTTCATTTTCTTCATCATCAAGACTGACAGCTATCAGGGCCAATTCACGGATTGTAAAATTTGACATCACAAAACACACGTGTGCACCTAGAGCCAAACCCTGACTGCACGGAAATTCGTTGACCACGCGAAGTCCACTCGTTGACCACGCAAGGTTCACTCGTTGACCACGCGAGGTTCACTTGGTAACAACGCGGCATCCACCCGAGGACCAACGAGTGGACGCCGAGCGACGAGGCGGTGCTGGTCGGCTGCCGGGTGGCTCTAATGAGCTATGACCTTTACTCTGCGTGATTGATCACACCGTCTCACTAACATGACCCAGCGGATTTAGTCATTTGGAGTGGCAATGGGCAGAACCCATAGAACGGAGAGCTGCTGGAGCCGGAAAGGTTCTCGAGTGGAGACCACGGACTAATGAGACGACCCAATAAGGGCAGCGGGTCGACGCTGGATCCGGGCTCCTTCTAACCTGTTCTATTGAAATTATGGGGGTGCGATGATGATGACGACACTTAATAGTAAAATTAACATGTGAACCACGCGGCCATCATCGCGGCCAGAGGTCCCTCGAACATCAAGTGAAAATTAATAATAAGACAAGTGTAGGCTAATGATTATTTTATGACGCTCTGTCTCTTGTAGACTAAGAAAAATGCAAGTGCACCTACTCTTATGAAGTTCAAGGCTAATACATGTAATATAGGTAGGTACTGCTTTTGTGGAGTGCTCGTAGCGTACAGCACTGTGTGAATTATTATGCAGTGAAAGTAAATGAAAATCTGTGTCGAATAAATCAATTTTAATTGATATGCATCAGTTTTGGCAATCCATTCCGTTCCGAGGTATAAACTCTTAATTTTATACATGAGCTTTGCTTCTTAAAAGAAAAAAGTTCAATATTTTATTAATGAGATTAGTTGTTTATTTTATTGTAAGTTGGAACGCTTATTAGAACCTATAAAAGTTTTTATACCAAGCAATGCCGACTATTATGCATGACATATGCATGTCATGCATAATAGTCGGCATTGCTTGGCCGAGGGCGAAAACAATCTAGATACTAAAAACAATGTCCAAAGTCCTTCGGTGAACCGATCGATATTCATTATTTAACTGATCAATAATAAAAATTAATATTGTATTTATATTACAACAAATCAAAAAATGACGAGTCCTTTGGTCTAGTGGTTAAGATTTTTGCATTAACGCTCTGATTCAGTGGTCCTGGGTTCAAGTCTCGGCAGGGCCATCTTTGGAATTTTTTTTTTTAATTGGCTCTGAACATGTTTCGCAGTCATAAATGAACTGGCGGCACACTATAACCACGCCCTTACAGAAGACAACCTTAAAATAATTTCAGCATGTGTGCTGTTGTTTTTCATTTGTTAGAAGACCGTCAGCCTCTGTGAAGATCTATACATAAAAAATATATATTAGATATATATTTTTTTTAAATAATTTGTTAGATTTATTTTTACTTTTCCGTGTCCTGTTTGCAAGTGTATGTTATTGCAACAACAATAACCAGTATTAGGTGTTATTGAGCGTAACGTAAATATGTACGTACAATACCATTTATTGTTATACCTACCTACTCGTGCATCTAGTTGAGAATGAACTGACGCGATGCGCATCATTGCATTTGCAAGCAAAGTGACGCAACTTATCGTCCGTCAGACTTCGATGTGTTAGCTCAATGACTGTAATTTCGCAAAATTATCGTAAAACGTAAACGTGGCGTGGAATTTGCCATTAATAACCAGCGGCCATCCTACCACAATACTCCTTGGCGTTTCGTACGCTAAACATGCATCCTTGCGTACCCATAAAAATACACCCGAGGGCGCGTCGGCCGGAGCGGTTTCAGTGGGACTTTGTTATTGGATTTTATCGTTTTGTACTCCTACGAAGCGGTGCCATAGTACGAAGGCCAAGGGTGCGGGCGGGTGGGGGGAGACGGAGGCTGTAGTAGCGACGTAGTAAGTGCGGAGGGTGGGGTACGGAGCACATCGCGCGTTCAATATTTGTTAGTAAATGCGGCTTAGTGATGGATGATCGCGGTTATCGACTTTTGTCGATTAGTCAAAGTTTTATATCGATATGTTATTTTTATTGAACTGCTTAAATGTACATAATTAATTTTCTCAATAAGTACCTCGCAGATAGGTAGGTATATATTATACTAGCTGGTGCCCGCGACTTCGTCTGCGTTCTTTATAGCCTATTCCTCGATAAATCGACTATCCAATAATCCAACACAAAAAGAATTTTTCAATTCGAACCATTAGTTCCTGAGATTAGAGCGTACAACCAAACGAACACACATTCTCCTATTTGGGTTATTATACCCCTACCAGTCCTATCGGATAATTATGTTAAATACAAATGTTAAGGCTTTATATGCAAATATTTGTATATTTACTTTGTAATGTTATGTCATGGAAATGTATGAGTAGACAAATAAAGGAGGGCTTCGTTTACAGTAATTTATTTAAAGTTATTCTTCAAGTTTTAGGGAGCGTGGTTTAATAGTAGTACGGTTATTAGTATTAATCTGTATACATATACATAATTGTATTACTTGACAAATAATTTTTAATATGATCGAAATGTAACCACACAGTGTATAGAGTATGCACAATGTCTGTTGAATCATGTCAATTTGTTATTAATATTTTTTTTATCTTCGTAAGGTGAAATCTTTACAAAGTATCATAATTATGAACAAGCATACAATCCATATGATAGGGTAACGCGTGTTTTTTTACCCATTCAAACTCGGTATGGGCGCGGTTCTTGTCCTTAGGGGACTTTGGAACCGTCACCGGTCGCTAAGTTTGTTAATACATAGAATACCTACATAATGTGAGTTTTTTAGGTTATCTTTTTCGATAAACAGCGCATCACTAGTTCGTTCAAGATAAGAGTACAATAACATTCCCTACTCTATAAATATCCGCTGTACTGAGTGACCGACCGAGTCTGACGAGGACGGGGCGCGGGGCGAAGCTATGCGGCGCGCGGAGTTCATTTGCATTGCATCGTACGCAATGCACTGCGAGTGCGGCCAGTGCAACCCGACCGCCTATTGCCCGCTCGCTCTACAACTCGCCTGCCTCCGCGCTGTACGAGTGTACGCACGCCAACAAACTCGTTCGCGCCAATAACTACACTCTTTACTCCCACATTTACTATTTTGCTTCGAAACAATACCACATAATTATGAAACGACGACAATATTTTCAATTTCTGCATGCATACCAGACATTATTGCACAAACTAACACATTATAATGTGCAAATCCATGAAATTACTTAATCCGAATAGTGTTTGTAAGATAAAACATTGAATTTATTTATTTATTTATTTATTAGGAAGCCAACACAGTATACAACAATCTATACACTTATTCACATTTAAGCAAACTTTTATATTGTATACCCCACTTATAGGCTAACTCAGCATGCATTAAAAACGAACACAAGAGACATTTGTATTAACAGTATTAAGATTTGTATTAAGAGAAATTTGTATGTAACAGCAGTTTTATCTAAATATTTATAGTTATTGATCTGAAAATGTACGCAGTCAAAACGAGGTTGAAGTTAGTAGAGTATACGTCATGTCATGTCTGAATTGAGGTAGATAGATACGCCCTCGGCTCGTGGTATTGTTTACGCTGCAAGCGCCATCTTGGATGCCTCTCCCGCGGATTCTCTGCACATGCGCTATTCGTCCCCCCCACCCACGTGTCCCCCCCACAAGTGGTGCGCTTTGAGAAAGGTTCCGGCACCGTAATCCTGCAACGCAATATCACAATACTACGTCGTACTTTCATGGACAATTTTCATGAAATTGCGCTTCACGTTTTATTTTAGGACCGGACTTGCATTATGAGTAATAGGTATATTATTAAATGATGCTTCTTTTCTTTGTGTTTACACTTTGCTTCTCTATAAATAATCTAATAAAGATTAATTAAGATGGAACGTTATAATAAGGCGCGTCGACGCTGGCTGGATCCAGGCTGTTTCTGAACGGTCCTATTGGAAAATAATGGAGGAGGCTCATGTCCAGCAGTGAACATCTTAAACCATGCGGCAAGGATCATGTTGATTATTACTATTTGACTCAAAGCAACAACATGCAACAGAGCGAGATGACGAAACGCATTCTCGAATCCGTAACGGTTTTACAATTATTATGCATTCTGGTCATGCTCTTAGTATCAATTACAATAGGTAATTGCCTTGCGTTTGGGAAGTTAACGCACGGTAAGTAAATAGATTCAATGTTAGTGTTACAGGGCGTGTAGTCATAGTATAGTTGTTTTGAAAACTAACATGCGTTACTCTTATTAATTACCGACATTCGAATCACGCAAAGCGGCGACCGCGCACCGCCTGTTAAGATGACACAAGTCGGCGGCTCGAACGAACCGAACTCATCGGTGCGTGTAGCTAAAATTCATTCTGTCTCACACAGCACAATGCGCGGGAAGAGCAGTCGAGTGAGATGCACAATGATTCATACCAAAAAATAAAATCATAAACTGACCCTTGGGCATATACTCTTTTTGACAAAACTACTGCATATATCTATTTCGTGTAAAGTTATTTGAACTCTTGAATAACTAATCAATGTGTGTAGGCAAAGTATTTTAGAGTTATTGTACACTAGAGTGACCTATTCACCCTCAAAGTTGCATTAAAACTGGTGTTAAAATATGGATTTTTCAAGGATCATATCTTTTAAATTACGAGTAATATTTTTTTAAAAGTTTTTATAACAAGGAACCTAGTTAACGACAAGATAAATCGGTATCATGCTTAATTTTGTAAATTAAACATAAAACAGCTTAGTAATAATCATTCTACGTTTGTATGGAGAAAAGCTGACTTTTATCACCTTAAGGCATGTTTTTATTTGTTGTGTCGACGTGAACTCCATCCACTTGCTCGACCGCAATGCGCAATTGAACGGTGAAAAGAGTTTTGTATACCAACGAGAAAAATCTTTATCGTTTAGGTTTTCTTTATGCTACGATTGATCAACCAGACACAAGCAAGACTAGGTAAAGACAGTGCGTACACCTAGTCGAGCGATGGTAATGGATTTTTAAATAATTATTAATCTAATTAGAGGTAAAGTGTGATTTGACACATCAAGTAGGTACATACATAATTGCTTGTTAAAACAAATTAGGTATCTTTACTAATATTATAAATGCTGTTTGTTTATTAGTTACGCTTTCATGCCACTATATACTCAATCGATCATCGTGAAATTTTACGTAATACACGTTGTTAGGGATACAGAAAAGGACCTTTGATCCAGAGAAAAGTACGGTTCTCGAAGGATAATCTAACTAAACATAAAACAAAAATATGCCTGAAAAAATATATGAACAGTACAATAAATACTTAGAGCACAAATATTTTCACACCTAAGAAAAAGCAGACGCGGGCAAAAGCTAGTTTAATAAAAACGCAAAAAAAAATTACGCGACGTTTACGTTTTAAGTTTATAATATAACTGGGTTTTTCCCGCGACTTCGTCCGCGACCGATCGCTACCAAACTTCACAGGATTACCCGCTGAACTAATCTGAAGTGTATGTATGTATATTATAATTTTTCTTTTTAATTACCAAAATTTTGCAAATAAACAAAATGTGTGCAATTCTACACTTTAAAGAGTTTACCATTGAAAACCCCGAAAAAAAAAAACATCTAAAGAAAAAATTACAAAATATAATATACTTAAGCTTTTTCACTCGCTAATTTTACGTTTTTTACACGTAAAATTAGCGATCACCACTTTGAATGCTTTGATCACATTGCGATTTATTCTTTCTAAGTTTTGTACGGAGTTGTTTGCAATCCTGCGCAACGTCATAATTATTATCAGAACGACAAAGGCCTCCGCCACACTTGACGGAAATTCCGTCGGAACGCCAACGCCATGTTATTGCATTAAAATGACTAATAAGGGGTACACTACACGGAAGATCGGTCACTCCGTCGCTCAGTCATTTATTGGCGTTCCGACGGAATTTCCGTCAAGTGTTTCAGAGGCCAAACAGTGCGAACTGCGACCTGCGATAGTGTGATTTCGCGATAATATTATAGTTAATGTGATGTGGCAGCGGGATATCCGTCTGATGTCATTTGTTTTTAATAATAGTCCAGCTCATGAATATAATAGAAATTATCACTCAATATTTTCGATGAAAATTCCTTTCGGTATTATCGAGTAGAATCGTGTTGTATGTAAGTGTCGCCGTTAGTACGAAATGATTACACGCTTACTTCGTAGTTAAAAATTGGATGCGCTGTGACAAAGTAACTAAGAAGTGTTTAACGATTCATTCATTTTCAAAATAATATATAACATTGAAACAATTAAGGACTCCTTTCTCTCAGTTTTTTTTTAATTTATAAATGTCTCAGAAATCGCGGGGTAATGTAGCAATGTATGATCTATTCTTTTTCTATTGATCAAAAACGTAAACAAATATAGCGTCGCAATGGTCACTGGACTGTTTTAAAGATGGAAATTGTACATTAGGCATTATCAAAGAGAGTTGACTCAGTGATTAACTCATTTAGAATTTGTTCGTATTGTTTGTTTAGTTCTATATCGGGAATTGTTTGTTTACCTTTTTGATCAATGAAAAAAGAATACAGTATAGTCTCACGATTTCCGATTTAGATTAAATTTAGACTTTTGATTTAGATGAAGACTTATAATCAATAGATCATAAAATTAAAAACAAAATGTCAATTTTTATTTGCTCAATAGATCGTTAAATAAAAGTATAATTTATCATTGATCCAATATATGTTTTTCATGCGTCATATTCATAATTTATTTTCAGTTTTCTTCATAAACTTAATAAGTAATGAAGTCTATATAATGTAGTGTCATTATAAATTTTCAAGTAACATCTCGTTATTATTTCAGACGTATTTTTGGTATTATTTTTTGGCACAAAACGCTTGTTAGGTTATACCTACAGAGTTTAATTTGGTACTTAATTTGTTTGTTTCGAAAGCATTTGAAGTAATGATGCTCTGTGGTTTCCTGCAGAGTTGCCCCGTGGGAGGCCATTAGTGGCAAAATGGTGGCAACTAATCAAGCGAGGCATGAAAACAATAACAAATTAATTACATCTAATTAAGGAATGTGTTCTGATAAGCCGTCCGTGCAGTAATATATTATCTAGTTAAACATAGTTCTATCTATAACGAATATATATATATATGTATGTACATACTTTGCTTAACGTTGATAAAAGTGACAGATATTTCTTTATTAACCATAAAATTATTCAATTGATAAAGTAATCGTGAATTCTTAAAGATTATCTCATAGGAGTTCGTGCTTACACATGCCTCTCGTTCTGAATCATTCCGTTTGTTTACATTATGTTGACCTAATACCTAAAAGCAATGTGTCAACTACATAGCTATTTATCTTGCGCAAGACGATTTCTGCAAGTCATACGCGTTGCATAGTGTTTGCACATTCTGCAATATGTTCTAGAAATAACCCGCATTTTTCTCGTATTAATTGCGACTAAATTTTTTTCTGAAAACAAAAATGACCACCCGAAAGAGAGTGGGGGGGCTTCTCTTCGTTACTATATTATACTATGCATTAAACAGCGGCTTCGCTCACTCTTTTTCTTTTTATTGTGAGCGATTCAACTGACGAATAATTTTTTTAGCAGTAAATTCACTTTAATTTTACTTAGATATGTTCAAAAATTTAAAAAGCACTCGTCGATAAAGCCCTGTAAACAGTGCTTTTTAGTTAGCGCAACGACTCAACTATGAGCACTGATGCGAGTGACGCGAGCCTGTTCGTTTACCAAGCTGACGGCTTGGTAAAAGTTGCCTCACTTTTCGTCCGTGTACTCGGTTTCTAGGTGTTGTTATTCTAAGGTCCTATATACTGTTTCCAAGGGAAGCCACACAGCTTTTCCTGATTAACTATTTTAAATTTTATCTCTCTGTATTATAAAAATAAACTAAAACGTTTTTGTTACAGTATGTCCGACAATAGACGTCCGGAACACACCCGAGCAACTGAACAAGCTGCGAGGATGTCGCGTCATAGAGGGACAGCTCAGCATTGTGCTGTTGGAGCGCGCCACGGCCAAGTCCTTCGAGAACATGTCTTTCCCGGAGCTCAGGGAGGTCACCGGACATATCAAAATATACAGGTACCAGTATCTTTATGAATTTCAATATTTCGTTACTTTAAACGTAATGTTATCTTTCGAAGTGTATATTTTAAAATATTCTCTCTCTATATTATGTTTTATTTTATCCCATCCTAATCTTATTTTTATCCTACTCCATCCATATCCGTCTGTTCCTGTCGCATCACTGAACCATTTTTTGGCGAATCTTGGAGAAAAAATGAAATAAAAATGTTCGCTAAATTTTATTTTTAATTTAACTTCAGAACGAAACGAGAAACAGTTTGTTAAAACCTTGTTCTAGGTTGAAAGGCCTTCGTAACCTCGGTGATCTATTCCCGAACCTATCAGTCGTTCGAGGAATGCAGCTTTTCAGGGACTACTCAATTGTCATATTCGACAATGAAAGCCTTGAGGTACGTACAAATATAGCAAGAGTGTTTTATTTATTTTAACAAACTCAACTATTATATTACAAAAAAATGTGATTTTTGTTTACCTGATTTGTACTATTGAGACAAACGTAACTACACGACGAAAATACGACGCAAACGAAATACAATGAAGAATTGGTTAGAACTAAACAATCGACCTTGATATATTAAAAGAAACGCAGTATATTATGTTAGGTTTATTTTTGTTGTTTAAAATTAATGAGTTAATGTTAAATCTAATTACTTACTTAAGTAATATGTAAATTGTTTCTTCCTTTCTTTATAATCTAATGCACTAGAAAAGAGTAGCTTTGAAGAAGCGTTCCAATATATGTTACGAGTATTAAGCAATAACTAAACTAGCAAAGTAGCTACGGAATGCAATCATATGGTGGGATCGTATTTTTTATTTCTAATTTTAATTTAATTTAATAAATATTTGAGATACAAACACAAGGATTAACGACAAGAGATTTGGGAGGGATATGGAAATGGAGAATGTTAGCGTTACCGGCTTCTCCAGAAATCCGATTTACGGTTGTGTTTTGATACCTACATGAAACCCAACTGTTTCGATGCGCCTGCCATATAAGGCTTTCGAATTCTTGTTTTTATTATTGTGGTGATAAAAAAGTCAATGCTAATTTTGTTGTGTACAGTCACTCGGTCTTCGCTCACTGTGGAAGGTGGAACGTGGCGCAGTCCGCATAGAGCACAACGATAAGCTTTGCTACACCAACACCATCGACTGGTCACGAATCACACCACCAAACGCTGAAAACATAATTAGGGTAAGTGTTCCGCTCATTTTGTTTCTTATAACTCTTAATGATTTTTGTAGCTCTGGTGTGTCTAGCCTGGTCTAAACAATAGTCAAATATTTCTTCGAATTGAATGTAATTTTGGAGATTACCAAGCTACACGCGAACTTAACTTCTCTTTAAAAAATGTCTGACTTGTCGAAAGTATTTTCTAATAATAAGATAATAAATATAGCGGTCTTGAAAATTAGTCCGTTGGCCCTTCCGAAACCAACGGAAATTCCAGAATAAGGAGAATAGCAAATATTATATTTTAATTTTAGTTTTTCGAGGTTGCTTGTAACTTGAAATCTGGGCACTGCCGAAGGTGGAAGCCCAAAAATTGGTCGTTTAGCTAGCTCACAATTTCCCAAATAGCCTACTCCAAAAATAATATAGCAAAATAAAAAATACCACGTTAAGGGCAATGGTTTAAAATATGTATAGGCATAATTTTTTTTTTTCAAATCGAACAAATATTTTTCCCGTTAAGTCATTTCATTTCAGGGCATGGGAGGGAGAGGGGTAGAGATGACTAATTTTTCAGTAGTCCTTTGGGTAGGTGCGGATGTTCTGAATAAAACCCATTTTTTTTCAATACCTCAATTTTTCAGAAAATGAGAGCATTTTTTGTCGGGAAAAGTGTAGTCAAAATTGGTGAAATTGGCCTTTTTAGGGGCTGGGTTAGAGGTGACTAATTTTGCAGTAGTCCTTTGGGTAGGTGCGGATGTTCTGAATAAAACCCATTTTTTTTAAACTTCAATTTTTCAGGAAATGAGAGCATTTTTTGTCGGGAAAAGTGTAGTTGAAATACTATAATACACATATTAACGTAAAAAACGACAAATTTTGCGCGAAAACTATCACAGATAAATGGGTGGTAACTTTTTTTGGCTTTTTTGCGCTCTTTCGAATGGCACAAACCGCATTTTGAAATTCGCAATAGTTTTCGAGATATTAGCGAAAAACAAATTTTGGGTGCAATTTTTCCCAATTTTGGGCCATTTTGATGCGGATTTCGAGGAAGCGATTACGATTTTCGGATTTCTCGACCCCGAAAACATAAGTCAAGGTTAAGATATTAAATCAAGGTCGAGTAGTTAACAGACTGTAGGGCCAACGGACTAAATACGTAAAAGGAATTTTATATTTAGAACCTCACTCCTTACATCCACGAATACAAATGTACGAATGTTTCGAAGAAGGCCTTATTCACTACTTGGTATAAGTATTTTGGTATAGAGGACGCTATTTTAACATTGTGAAAAACAATGTCATAAGATATCAACATAAATTTTAATTATCGTTGAAAAAACATCAATTTTGGAAATATAGCGTCTTAGCCTTCATGTTTATTTGTTTTTTTCTCGTGAAAAGAGAAATGCATTGAAATAAATCTAATACGATGTTCTAAAACTTGTCAAATGGCCTATTGTCTTCGTTAATAACAATTATTATTTAGGCGGTTCCTAAATATTCATGGCATGAATATATTTTACTAAATAAGTATTGTATTTATGTCATGAATATTTAGGAATGAAAACAAGCGTGTATATAATATTTAATTACATCTAATAATCTATACCAATATATAAAGCTGAAGAGTTTGTTTGTTTGTTTGGTTGTACGCGCTAATCTCAGGAACTACTGGTTCGAATTGAAAAATTCTTTGTGTGTTAGATAGTTCATTTATCGAGGAAGGCTTTAGGCTATTTAGTGTGACCTAAAAAGGCTTAAAAATAAAAATATTTATATTATCCTTATTTAGATTAACGCCATCTATCGTTCAGTGGCAGAACTATTAAGACAAACAGCTTTGACTCAACAAGTCGACTACTCACCGTGAGAGGGCGCAATATTCAAAGGCTTTAGGCTATTATAACATCTTGAACGCGGACGAAGTCGCGGGCACCAGCTAGTAAATTATAATTCAACGTTTATAACTTATAAACAATGTAGTAATTATGGTTCTATATTGTTCTTATCTGAGTACTTGAAGTAAATTTACAGGAGAAAATGTTTAGAAGCCATTTACGATAGACTAAATATCCACTAAATGTCTAAGGCAATTAATTTATATAAGACAAATAACTGTTTTGCAACAGTTTAAGGTGGGTTTTATTTTTATCCTACCCTACAGTACCTCTATAGGAACTTAATATTTTTGAAGTGTGTAGGTATATATATTTTCTTCTCTGGTATACCGGCTGTCGTGATGTTCCTCGTGCGACTAGATCGCTGTTGATGTCAGCACAAGATTGATGAAACTTTCAATCTGAAATCAGCCATGACAGATTGAACTTTGTTAAAACGTTCCACCATTCAATTTACTAGTATTATTAAGATCATATACGAGTAACAACCGCCAGACAATTCACATTATTAATAAAATATTATACCTACCAAAGGCGTGTAGATCATTGTAGGTACTTAAATATTTTAAATATGAATATTAAATTTGTTTTACATTGATCGAGAACGAAAATAAACTTAAAAATCTGCCAATAAATTGACGGTCGTCCTTGATACAAAAATCTATACATAGATCGAGACTTGTTATTGTGTATTATGAAAAAGTTTTTATACTTATTATAGATAGCGTGAGATTGATTCTATAAATAAAATATTATTTTGTGATGTTTCATTCACTCTGAAACGGATGATAAGTTTATTCTGAATGATCGTTAAATTCCATTCATTTAATGATCAATTTAATTAGACAATAATTCTATTAGGGATATTATTTGATGTAAGTATAAATAACGAGCTACCTAGGTTTCGTAAGGCGCAAGGTTGGCTTACATTACTGAAAAGTATATATATGTACTCGTATTTTCAAACATCATTACGAAATTCCCTATTTTTTACTATTCTTAATTCTTATCGGAATTTGAAAAAGATATCTGGTAATATGCGCTTTAATTATAGTAAAAACCAATTCTAAATTTGTTTAGTTAGATCATAACTTAGCGAAGAAAGTAATGGTGAAATCTAAAAGTTAAGCCTATATAAAAAGTTCCGGGTATAACCAAAGACTTTATAAGTATATTTGGGTATAGACACGGCGTAGCCCGTAAATAATGGTATTAGTACAATTCGTCCACTCGAGATTGTCCACACGAGAGAGAAAGAGAGAGAAGTGGACGAATTCGCACTGTCGCTCGCTAGTGCGAGTATGATTTTAATACTACCAAAGATTTCGGGGCTTTCTGCTTGCTACGCCGCATCTATAGTTCAGATCAATGGGTATAACCCGGAAGCTTTTAACAGGAAAATAACAGTATGTATTTACTCGAATACTGTGGTACAAAACTGCATAAAATAACTTAAAAAAGTGGACCGCACACGGCCCGCCCATCTCGTCCACTCAAACATGTGGTCTATAATAATGCGCTAATGACGACATTGCGGTTTTCACTAATATTATTGTTGTTTCTTGGCGAACTTGTTTAGGACACGACCGTGGGATTTCTTCGTTATTAGTTCCGCTTCGTGTGTGTGTAATATACGCATATAATAAATATGTTTTGTGTATGTACGTATGTATGTCTTGGGACCACCGCGACCGCCGCCTCCGCCTCCTCCACCCGGCTGAGCTGAGCCCTCCACCTCACCCCCCTGACATTCCCGCGTTCGCCTTGTCGCGCTGTCATCAAACGTATTTAAGTAGTGGGTATATATTACACAGGACAGGCCTCGCCCCCGCCACGGCACGTGTTTACCGACTATATAGAATATCATTTTATTTTCGACTTGTTTACGAATAGTTAATCAGCAATACTGGTCTTTGTAATACCTACATATTTGTTACTTTGGCTATTAATAAACAATGTATGTAGGTATAACGAACTTTTGACTTGTTAACCGATAGTAGGTTACACGTGTAAGTTTTAATTTTAAACATTTTTAACCCCCAATACATGTCCCCAATGTACGGCGCAAAAATGGGGTGTTATAAGTTTAACGTATCTTAGTTTTATGTACGTGTAGTTATCTCTGTCTAACTAAACCATGTCTAAACGGATGGACCGATTTTGTTCTGTTTTTTGTTTTGTTTGAAAGCTAACCGGATTGTTCAGATCGTTCTTAGTAATAATTTATGAAAATCTGTTCAGGCGTTTGAAAGACCATCAGCCCAATACCTAGTTAGAAGCCGCAGAATTTAACTGTGCTTGGCTGGCACGGTCTCTAAAATTAACTGACTATAAATTGTAATAGTTACCTATTATACTTAAGTATCAATAATTTCGTTGGTTGCCCTGATCGTTGATTTTATATAAAATCCAAAACCCTGAAGACACTTTATAACAATGACAAGGAAACCAAGAACTTTACTTGAGTTTTTAATCCTTTTCATCAATCATCAATCAATCAATACTAATAATAAATCTATAAGTGTAGGTATTTTATGTATGTATGTTCCTCCATAACTTAAACGAATTAGGTAACTGATTTTCATGAAACTGTGTCCTACACACAGGATACGCTACTTTTTTTCTTTTTCAACGCGGACGAAGTTGCGGGCGCCAGCTAGTTTAATAATTTAAAGGTGCGTTTACTGAGTTTCAGTCATAAACTAGGCTGGGCACAGTGGGCAGCCAGCATATCTAACACTATGTCTATAGTATACTACTATAATAATGGAATGCCAGAGTCGCTCTACTGTGCTCTTTCTTGACACTCACCTATTATCTTATTTCTTGAAAAATACTGCTATTTGGTGCCTCAACACTGAGCGAAAAACCGATGCTCCATTATTGGAGACGTGACATCAGGTCGTGCATATTCACTCAAGTTGACACGAGTTAATTAGGTAAAGTAAAAAATAAAGATGTTATATTTAAACGGTCAGCCAAAACATTGAAGTTTGATACTTATTTGTTCATATTACCTACTTACATTCCAATTAAGTGCAGTGTTAACTGCACGTATCGAATGTACCATGAAAACACCAAGGGGCTACAAGGGGCTCTTTCCATTCTTTGGTTTGCACAGGCGCCATTCCAACTGTCCGTCACTTGTTCGCTTAAAATAATGACATTAATTCTTATTTCAGAGTAACTACGATGTGCGGTTGTGTGGTTTATGCCCCAACAGCACCAGTCGCGTTGAACTTCGTCGGATGACCGCGATGCAGTGTCCGGCTGACACTAACGGACGGCTGCTTTGTTGGGATGAAAAAAACTGTCAAAGAGGTATGCTGAATGGGGTGTTTAGCGCCATCCAATTACTGTTATAAACACTTAGTACCTAATTATCCCTAAAATATCGACATTAACTCCATTGGGAATTAGAAAGGCCAGGTTATTTGCCTTTGCGAACTGAGACGTGATTGTAAATTTGCGGCAATTTTGTTAAGTCTTATGATAAGCAATTTATTGCTTTACATATTTCTTTTCAAATAAAAAATAAATAAAATAAAAGAGCTTTATAGTAGTCGCATAATGATATTATGTTAGATCATTTGTAAATTTGATTTATCACGGGATTTGTATTAATTAGACCAAACAATGGTCAAACAATATGGTTAGGTAATTCTACGCTAGTAATATATTAGTCAATGGTTAATCCGGAAAGTAGAAACCGAATCAGGAATTTGGAATACTAACAATTAGGAGTCGTATTCCGAGTCGGAAAAAAATGAAATAAAAATAATTTAGACAAATAATCGAAAGAAAGATTCTCTTATGACCTCTACTTTATAGCGCTTCTATATTAAACATAATTAAGTATAATGTGGTTCCATGAGTTACTTGGAATTTACTAAATTATTTTGTGTAGCGTGTCCGAGTGATTGTGGTGACTTGTCTTGCACCGCAAACGGCACTTGCTGCCACCCGGAATGTCTCGGTGGTTGCGATGGTCCGTCTCGTCGCGACTGTCACGTTTGCAGACATTTCTCGTTTGGTTACGGCGCACAACGGGAGTGCATAGAAAAATGTCCACATGGCACTTATGAGGTAAATATCACACAGCACAGCGGCTGCTTTTGCAGCGTCTTTATTTTTATTTTTTTTCATTCCCATTGCAAAGCCTACAAAATGGTCCTTTTTCCCAAAAAGTCCCCCTGAATGAATTTGGTCTCTGACTTCGTGGATGCCTTCGGGGACTCTTTGTTGAATCAAAATCAATATCAAACCTAAACCTATTTTAGTTATTTTCTTATGTTTTTTCTTGATTGTTAAAACATCGATGATTTAAATCCTTTTTAACTTATCTTAAATAACATCTTGTTTGCTATTATTTTTATTATTTTGAAGTTATAATAATTTTAAATGTTTATTTCAATGGTCCATAATTATTTGGATAAGTCGAAGCGTTTAATAATAAATAAATTTATTGGGAAACATAAGTGCCTAAGTATATGCGTCGACTTATTCCAAACAAATAATTTATTCAATGATTTCAATTTGATTTAGTAAGTTTTAAAAGTAGGCATACAATAGTTTTCTTTAGTTTTCGTTTCGGTATTCAATGAAATATTTCTACATCTTCATTTACATAAATATTGGATATCGTAAAGAAAATTACTAGTTTATAGAAGAACTCCCATAGAATTATTGTAGAATTAAGTTGAATATATAGGGTATTAGTTTTTAGTACTTATAAAAATTGTTTTGTGTTTGTTTAGCTGTACAGCCGTTGCGTTACGGAGCAGGAGTGTCGCTCGTTGCCACCGCCACCTGCAGAGAATTCGCCAGAAACGAGCAAACAGCCGGGACCCAATCTGCGCTACTACAAGATATACAATCGCACCTGCACCTACGTTTGTCCCAGTGGATTTATGGAGGTAAATTGTGCGGAACACATGAATATTATCCTGCTTTCCATACCATCAGTCGCCAAAGCATAATAATAATTTATTTGTTGATCATATTATGTACATAATAGGTATTTTCATTACACAATATCTAATATATTCTATATGACCTACCATTGCTTGCATACAAAAATCTTTATCTTAAAATACAAAATTTTGTCATTAAAGAAGTCATGAATGGTGTAGTAAATCCTTTCGACCAACACTGTCCTCAGTTTATTTTTAAAATCTACTATATCTTTGTTCCTTAATGCTATTGATAAATTATTATATATTTTGGACGCCATACCCAATATGTCCACATACTTCATCTATATGTTTCACAACCGCACGCATATGCGATGAGTCCACCTAGTTTTGCTCGTGTCTAAAGGCTCAATGGCCACCTGCCATGAAGTGGAATTTCAGTTTGCCTGCTGCCCTTTAAAGTTATATCCGTATGAACATTTAGTAAAATTATTTGTTCACTAAGTATACGGGTGCGAGTATCAGAATATCTATGAGTATCTTAAAATTGGTTCGGTTTAAGGAGCTTATCAGTATTTTTTAACAAATTATTGGCAGTTTGCCTGCTGCCTTTTAACAGCCTTATGTTGGCAAATCTACATAAAAGTTAAAAAAATTGATTGCATTAAACTCTGGTATTAAAAAAAGTTATTTTCTAAACAAATTGATTGGTAAAAATTTACACTTGTTGGTATATTTCTCAAGATTAGTTAGTAAGCAGGATGTCATTATCGCAGCACATTTTTTGTGGGTGCAAATGTTTACGCAAACCATTATAACAAATTGCTTATTGGTTAATTAATTAAATTAGTAATAATGGGCGTGTTATATAGGCGGAGTTAAGGAAAAATATGCAATTGACAGCCAAAGTAAAATTAATATACATATTAAGTTTATTACCAATTACCACGTTAATAGTTTGACTGCATAAGGATAATTAGTTGTCTGTATTCCAGTTAATCTGTTTCATTGAAACTTTTCTATTGAAAGCTTCCAATAAATTTGAATAATTGCCAATGAAATAATCTTCAAGTAGCTCGATGTGTGTGGGTGATTTTAAGGCATTTAAAATGTTATGCGCTGTTTAAAAATATTTAAGAAATAGGGATCTTCAATGCAATTCAATACCAAAAAATGTGCACTTCTTATATCGTCCGTCCGGGACGCATTTTTTCATATACACAAACCTCCCTCTCATATCCCTTTCCATACTTGATTGATAACTGAATTAAAATCCGTTGAGTGGTTATAAGTAGTAGACGGAGAAACAGACACGTAGGATATATAATATGTAGAGATCAAAGGTTTAATGAAAGAAATGGTTACTGTGAGTCAACTGTAACTCACATATGCCACCGCGGCATTTTAGATCTTTGGGATTTTAGAAGAACTACAATTCTCTAGTACCTACATATTTTTATATATCTCTTAGGTCTAAGTAGGTTTAGCCTATGTAAGCCATGTAAATTTATTTTTCGGCGACTGGGTTGGATTTTATTAAGTTAAAAAAAAAATAATGCATTAAAGATATGTTACCGTCTTTACATATATGTATTATTTATATTTTAATGTTGATACACAATATAACCTTAAAATACCAAAACATGAAGATTACCTGCCAAAAGTATGCCCGCGAGCTGTTTGTTAAAGATTTAACAAATATTCCTATTCGGTACAAATAAATTTTACTTTGCAAAGTTCAAGTATATTTTACTACCGCCCACACCTTTATACACCTACTCGTATATACTCGTATACAGTGGTATACTAACTCGTATTTGATATCCCCATAAACAAGATATTCAAATGTCTGCATCAGATATCTTTTTTTATCTATAGAAGAAGAATGACTTTATGTATTTACAAGTACAAATAAAATGTAAAAAAAAAGTTTTATTTTTCGCCAGTCGCGTCAGTCTGTGATTATATATTCTTGTGATATTAAAATGGTTTGGGGTGATAAAGAGAACCGAATTGCTGTGATAGCATTGAACAAAGTAGGTTAGGAGCCAAATGCAATTTTTGAAACTCCATCCCCCTTGGTATTAGTCGAAATTTTGTGAATCGGGCTATTAACAGTGATATGTTAAGTACTACGTACTAGATGGAACACTCAAGACGCGATGAGTGTTCCAAGTGATTGGAGTTCCGACGTCCTACCCGTTCACAGTCTGTTATACGCGCTCGTAGAGATGAGGCGCGTTATTATTTTCAAAACCAATAAAAATGTCGTCTTGTATGATGAGATATTGCAAAAATACAACAAAAAATATTGGTAAAACTGCTGGTGTGACGTTCCATAGGTAAGTTTTATTAATATTGAAACGTTTAATAGGTTTGTGGGACATCAGCAGTACCACATTTATACTTTTGCATGCATTCGGATGTAGCCAAATGAAATACTCAATAGCTTGAATCTTATATTAACTGATAGAATTTACAAAAATTACATTTTCAAATTAGCCTATGTACATAGCAAAAGTCCGGTTGAAAAACTATAGCACAATAATCATTACAAATGTTGACAACCCCTTTTATACACAAATTTGACATGACAGTTTATTCGTTTTCATATTTTCGAATCTATTCTTGACTTTTCAAATCTTCTATGCCAGCGTTAGTCGGAGAGGTTGTATAACTGTGGAGTATCGCCACAGGTTAATATTTAATTTGTTAAAACCGACGTGCTTATCGGGTCGGCCATATTAATATTCAGTTGTCTACGACTTGACGTATTGACCTTGACACTACTGCCGCGCCGTCCCCCGCCAACCCCCGCGCACCTTCCGCGTTGGAACATGAATTTAGCAAGAAATCGTAGGGAGCGTTCCATCTAGTACGTAGTACTTAACATATCACTGGCTATTAATAGGCAAAATGAAACCTCCTCTGTTTGTGACAGAAAAAGATCTGGCCGTCCACGTAGTATTCGTACTAAAAGGGCGATCAAAGCAGTGAATGAAAGGATTGGAAGAAATACTGTCCAAAAGCAAAAGATTTCATCTCGGGATGACATCTTTTGCAGTTTAGATGACTTAGGACTTGCAGACGCACTGGTCATTATTTAACCGATAATTTAAAAATGAATAGGGTTAATTAACTATTGGTTTGTTATTTTATTACAGACGGGCAACAGACGCGATGCAACATGCGGTCCTTGCCCAGAGTCGGGCTGCTCGAAACATTGTGGTGGAGGAAGTATAACTACGATAGCCTCTGCGGACCAGTTCCGCGGATGTACAAAAATCGAGGGCAGCCTTGATATCTCAATGCGGGCCATTGGTGGTAAGAACATCTCACTATATTCACTCAATTCAATTATTTACATCCACATCCCCTTTGGACTGTGTTAACACTTAGAATCCTTGTGTTTGATTGATCTTTACAGCCCGATAAAGCTAGAAGAGCGGTATTTGCTTCAAAATTATCGGTGTCGGAATTTCCCAAGGCCTAACTGTGATGTTGCATATAGGTCGAAACCTAATTTTAACTGTCATATTATTTAGTATATTTTTTTGTTTACCTAATTTACAAAATGAAACGTATTCGTTGACAGTCAAATAACGCGGTTATCTTATCGCCAGCGATACGACCGAGACCTTTGTATAATCTATAGTGAGATTATACATGTATTTATTGTTTAGTAACATTGTATTAACGTAAACAAGTATAATTTCGGTATAATATCTAAATATAAATAACATTTAAATGAGGCCGTTCTCTGCTTTCGAGAGCTCGACGCACGAACCGGTTAATAATGATTAAAAAATAATTGTACCAATTCTCGGATTCTGATTATAATTTACTGGAGGTAAAAATATGAATCGCACATCCCCAAAATTTCCCATTTATTTCACTCAATTAAGAATATATCTAAACCTTTAATGACCTACAAAGTGATAGCAATAATGGAAAGGAGTTATCCAATAGTGAATTTATGTCAGAACAAGCTGGCGCCCGCGACTTCGTCCGCGTTAAAAAAGGAAAAAGTAGCCTATCCTGTGTCCCGTACGTCAAAATGTTTATCTGCCAAGTTTCATGAAAATCAGTTAATTCGTTAAAGAGTTATGGAAAAACATACATACATACAATACCTACACTTACAGATTTATTATTAGTATTGATATTAATTTTTTACTAATCTACATTGAAGTACACGTTGTAAGTATGTTACCGAGGTAAAAAAAAAAAAATTTACAATTTTTGCCTGTTTGTGCGTTTGTGCACGCTAATCTCGGAAACGGCTTAACCGATTTGAATGCGGTTTTCACTGATGTACTGTAGCAAGTTACCCGTAACATTTAGTGTTTGTTTATAACGCAATACGAAGCTTACGAAAACGTACGAAGTTACGAGCACAGCAGTATTTAATAAAACTATGTCGTATCAACGATCAATACAAAAATTGTTTTGTACAGTGAACACGATGTCAATTCTGGAGTCAGCATTGGGGGAGATTCGGGAGATAGAAGGCGCACTTAAAGTGATTCGTTCGTATCCACTCGTCTCTTTGACCTTCTTTAAGAAATTGAAGAAAATCGGCACCAAACCAGAGAGCAGGTGAATATCAGATGATTTTTACACTGTGTGTGTACGTACTTTGTATTTCACGACTTCACAGTTTGAATTAAACAGAAGCCTCCGGGTGGATTTGCAAAATGGTTAGCTAAATTAGCTAATTTTGACGAGCCCGTTGGATGAGTGGTTAGGGTGTTCGCCTTAACTCTCTGTTCCGGAGTTCCCGAGCTTGATTCCTGGTCTGATCTGGACTGGATCAGACCGGCTGGATCTGGATCTGGCACCCCGTCTATTGGGTAAGGGATGCCAGAGCCCAGTTTCCCTAGACCTTAAGCCTACTCTTGCTAGTATCGCATTTGCAGCAACTGTGGCGTTGCTTGTGTTAACTAAATTTTCAAGACCACCAGCAATGATTAAATAAGTAATTTCTTTTTTAATTAAAGATTAACTGTGACTTGTTTTTCTATCAATAAATTTATATGTATGTAGTAGAACCAAGATATTATGAGTGGTTACAATTTAAATTGATATAGGTTTAAGAACGTAGAGCAAGATAGTTTTCATATTAAGGAAATCGTCAAATTTATATATGAAATAGTTCCAGATTTCATAGCCTGCACATATTCGACAACCCCAACCTGGAACTGCTTTGGGATTGGGAAACTCACGGCCCGATAGAAATTCAAAACGGTTTGGTGTACATTCACTTCAATCCGAGACTGTGTTACCATCATATAATGCCCTTGCGCAAAATGGTCAGAGATAGTTCCGGTTTCAACGAACGCGAAATTTCGGAGGACAATGGAGACCAATCTTCTTGTGAGTAAGGCGAAATACATTATTTTTTACTATAAGATCTTAAACTTGCAATTATTTCAGCTGGCTTTAAATCCTATAGAGGTGTCGAAACTACTCAACTCACGGCATGTGTGTGCTTGTAGTCTAATATGAGTATTATTACTTGGTTGTTCGTAGGCGACATGAAAAATTCGTTCTGTTAAAGCGTAAACATTAAAAACATTGTGCCTTTTGTTACATGAATCTGGTTTGAAATTGAAATCTATATAATAAAAATCAATTGACACACACATGTATGACGGAGTATCACTTGAGAACGTTTGAGTGTTCGTAATTTTCAGGTATTAAAGAATTTTATTGGACTTTTTTTTTCCGAAATTTGGATGGCATTCTATATGAATTTAACAGGGCAACGACAGATCGAATCAGCTAGTCAGATTTCTTACCTCGTCTAAAAGAATATTTACGCATACAACTAAAGAACCAAACTCTTTAATTTTTTTTTTTATAATACGCACGCACTGCCAAGGATTTTCGAGCTTACATAAATCCAAATCCCAAATCTTTTAAAGTTGAATTCAATGGGCATCTTTTGAGTGAGCTCGCTCCATCGTCGGCCTCGTCTTTCCTGCACGGCCAAGAGCAAACCCATCATTAATAATAATGAAAAATATGTCCCCTGCATAGGTTTCCAAACGAAGCTAGACTTGAAGGTATCTCAGCTGCACCAGCGCGCTGCTGTTCTCACTTGGAATATGTTCTGCCTGGACGACCCGCGGAAGTTGCTCGGCTACTCTGTCAACTACATTATCGCCGAACAGAACGTCACCATATATGGCCAGAGGGATGCTTGCTCCGATACGTGAGTAAAATTATATTTTTAGAAGTGAAAACTTCTTTAGGCGCATTTTTGAGATAGGGTAAAATCACTGAACTCGTCATGTAATGTAAGCGTCATCGTCATATCATAGGCGTTGACAGCTGCATATGAAATTAAACTTACTAGATATGATAACAAGGATCAATATGGTATACACCTCTGACCAATAAAATAGTTTCTTTTTATTGTATGTCATTATTAATTTATTATTATCATTGTATGTCAGTGTCATTATATCGTATATTTTCTCTTGTATTCCTTGCGATCAATAATTGCGAAAATTTACCTAATTTGATAATGCCAAGGAATTTAAAATATCATACAATTATTTCTGTGAAGCTACGTTTTCACTTCTTATCTGAGTCCAACGACCGACATGTTTTTATTTTTATACTAGCGACCATTATCCCTCTATCCATGAATGAAGACAGAATTAAAATCGGTCTAGCCGTTCTCCAGTTTTGCGCTTAGCAACACATTTAGGGATTCATTTTTATTTATAACTAGCTGCTGTCCGCGACTTCGTCCTCGTTGAAAAAGAAAAAAGTAGCCTATCCTGTGTCATGTACGTCTAAATGTTTATCTACCAAGTTTCATGAAAATCACTTAATTCGTTTAAGAGTTATGGAGGAACATACATACAGAAAAAAATTCTAAAAATGGTCAATATAGTTTCAGTATTATGTATAGAGCCTATAAACACGACATCTCTGAAAACAAAAAAACTTACTACATGACCAACCCTTACAGATTTATTATTAGTATTGAAGAAGATACACTTACGTCATAGTTTTACATTACACACGTGCTAATGGTTATTGATATTGATACGCAGTTGGAGCGTGCGCGATATCTCAGTGGACGAGGTGAGCAACCATTCGGCCGAGTTGAAACTGTCGCGCGAACCGTGCAGCGAACTGCAGCCGCATTTCTACCCGCTCACGGACTTGGTGCCGTTCACGCGCTACGCCGTCTACGTGCGCACCTACACCACCTCGCAGAACAAGGTGGGCGCTCAGAGCCCCATCGTCTACTTCACCACTCTGCCAGGACGTGAGTCGCCTTTTGCATACTTATTTGACCTCTACCTCACCAAACAAATGCTTGTTCGGACTATACTTTAGTAATTTTGTAGCTAAAATACTCGGCTACTGCTGTCAAATCGTTCGCATTACGGTCGAGTACAGTACACAAGTGATTGGTATTTTGCAAGATAAACAGGCTGCAATGCAATAAGTTAATAAAGATAATATTTTTTTAAAAGGTGAATGAAAAGATTTATTTGCTAAGTTTTTTTTTTAATATAGTGAAGACTAAACTAAAAAGTAAAAATTACTTTTTACTTTTTAGTTTAGTCTTCAAAATTTTATAGTTTCTCATACACATCGAAATGCGGAATAGCCAAGGACTCGAAACATATTTCGACTAACTAAACTGCATAGCTCGATTAGATAAAGACGGTTCATTTAATAAATTAATGTTAATTTACTTATTGATTCGCAAAAGCAGAATAAAATAAATAAAATGGGTATTTCTGACAACTTAATGCATGAATGGAGCAAAAAAGTAAGAAGTAAGAATCAAGAAAATACATTAATAAACAAAATGAATCCATATACTATTAAGTTAATTGCTTATGTTAATGAGTTAGGGGGCAGACCGCGCTGTATCACTTCGTTAGTTGACCAGGTGATTATAAAAAAAGACTCCGAAGACAAATTGAATGTTTATAAGGACAATGCCCGTATGAATTTTCCAGTCCAACAGTTTCTTTTATTTTCGTCGTGACCGCTACACGATCAGACAAAAGGGGTACAACAAAAAATGTGTTATTGATAGCACATTAATCCTTGCTCGAGCTTTGTTAGGGAAATTTGACTTTTTTTTTTTACAAGAAGTCAACTCAAATAGAGTAAAACCTATTAACGACAATGTATTGATTGAAATGATTTATTAAAAATAGCTAAATGAAATATTTAGAGAAAAATGTTTCCTCAATGTTATGAAGTTTGTAGCAAAATTAATTTTGTGTCTGCTTGTGAATCAAATTATCATTTACTTAATAAATATTAATATTATTTTAGGACTATTTCCCAGTCAATTGTGTTAAGAACGCCTACAATATTTACACTACTTGGAAATGGGGTTTCTCCTTACATACAAAATAATATAATTAATAAAAAATATATTCCGCTTTAAGTAGGTATATTACATACTTTTGTTTTTAATAATCAACCGACTTCAAAAAAAAGGAGGAGGTTCTCAATTCGACTGTATTTTTTTAAATGTTTTTTTACCTCAGAACTTTCGACTGGGTGAAACGATTTGGGTGATGATTCTTTTTTTATTTGAAAGCTGGTGCTTCCCGTGTGGTCCCATTTCAATTTGGTCCAGTTCTGAAAATGGCATCCATGAGAAAACGGACTGAAGTCGGTTTTTTTTTGTTAAAAAGTGTTGTCCGTTTTCAATTAAGTCAAATCTAAACAACTTGCACTTGTATTATAAACTCGCCAGGACCGAAGAAAATAAGCCTGTCGCTTTGAACTGGAACTCAATTGCGATCAGTCTGTGCTAAATGAAAAGCTGGTTTCAGGTCCTAGTCCACCAACGAATTTGGCCGTGGATCTGCGTTCGCCGCATTCGGTGTACATCAAGTGGGGACAGCCGAGCATGCCCAACGGCACGATCTTGAGCTACCACGTGGAAATTGAAGCCAACCTCTACAACCGACAAAAGATACTCGCCAGCAATATCAACTATTGCACCAATCGTAAGTCACACTGAATCACTCAAACCACAGATCTTCGGAAATTTCGCGCGGCCCCGCTAGAGATATGGCACCGCTAAAGAATAGAGCGCGCCTCGGAATTGTCTAGCTCGACAATTCAATCACGTGTTTCGTCACGTACAACAAGCGAGCGAACAAATGCCATTGGTCCGGCAGTTGTGTGCGTGTAAATGGGTACGCCGGGTCGGTTGTCATTGTGTGTTCTATTTGTACGTGAGTGTGCGCAATTTTAGTGAAACAATTGTTTGTTCTAATATGCCATATCTCTAGCGGGGCGCCCATTTACGAAGATCTGTGACTCAACCGATCAACCGATTTAATTTACTTTACTATATTAAATATTTGTATAATTGAGTATTGAGAATCGAATTAAGTAAAGACAAATGAGTTTCTCGTTGATTCATAGGGACGATTTGTTGGATCAATCTTTTTGTTATGTGTTAGTATTACATATTGCATAAAAAAAATATATTTTCTAATGTGACAAACTAACTGTTATTATATGTAAACACTAGCTGTTGCACGAGACTTAGTCCGCGTAACTTTATATAACTCGCTATGTCGTCTATAATTACTCCCAGATAATGTAGCTTTCTATATGTAAAGAATATATATTCAAACATTTAGTAGTTTTTGAGTTTATTCATTACAAATAAAAATACAGATCTCTCTTTATAATAATATTACACCCCTCATTGAGTAATGCTTTGTACACAGCAACCGCACTGCCGAACATGATAGCCGTCCGCAACGAAGACGTATCGGACAAGCAGGAAGAGAAGAGTACGGGCGACGTGAAGAACGGCTCGTGCGCCTGCAAACAGGAGTTGAAGCCGATGCGGTTCACGACTCGCGCCGAGGTCGAGCGAGCCGAGAGTATCGACTTTGAGAACGATCTGCAGAACCATGTAACTCCCTTTCTTGTTGTATTTTATTTTCCTTTTCTTATTCATATTGTTATATTTTTAAAATTTTTTGTACATATTTTTTTAAAGTGAAAACTTCTATAGGCGCGTTGGACATTTTTTAAATGGGAAAAAAAGCAATTGAACTTGCGACCCGTTACCGTAACGTAACCGTGTAATCGACACCTCTATATATTTTCAGATATTGCGCCATCTAGACACAATACCTACCACCGAAACTAAAATATGTTACGTAATAATAGATCCTTGCGAAAACTAATTGAATTGAAATAATACATCAATACGAACAGAGATGGCGCTGTTAATTTAAAAAAAAGAACAATTTTTGAGATAGGAGAAAACCATTGAACTCGCGACATGTTACCGTAACCGACACCTCTGTATATAAGTATGAATTTCTCTGACGATTCAAAAAATACACACGTAATTGTTCAAGTTTTCATTTCTGTGGGCACTGGTGGAGTGCCAGTTTTTTTTTTTTTTTTATTTTTACACCCGACATTCGGATTTAATTACTATTCAGTTGTTTCTGTGTAATGGCAAAAAAATATAATTTATTACAACCCATTTAATATTGTTTTGATTTGTCGTTTCAGGTATACATAAAATCGGACAAAAGTAAATCGAACAGTACAATCAACAGGACCCGAAGATCAATAGACAACGGCCTGAACAGCATGCTGGTGCTTCTCAGCGACTACCACAGTCCTCGTTTCGGACAGTCCTACGTGAACAAAACGGATCAAGGTATGGATAGCGTCAGCACGCGAACACGCTTCCATCCCATTTCTTAACTCATTAACATTGTGTAAGTCCACCACCCATCATCTCTTTTAACGTACAATCGCTTGGGCAACCTCTGATCTGTCTCTATGCTTGCCCTTCGCCCCCTGATCATGCTTGTTACCGCACAGCCCTCATCACCTCCATGTATACATTCTCATTTCAGCCAAGTGCAGACGTATCGAGCCTAACGCTTGCGTGGTAGCTGACAATTCAACAGGTTACAACATCAACTTATTTGTTTTGCAACTGATATTTCGGTTGATGCATGAACTATTTTGTACTATCGGAGAAGCGCTCTCGACTCGCCTCGGCTACTGTACCGTTTGGTGGATACACAATACTCGACTTTTTGGGGGATACAGTTCGATACTTTAGATACGTCCGAAATTTAATTACAAGACTCGTTAGCTAAGCTAAAGGATCAAAGATTTTTTTTTGGCAAATACTTATGGTATATTCGAATTATTGGATATATATGTATGTACAAGTACATAATTATGATACGCTGACTGCAAGTGCGCTGCCGACCATAGTAGGATTAAGGATAGGTATTATGAAGAAAAAGGGAAATGAGCTATGGCGTCCCTCACTCACTCACCGAATCACAACGGCCAACATTACTATTATTTCACGGTGGTCTTCTGTAAAGAGGTCTTCCGTGATTACTGCTGTCAGACTGGCTGCTCAAATGACTGCGAAATGCAGCGTGCCCTGCCACTACTTAAATTACTTGGAATTAGGATTACGCCTTCGCACAATCTATTTGCGTATCGACGCACTCGTTAAGGTCTTAAGGTTATATAGCATAAATCAGTATTAAGGTTCTACGCGTCTGTGGGTAGTTGTCACAGGAGATGGTACAAAAACTACAATTACCCACCACCGGTCGGGAAATCATGCTTAATTTTTTTGGAAATGGTTTTCTTACCCACCGCTCATTGTGTGGATAGATAGCCAAGTATTGTGCATCCCTTTATTCATAAATTGATTTACCCTACATCAAGTGTATTTGCATGAAATTATGTAGAATTAGTGATTGAACTTGGTTACGACCATGATAATTTCCATCAACGACATCTTCCGTCTTTTTAAGGCATGCGTATATTTTTCTTAAAATCGCAGGATCAGCAACATACAAATGTATATCTTTTTTTAATAAAATAATTTGTATACTTGAATTCCCATGATACGCATTACATATTGCATATTGTTTGATTATATTAAATATTTTGTATGTACCTACGAGTTTCGTGCAATTGTGCTATTCTTATTGTATGTTTTAATGAAACGAGAAATAGCAACAAGTAATTATATGTACTGTAATAAGTTGTGATAACACTGAAGATTTTATAAATAAATTCTTACTTTGTATATTTATTATTAGAACAATTCCATGTAGGGATAATTTTTTTTAATCTTTAATAAAAACCTTATACTTCATAAAAACATGATAACAATAAAATGATATTAGCCGTTTACACGTGCCAAGCAAATATGAAATAATCTAATCGACTACAACCAAAGATTGTTTTTGTTTTTCACATACCGCTTTCGAAATCGTTTGCACTTTTTTCTGTAGAAGGTACTATAAACTGCATATATTAAAAAAAGCAACTAACAGCCAACATAGCTAAATAGAAAAAGCGTTACCAGAGTATAATAATTGCATAAGGAGTTCGGAAATTGTGAGTGAAATGGAACACCATATATAGATAGCGAAAAATATTTATTTCCACATCTTCAATCAATACTAATAATAAAACTGTAAGGGTTGGCCACGGAGTAAGTTACTTTGTTTTCAGAGATATCATGTTTATAGGCTCTATACGTGATACTGAAACTAAATTGAAGATTTTTAGAATTTTTTCTATATGTATGTATGTATGTTCCTCCATAACTCTTAAACGAATTAACTGATTTTCATGAAACTTGGTAGATAAACATTTAGACGCACAGGACACAGGATAGGCTACTTTTTTTTTTTCAACGCGGACAAAATCGCGGGCGCCAGCTAGTTATAAATAAAGACATTAATAATAGATTTAGATATAGATTTGCTATAATGAAATATGGTAATATGTCATTCAGGTTACATAGAGTCCGGGTTCTACGAGTTGGATGGCAATCGTACGGGTGTTCGCGTCCTTAACTTGCGCCACTTCTCTTGGTACACGGTCAACGTATGGGCGTGTCGACAGAAGCATCCACAAGAAAAGGATCCCTACTACGAGTCCGCTTGGTGCTCCGAGAGGACGTCCTTCGTATTCAGGACCTTGGAATTGTGTGAGTAAGAGTATGGCTCTTCATTTTATCCTTTTTCTTACGTTAACACGTCTTTTTTGCTTCCATAGTAGGTGGCAATTCAGAAAACTATGACAAAAAAAATTGAGGAATACAGTTTGATGCTGTAGCTGAAAATTTATCATCTACATTCAAAATTTAATTACACCACTCGATAGCTAAAGGATCAAAGATTTTTTTGGTATATATTGTATATTCAAATTCGTTGGACATTACATACGATACGCTTATTACTCGTAATATTTTCTTCGGCAGGCGCAGGCAGACTATTAGCTTGCTTGATGGTAGGTGGCTACCGTCCTCTAGCTATATATACGCGTGCAACTGCTAGTTGTTCATAAAAAGTGTTTTATTTAGATTTGATTTTCACTGGCATATAAAAAAAATATTTTGGAAGGCGTAAAGTGTGGTGTAAAGTGTAAGTAAATTTGGTGATGTTATCATTTACCCCTTTCCAATTTTCTCGCGAAAATTAGTTTTTTTTTTTAAATTGCATAACGCATAGCGCCCACTTCCACGGAACTTGGCACAAGACAGTGAGCAGGGAAAATACGCGCCATCTATCGTAAAAAGGCAGAACATCTGTCAGATTAAGTTAGTCTCATAGTATCTTACTATCATACCAATGTCAGAAATGTCACAATATTCGACTGTAACTGTAACTAGTAAAATACTTTTACTAGAGGTTTAGACTTGTTATGGGTCTTAACTAAAAACTGCAAACTGTTCTTTGAATGTTTTTTGTCGTTACTTTCAGTTAACGCCGACGTTGTCGGTAACGTGCAAGCCGAAATATTGCCGTCGAACAAAACGGTACCCGAGATGAACGTTACGTGGGAACCACCGAAGAACCCCAATGGGTTCGTAGTAGGATATAACATCCATCATTCAAGAATCGAAGACAATGGCCAGGTACTTTTTTTAAACTGATTTGTGATTTATAAAAGGTTATCCTATTTATTTATTTAATAAGGTTTTATGCACTAAGTGCAGAGTTAACACTGCAACTCGCAGGAATGCGATATCTCTGATTAAAATTATTTAAATACTAGCTGGTGCCCGCGACTTCGTCCGCGTTGAAAAAGAAAAAGTTGCCTATCCTGTCCTGTACGTCTAAATGTTTATCTACCAAGTCTCATGAAAATCAGTTAATTCGTTTAAGAGTTATGGAGGAACATACATACATATAGAAAAAAAAATGAAAAATGGTCAATTTAGTTTCAGTATCATGTATAGAGCTTATAAATACGATATCTCTGAAAACAAAGTAACTTACTCCACGACCAACCCTTACAGATTTATTATTAGTATTGATTGTTTTAATAAATAAACAATATAATATATAAGATATTCGCTATAGGTGTAATATTGTGTACAGACGCAGGACGTGGGCATGCAGAGTTGCATAAGCGCGGATGAGTTCGAGGCGAACGGACGCAGCTACACGACGCGCGTGCTGGCCGCCGGCAACTACAGCGTGCGCGTCACGCCCATCACCCTCAGCGGCGCCGGCAACGTCTCCGCCGACGTCTACATATTCATTCCGGTATTATTTATTCTCTCAACACTCTTGGCAGTGGCTGCAATCCTCCATTTGACTAATTTTAGAAAATCGTTTTAAATTATTCTTTATTACATAATAAGCACACTACATTGATATTTCCGGGAAATCTACTGTATTATTAATAAATAAAAATCAGTGTTAAAGTTTAAATTTCCAAAACCGCGCCAAAAACGCTGTTTCTGTAAAGGCGCTGGTCTTTGATATGTGTGACGTCACACGCTAGTAAACAACTCAATGTTATGTCATTGTCAACTGAATGCGGAAGCAATGTTTACTAGCAATGTTAGCGGAAGCAATGTGTATGACGTCATCAGAGTGGCAACCAAATCACAGGGCGTTTCGGTTGCAGATAAAAGTTCAAAAATTATGATATTTTTTTTTCATATAATTTGCAAAAAATATACATAATTTAGCTTAAAATAAAGTGACATATTATGTTTTTTTACGCTATTTTCTGATAGGATAACCACAATTTGTAGTATATTTTAAATATTGTCTGATCGTGTATAGGAGCGCACCGCGTCGTCGGGCGCGGAGTGGGTGTGGGGCGTGGTGGGGGGCTGCGTGGCTGTGGCCGCCCTTGTGGGGGGAGGCGCGTGGTACGCTCGACGAGGCCTGCTGCCGGCGCACGACGGCAACAAGCTGTTCGCCAGCGTGAACCCCGAGTACGTGTCCACGGTGTACGTGCCCGACGAGTGGGAGGTGCCGCGCGCCTCCATCGAGTTCATTCGCGAGCTGGGCCAGGGCTCCTTCGGCATGGTAAACACACTAATTGACACATAGCGCCATCTAGTTCTAGCTAGATGCTAAATGGATAAATCATGTGTACCTTTCTATAATAAAATCCCTGAGGAAGTACGTGAGTTTCAATTAAAACAGTTAAAAATATTTGTAAAATGTGAGTTTTTTAAAAAATGCTTTTTGTACAATTAAAGGTAATTTAGCAGATAAAAAAGGATGGGATCAAAAAGAGCGGAGTTTCTTGAGTTTCTTTTGGCGTTTCTTTTCTTCCAGAAAGCGTTTTTGTTTCTGAAACGGTAGTAGTTTTTTCACACGGTTCTGTTTTCGAATGTATAAAAAATGTTTTCCAAATTTTCCAAAAAAAAAAATTAGGTTCACATACAGATGAGAAAAAGATATTGAACTGTTTATCTTTACTTATTCATAATAGAGATATTTTCAAAATCTTACATACAATTTGGTTGGTACTTTGTTAACTTGGTACGTATTATGATCATAATTTCAACGTATAGCTGTATTCACAGAATTTATATTTGTCCACTTTTTTTAATTGAATCGATGTTATTAATCTCATTTTACTAATTTTAAATTTCCAGGTGTACGAAGGACTTGCAAAAGGCCTCGAGAAAAATAAACCGGAAACTCGGTGCGCTGTGAAAACTGTCAATGAACACGCCACTGACAGGTATTCTTCGTTTATGTTTATATAATTTGTACGTTATACTCGTATCTCCACTGTTTTATATTAGTCAATATTCCTGTAAAGACCACTGGCCACCACTCGGGGACAACCCAGCTATTACATATTTAACAATAGATTTTACATTCTTCTCCGGCGCTACATTTATTTTTGATTGATAATATTCATTTTATAATTATACTAGCTGGTGCCCGCGACTTCGTCCGCGTTCTCTATAGCCTACCATAGCCTCCATCGAGAAATTGACTATCAAACACAAAAATAATTTTTCAATTCGAAACAGTAGTTCCTGAGATTAGCGCGTACAGCCAAACAAACAAACTCTTTAGCTTTATATATTGGTACATATAGATAAAAAATAAATATTTTTTGCAAGTAGGATACTATTTGCTTGAATTTGAATTCAATAAATTTTTAATGAACAATAATATGAGGCAGCGTGTCTGACGGATAATTGTATCTTTCCAATCGAATCAATTATTTTAACGAGGATAGCTCTTAATCAGTTGGCGAGACTAAAAAATCCGTAATATCGTAATATTGATTGTAATTACAAGACATACGTAACATAACAGCATACGTAATTGCAATACTTTGCTATTCTTTATGCCTCTCTATTGTAGTTACTCCTATTTTCGGAGATAATAAAAAAAAAGAACTTTTGATTAAATTTCAGACGTATATTATGTAAATATGTAAACACCGACCATGTATGGTACCATCGGTAGAAATAGATATACCTATTTAAAATGTTGATTTTTGTGGCAGGGAGCGTATCGAGTTTTTGAATGAGGCATCGGTGATGAAGGCGTTCGACACGTGGCACGTGGTGAGGCTTCTGGGCGTCGTTTCGCGCGGACAGCCCACACTCGTCGTCATGGAGCTGATGGAACAGGGCGATCTCAAGACCTACCTGCGCTCCCATCGCCCCGATGCCGACGGCTCGCTGCCTGCGAAGCAGTCTCCGAACCCGCCCACATTGCAGAACATACTGCAGGTCTCATTACTAATATTTTCATACAAGCATCAAGTCACTTCAAATTGAAATTTATCGAGCCGTCGTCATTTTGTCACATAGGTATTAGAAGTGTTACTTACGAAGAAATTTTTCTTGTGGTAAGAAAATACATTTCCAGCCCAGACATAGATTTTATTAGCGCTTCGATAAATGACAATGTAATAATCTTCCATGAGCCTTTTTTGAACACATAATTTGATGATTGACTTACAAATGTGTTTTTAACTTTCAGATGGCTATAGAGATAGCCGATGGTATGGCCTACCTATCGGCCAAGAAGTTCGTGCATCGCGACCTCGCGGCGCGCAACTGCATGGTCGCCGGAGACCTCACCGTCAAGGTCGGGGACTTCGGGATGACCCGAGACATTTATGAGACTGATTACTATAGGAAAGGCTCTAAGGGCCTGCTGCCAGTGCGCTGGATGAGTCCAGAGAGTCTCAAGGACGGGGTGTTCTCGAGCAACAGCGACGTGTGGAGCTACGGCGTGGTGCTGTGGGAGATGGCCACTCTCGCCATGCAGCCGTACCAGGGCCTGTCCAACGAGCAGGTGCTGCGGTACGTGGTCGAGGGAGGGGTGATGGAGCGACCGGAGCACTGCCCCGACAGACTGTACGAGCTGATGCGCGCGTGCTGGGCACACAGACCCGTCGCCAGGCCGTCCTTCCTGCAGCTGGTGGCGGACTTGGCTCCGTCCGCGTCGTCCGCGTTCCGCCATCGCTCCTTCTTCCACACGCCCCAGGGACAGGAGCTGTACTCGCTCCAACGCACCACCACAGGCAAGTATACATCTAACGGCTCATTTTCAAAGGCCGACTCATAAAAATCTGCGATGCGACGTGGCATTGCAAGTATTTTCAGTAAATTAATCACTATTGCTTGATGCCTACTGACTCCAGACTGCCACACGCCATGGGATGACGCCATTACGTTTGTACTCTACAATTGCCCGACCTATATTTTGACTTCAACAGTACACCTAATAATTTTCATTTCCAATGTTTTTTGTTGTATCAGTTAATGATAACATTAGATAATTTGTAGAAAGTTGTATTAAAGTGTAAAGTAACGGGTGATGCTTGTTTTTTTCCACGTTGATGCCCACTACAGACGAGTGTGCCGGGACGATGGCACTATGACATAAATAAACGTAAGTAATTAATCCTTTGCATGCGTGGATCAATATTACGAGCACTCTTGTTATCATTATCTGATTGAGCAAAAACATTTAGTTTTGTAGTGTATTTGGATCAGTTCCAATATCTTCTAGTAGTACAAAGTAGTATTTTTTTTTATAGTGGCTGTAATCCCTCGCAATATAACTTGTTATTTAGGCAGCCATTTCTCCCACTCTAAGCATACGTAGTTGTAATTTGGTTTTGCAGCTTAACCTATACTTCCAGCAAATACTGTATGCTCTTAAATATAAAAATGCATTGCTTTATTAACGAAAGAGCCGCCGATGATGTTTCAACTTTTGTCCTGTTTTCTTTCGTGTAGCCTTGAATTTAGCAAAATATTATATACTACAATTAAATTGTATATAAACTTTATACGGAATCATTATTGATTTAAGTTAATCTTATTCGTATGCATAAGAAAGTGCTGTTTTTGGATGTCACTTTAAAATAACATTGATAACGCCTTGTATGAGAAATTCCAAAAGTTGTAGGCTTAAAATTTACTTAAACTTATACATGAATTCATAAAACACATTTTAAAAAGACTAATGTTTTTCGAGCAAATATCCTAGCTACTATGTATAAATTTAAAATAGGGTTGTCAATAGCAACCATCTATTAAGGTTTTTCTAAAATAGTGGAATAATGGAATGGAATTCGCGAGTTCAATAAGTGCCTTGAATGTTGGCGTTGCATTTTGTTTTCGGTTATTCGCATTATAGAAAGTTGACACAACAAATTTTCCCAAAAAACCTATTATTATTATGGAAGAGAGTGGACTGTATTTTTTTGTTGATGGTACGCACAATGAAAGGGAGCGAGGAAACGAGAGAAGTCAGTACATGCAGCACTAGCCTCGTAGAACACTGGCAATGGTCAACCATAGCAAACCATTTATCAGCGTGTCCTTATGGAAATGGAACCGGTCATAATGTTGGTCTTACGTGGTTTTTTCAGCGGACGAGGATCAAGAGATGGCTGAGGTGAGCGTGGGCGCCGTGGCGACGGGCTCCGGCTCGAACCTGTTCGGGGTGTCGGGGCGGCTGGCGTCGTGGGTGCGCGAGCTGTCGTCGCTGCGGTCGCGAGCGTCCGACGACGCGGCAGCCGAGCCACTGGCGCCCGCCGCCGACGGAGTGGCGCTCAAACCCGTCGGCGGACCCAACGGCACGCTCCGCTTCGACCCCGCCGCCACCGGCTGCTAGCCGCCCGACACCTCTCACACCGAATCTACCTCGACTCGACCGCCCACCGCCACCACTACTTTTACACTAGCTAGGCAATTTTATTTATTGCAAACACCGTACGTGTTCGTTTCGGTGTCACTAGGGAATGCAATGCGCTCTTGACACTAGAGGCTTCGGCGCGCCAGTTGTAATAAGCTCAAGTGAACAAGAGATGGCATACAGCACGCAACACAAAAACCTCGATATACAGTCTCAGGTCAGGTAGTTGTAGTGACGCGGAAAACTTTTATCCTGCATTTCAACCACTTGTACATACTGCTGTTTCTTTTAAATTTTTTTGTAGAAAATGATATTTGCCCGCTAAAAATCCCATGGGATTGGTCGACTTTTGACCGACAACCACAGACTATACGCTTCTATTGTCTAATCTAGCTTATGACCTTGTTATTATGTTTATTTATCTCCAAATAACAATAATCAAAATGTAAAGACACACCGCGAGCTGTGTGTCGTCTTCTGTGTGAGCGCATGGGTACTACCTCCCTTCGTCGGCGCACCGAAGCCTTAAAAATATGTTTAAGATACTATGGATAAAGAAACTTGTTAATGATTGGATTAAACCCCGTAAATTCCATTGCATTCTCTAAGCGTTTTTGTGTGTATGAGCGTTTTGTGTGTGTATGAACGTTTGTGTGTGTGTGTGTGCGTGCGTGGTGCGGAGGGGTGGGGCCGGCCTCGGCGCGCGGAAGTTGCAGTTTTCCGCGAGCGGCGCCGCGGGACGGTCGCGGACGCACGCCGGTCGCCGGTCTTGTATATTTAGAATAAATTTATCCGCGAGAGGGTGCTCTTCTCAGCATTTATTACGTTAGAGCGGCTGCACGTTAAGGGTGTGTCCTTAGTAACGGCGTATCGCAGGTTCCGATTACGCGATACTCACTCAACACACACTAAAGGCTGGTTCGCACTAGCAATTTGGTTGAATAGCAAGTAATTTGGTAACTGAACATGTCTGAACAACAAAAAATAAGTCGAGTAGATTAGTAAGTAATTTAGTCGATTTATTTTGTTCTATTTTTTCGGGCGAGTAGCGCGAGCGGTTCGCCGGTTTGACAAGTCTGAAACTGTCGTTTTAGTCGAGTTCAATTTAATTTTTTTTCTTATTAAATATATTGAAATTATTTAAATATGTACAACCTGAATGCTTGTAGAATGTTAGCTGTTTTCTTGTAGAAAAACAAACAAATGAAGCAATCAGTATACATAGTCATTAATATAAGCAATATTAGCTTATTCACTTCGTTGCTTTGCAGCCCATTCATCTTGCAAACACCACTCACTTGTGTATTGTTTTCGTCCGTAATGCGAACGATTTCTGGGCAGTACCGAGTAGTTTAGCTACTAAATTACTTGTCACTATACTAAGTTACTAAAGTAGTCTGAACAAGGCTTGAGAGACAATTGTTTTTTGGCCGGTTTCTTAAGCAGATAAGCCAGCCGAGGAAATGTCCTAGATTCCGAGACGGTCATGCGAGCTTGACAGCAAGCACGTAGATTTTTGCTTAAGCCAAGCGTGTTGACGTGACGGTTTATAACGTTTTTTTGATGCTTGAATCAATTGCCCCGTGCGTGATGCAGTTTTTTTTTTGCTTGACGGGAAATTTTTGACAGTGTTCGCGATCGGCTTGATCAAGTATATAGCTAAGTCGCGCTTCAGTTAGCAAACATGACGAATCATCCGTGTAAAATAGAAGATTGGCTACGAAAAGCAAAACTGAAGGGTATCGGAGACGGTCAAACGGTTTGATTCAATCCTTACGTGTTGATCAAACCGTCTGAAGTCGCTTTAAAATAGCCTCAAACGGCGCTTCAAACAAAACCAAAATATAAATTTCCATCAAACGAGCTTCAAACACGTAAATGTTTGTCAGACCTGTAAAACCAACCGCGCAAACAAACTGATTTGACTTAAACCAAAAATATACTTATTCATTTAAACGAACTTATAGGGAGATAAAGCGTTCGGCTGTGATTGGTGGAGATAACAGACAATGTGAGTGTACAGAGTACATGTACTTTTTAGTCTGTTCGTAGAACTCTCACTGTTCAGACGCTCTCACTGTTATTATACTGCGTTTTCTTTATTTTAATTCGTATTATTGTTATTTTAAGGTTCGAATTTCGTTTAACTAACGTATATTTTTCATTTTATGATTAAATCAGGAACCAAAATGTCTATTATCTTAATTAATAAGTAATTCACAACTTAATAGCTAGAATAGTTTATACAAAATAAAAAGTGTAGGGTTGTGGGTAAGTAACGTATAGGTATTACTATAAAATGAACGTTCACCTATTTTGTATACGCCCACTCAAGATTTGCTGTCCTTGTCTTTTGTATGGAATTGAGTGAAAGAGAAAGCGCTATATTAGCTCGTTTAAATGAATGTTGAATTAATTACGTGTTTGAATCATACCGTTTGATCGTCTCGGAAGCGCTTTAAAATGACTTGCTTGTCACCGCGCCGCTTGACAGTCTCGGTGCCCCTTAAGGTGCACCAGCTCTTGCGTTAATCGGCGAACTCGATGCTCATTCGTTTCGATATTCGGAACGTCTGAGTGATCGCGCGATCGTCAACGGTCGAACCCTTTCGACGAATCCTATATAGTTTACCTCAGTGCATAGTTGTATTGATGTCACTTTTGACATAGCCTATTAACTTTAAGTTTATCGTTTAGATTTAAATATTTTATCGTTTAAGATGTAAAGTTAAATATATATTTGATTAGTTAGGATGGTGTACGAATGTCCGTCAGTTGTGTGATTGCGGCACTTCTTCGCGAAAGTGCACTTACCATACAATATTTCTCAATTGTATGTTTAATTTTTTTCCTTTAAACGATACATTACTTTATCTCTCGAGACTAGTTTCTGTTTGATTCGATTCGATGTTTCCGTTTCTATTTCCGCCACTTTTATACCTCTTAGTCTGATTTGTTGTACATACATACATAAATGTTAAATATTTCTAGACATAGTCACAATGAGCGATCAATTACTCACCGTTTGAGAGGAATTCAACTCAAACGGATACATTTTTTTTATGTCAATACAATTGTTGTTAAGGCGATGTTATTGTACTATTATGACTGCGTGTGTTAATTCATGACTACCGCTAGTTGTTTGGACCCAAAAGTAATATTTACGTATATTTGATTGTATTTAGTATGGCTAAAGCCGCAGTGATTCATCAACTATAACTAAGGCATGTTGTAATGTAAAGTTTCGACGTTTTTCTAATGCAACAGAGAGACCGGTAAAATTTCTCTAATTATAATTAATTACACAGGGTTATAAATATTTTGAAATTCCAGTGTTAACGATTCCTCGTGATCCTATCTTAAATCATCATAACACGACGTGTTTGTTATATAAATAATTTATTTTTAATTTGTCAAATGTGTATATGATTGATTGAATCATAATAGAGATTTAAACAAGAAAATATACTGAAAACAGTTACTTTTTCTTTTCTTCAAGTTTTTGGAATACGTGTTTATATTTTGAATTTAGGTGTCATTCGGTTCAAGTTTAATCTATCATTTTATAACAGTCATTATTATACTGCCTTATATATCTATGTATGGGATTTTTTGCCTTCTCTCTGTCGTCACAAAAAGAAAAAATGTATGTAAAGTAGGGTTCGTAAAAATCATATTATTACTTATTTTAAAAAATATCTGATGTTTAATATTTATATCAAAAATCATATTATATACTTACATTTTTTGTTTTCAATTATAAATAAACGTTTTTGATCTGTTAAGATTGTAAAATGAAACTTCTAGTTTGATTTAGTATTATATGATAAATATTTTAAAAAAATGTGTCTAATTTGATAAATATTTGTTAAATCAACACATGTTTAATTAGTAGCAGTGATCTATAACAGGGAAAATTAATTGAAATATTATTAAAAACATTATAATGAATATCGCGAACCCTTCTGTAAAGACGATGGCGTACACTATAAGAGTTTTTTTTTAATAAACGAGTACTGAAAATTTTCACTGTATTGCTATTGGTTAACTTAACAATAATAATGAGCCTTTTTATTTCCAACAATCTTATAAGCCTTGATCAGCTTGATCAACATATAAATCCCTTAACAACTTTGATAAAGGATGCACTAGATTCAGAGTCTCAAACAAAATCACTGCGAAAAAGTGTCTACTGGATTTTTTTATACATGCTATTACTTTCTCTCGTTAATTTCTGATAAAAAGATGAATAATGTAAATGTTGCATGACTGATTTGACATTTAGTAATAATAGTAGTAATAATTTGGTATTTAGTAATAATAGTGTTCAAGTCGTAACACGTGTTCACCTTAAGGACAACTTTGTGCAACTAATTTCAAAATATCACCTCAAGCTGTGAGTGCGGTGATATTCTAATATGTCACTTATCCTTTATCAAAGAGTAGCAGTGATCTATAAAAGGGAAAATTAATTGAAATATTATTAAAAACATTTTAATGAATATCGCGAACCCTTTCATACTCAGTACTCATTTGTTAAAAAAATCTATAATAAGTAAATTTACCAGTAGTTGATTTTATACGATTATTATTATGAATAAACAGAGTGTTGTACGTTGATATCTTGTAACCGCATCTACAATGAAGATAACATCATTGTTACGTAGTTATAAATATACATAATATTGTGAGGACCGTTAAATATACTATACATTTTAGCTACATAGAATTTTATAGAAAAATTAGTATATTGTAGCAAGACCAGTTAACGACCAGGTGGCCTTGTGTAATGAACTACAAAATGTACTTTGTTATACAAACGTTTGTTACACCTAACGACTCTATACATTTTTCTAGATATGACTTATCGTTTTAACGCGCATTGTCCGTATTGAATATTATCTGTGTAACTTTGGTCCCTATGTGTAATCACAGAATACAAGTATGTATTAAATATTATACATTATTATTATTATCTAAATTATATAAAAATACAATGTAGTAGGAAATATTTTATACCATATAGGGGAGTGACTACACTTATTCACGCTTTTGTCCGTAAAAAGAAATTGAATTGACTAGAATAAATGTAGTTGGTCCGTTACGGTTACGACTAGACGGAACTTTTGTTGAGATAATGTAATCATCACAGAGCAAAGAATCGTCGTGCAATTGCGCTAAACGTAACTCGAGGCGCATGGGCCACCAGTTTTTATTTGCACGTTTTGGAGTAAACATTATCGATTTAGTTTGGTATACACTTAAATCAAAGTGAAAACGTTAATAAGAAATTTTTTAGCGAGTTTTGGCCTTTAAAAAATGCAACTCGAGATTGTTTTGGTACACAAAACCTAGAGTGCGTAAGCCGTGCGTGTACTGATATTGAATAAACAGTATCGCCCCCCATTGGTAGGGGTTGACGCTGCGATTCTTTGCTCTGTGGAAATGACTACGAGAATAGTAGATAATGTTCGGCATTAGAGTGAAATATACAAGCGTGTTAGTACGGAGTGCCTTCACGCGTGTGCTGCGAGTGACGGCGCTCGTCCGCGGGCTCAAGGCACCTTGCAGCGAACAGAACAGTACATCCCCTTTTCCAAAGTCTACATCCAAAAATGTTTGTTTAATTTTAGAGATTGCATAGTGCCTTTTGCTCAATTTACGCAAACGTTTATAGATACCATTATTTGTAATGTATAACCAGTCGGAAATTTCTCGGCACTTTGTATGTAAATGTATGACATGACATGATGACACTGTCTTTCGATTGTTGTGAGGTGCCAAGAATATTTCCGTGGTGTTATAAATGTTGTGCTGCACAGTACGAGACGCTCGCGGAAGAGTCGGGCGCAGTTGAGCGCAGCGGGCGGCGAGCCGTCGTCCGGTCGCACGTCGCCGCAATGCGACTCCGCGTCCGCATACAAGGTCCGCATTGCGACTCCGCGTCCGCGTCGCGGCGACGCGTCGCCGAGCAATGGCTCGCACAACGTTGCCTCACACGGTGCGACCGTTACTTTACTACATTGTTTATTTATATCGTATATATATACTTATTACTTACTTACTACTCGCGACCTTTATCTTTATCAGTATTTATTTTGTGGTTTCCATATTTGAATGGCAGCTCTGTTATTGTTATGTTCGTTAACATACTTACCTCATTTTTAGTGACTAATGATTACGCATAAATTTTTCGACTGATAATATAATTTCCAAATGATGTGTTCCTCGCGTGATTTGTGTGCGTACTTGTAATATAGTGTGGGGGTAGCGTTGTGCTCTATGCTCAATTTAGATACAAATTCACCAAACAATTTTTATATTTAATTTAAAAGGAATAAATGTACCTATTAATTTAATATTTATATTAATAAAAAAAGTTACGAAAATAAAATAAGATGTATGATTTCATTTCAACCGATTCAATCTGTGAAAATATTATTTCTTCTCAGCCAATCTTTTCTTTTTTACGTCTAATTTGAAAGGTTCCCTTATAATGCGGTTTTTCCAGACACACTCACAAATGGGGTCGAAGCCGTATCGATTGCAAAGGACGGTCAATTTCAAACAACCCTTTTCTCCATTGTGTGGCAAATCGATCAAATATTGTATGTAATATTCGGGCATATTGTGCTCCATGGCACCGATAATCATCACCTCTTTATACGTCCACGAAGGCCATCGTTCCACGGGAATAGGGTCTTTGTCGCCTCTGGGCAGAGGATTCACCTTCTTTATATAGGTACGACATCTAATCGTCCCCATGTGAGTTGTAGACACGTCGACTGACTTTGTGTAAAAGGTTTTTATGTCTACGCCCCTTTGACTGAAGAAAATAATATGTAATTTATATTTAACAAAATCAAATACGAAATGTACCCAGGTAATTTAGGTTATCTTACTCGTCTAGTGACACCATGTCGTCACAGTGTAACCTCCATATCAGCCCCCATACGTGAGCGTTCGCTGTTGGAACTAAAGTGTAAGAAGGACCGCCCCAAAAACTGCAGTATTTTATAAAATCCAACCTGTAATTCTACAAAATGCAAGCTCCATCTTTGAACCAATCTAAACTGCAGTCACGGTATACAAAATCTTTAAACCAGGACAGACTAAAAAAAAATCACTTAGAACAGGAAACATTTAAAACATTGTTTAGTAAAATCGAATTTTAGCGCGCTAAGGCTGTTTCTGTTATAGTCAATGATGAATATTAAGACCATTAATTATAAAAATGTCAGCTGAAGCTGGACCTAATTTGCTATAAGGCACTTGAAAAAAAGACTTACGTCCAAG